>JAFEMH010001981.1:0-394458 GCA_022495995.1 Adenophora triphylla var. japonica
TTATTTATTTTTGATCAACCTACTTGCATATTTGTCGAAAATAAAAGAAGGTAATCACTAAATAAATGTGCAAAATACAAGTTCCGCCTCAAAGGCCCTTTTCAAGTACAAGTCAAATTGTTCTGGACAATACACACATTTTGTCTGAAAATAAATCAACAAAAGAGGACTACTCAGAGTTCTACTCGTCATCCGAGCGCTCAATGTACTGCCCCACAGCAGCCGAATCCGCCGAGAATAGGTACTCTCCAAATTCCTCCAGGCGGGAGTACGAGAAAGGCCGCCTCTGCGCCTGCGACCCTGAGGACTCTCCCTGTTCGTGCCCTGAGTACGAAGGGTGATGAGCTCCAAACTCCGCCGTCTCGCCAGAGAACTGGCCAAACCCCTGCGTAAAGTCCGCTCCACCAGTCGTGGAGGCAGACGAATCTCTCGGCCTAGATAGCCTCGGCTCATGTACCGCCTCAGTCCTTCGGGAATTGCATCGCAGGAACTCCACGAGTCTCCTAGCATAGTTGGCCTACCCGTCCAACTTTCTCACGACCTGATTGTACGTACGGCCAGACACCTGCAAACCAGGAAAGTCATCAAAAGACAAACAGACAGCAGAGATGCGACATTTGCAGAATGCTACTATCAAGTACATAAAATCAAAAGCACTCACCGTAGCATTGGGATCCACTCTGTATCGAGGCCTTGCCTCCTCCGGAATAGGGATCACAAATCGCCTGCGAGAACCATCAAGCCCCTCATACGCCAGTCTAGCTCGAGGGAGCGGGTAGTCTCAGGGATACCAGGGCCCTCGCCCTCCCTATGCAGCACCTGCGGGCTCCTCAGCCTCGTCCTCACGAAGATGTCATAATCGGTGCCCTCTATGATGAACTCTGTATAGAACATGCCCTGTCTATACCGCTCCAGATCCTCCATCGGTATCAACAAAGGATGCTGCATGTGTGGAGGTGGGTCCATCGGCACCAAAGGAAGGGACCCCGGACCATGCTGATAGGTCACCCTCTCCCCCATATACATCGCGTCACAATGAAGCCCCACCAGTAGCTTCCGCCGACGTGTGACCTCCCTAGCAGCCTGGACCACAACAACATTAATCCGGTTCCACCAAGTCAGCTGGATCCGCCCGGAAAACACTCGGCTCAGGGCTAGAGACACCTCCTCGTAAGTCAGCCGAGTACCCTCTCTCGACGACATCGGCTTCTTCGCCTCCTTCTGCCAAATCAACATGGCAGGGAACAAGGACTCATACGCCTCCTTGATCTCCCATCTCTGTTGGTGGAACACCTCCAAACCCCACACCTATCAAGCACATGGAAATTTATGTCAGCTACAGAGCAGATACGTACGAGTACAAAATGAGACAAGGAAGAGAAAAAGATGGGAACTTACATCCAAAGCAAACGAAAAGCAGCATAAGGTGTTCTCCTCTCCCCGCGAGAACCTTCCAAGGCATGGTAGAGCTCGCCAGTCCAGCCTCCCCCCATGTAAACCCCCTCACGGCGTCCAGATCAGTCAGCGAGCTAAGCAAAGGGAAGTGACAGGATGTGTCAAAAGTAGGAAACAGGGTCGCTGACAAGGCAAACCATATGAACCCTCGAGCCAGACGCTCTGCGGTCATCCTCGGAGACCCCTCCAAATAAGCAATAATACCCCTCCTCAGATGAGCCTCCATCGGTGATATCAAAACCCAACATCTCCGACAACTACCCCGGGGTGTAGCCATCCACCCACACCAGCGTGTTACCCCAGAATGGCAACCCTGTGATCGCTGCAAAGTCAGTGGGAGTCACAGTCGCCTCCCCCCCACCTGAAGTGAAAAGTGTGGGTCGTGTCCCACTAGTACTCTCTCATAGCAACATATAAGGCCCTCGCCCTCTACGTCAAAGCCACAACGGCTACTACGCTGATGAATCCAGCCAAACTAGAGTCAACCACAAACTGCTGCAGACTCCCCTCTCCATCCCGAGCCTCGTTTGGGAGTATCTCCCACAGTGCTCTAACTGCCTCGAAGGCTTCCCTGCTCTTCAAATTGCGAACGTCAACTGTCCATCGCCCCTGCAGGTGAACATGGAAAGAATGCGTTAATACAGAAACGATATCAACAGAGTGCACGAACGCATATCGAAATGATGCAACACAGATATAATTCTCATTTTCATAAAATATGTCCACCCCAGTTGGAGTATTAACGGTCCAAAATCCCAAAAAGTTCAAAACATTTTGAAAAATCCGTCGAATTCGGAACTTTCAAAACATTTCGAAAAATCCATCGAATTCGGAACTTTCAAAACATTTCGAAAACTCCGTCGAATTCGGAACTTTCAAAGCATTTCGAAAACTCCGTCTAATTCGGAACTTTCAAAGCATTTCGAAAACTCCGTCGAACCCGGAACTTTTAAAACATTTCGAAAACTCCGTCGAACCCGGAACTTTCAAAACATTTCGAAAACTCCGTCGAATTAGGAACTTTCAAAGCATTTCGAAAAATCCGTCGAACTCGGAACTTTCAAAACATTTCGAAAAATCCGTCGAATTCGGAACTTTCAAAACATTTCGAAAACTCCGTCGAACCCGGAATTTTCAAAGCATCTCGAAAAATCCGTCGAAGTCGGAACTTTCAAAACATTTTGAACATTTCGAAAAATTACTCCGTCCCAAATTTAACTTACTTTAATTTTGGAAAACACCTCTGGGCATGGAATTTTGCAACCAAAATTTTTATGTCATCTACCCATAACGTCAATTGAACTACACTCTAGTCAATTTCGACAAAGGCGCATAGCAAAGTCAAAAGCTCCAATTCGGGCACCAAGAACCCTAGCTCATTTCTATTTAAATTCCTAAAATTTAAAGAATGCACATTCTTGAAATTAACGAAATTTAGAGAAAGATTTACCTGTCTTTCGATCCCTCCCCTAGATTTGTGAGTGTCCCTAGCCGGATAAAACTCCGACGGATCCACGGGAAGAACGGTGGTTCGAATGGTCCTCACCAACCTCGTTCTTTCGTTATCGGTCCTCCTATGGCGAGCCATTGGTCCCAAACCGGCATCCATGTTGATTTTCCCTCAAAATTTGAACCAAACTCGCGGAATGGGGTGATTTTTCTTCTCTCCTTTCTCTCTTCCTCGCCTGGAAAAATGGTGGAAATGGATCTCTTTAGATCTTCCTAGTGATCTTTCCAGATCATGTCTTGCACAGGGATATACTCATATCCATTTTGGAGTTGTTAAATTAGCTCTCACTTTTCATGGCCGAAAAGGACTTCCTACGTTCTCTCGTATTGCTTTAGTAGATACTCGTTTTGTGGAATACCAACATGCGTGTATTGGTACTATCCAAACCACTTTGAACGCTGGCACAGTCTTTGTTACCTTCTACCCAAACTTCAATATGCCTCTAAATGACCCCTCGCTGTTTACAGCTCTCAAGGTCCAGATCCAGATTGGAGGTACAACCCAGGTAAACACGTTCCAAGGAACCTTCCATTACCAAATGGTTTACCGAGTACAGAACCACTGCCTAGATCTCATGGTTCCTGGTCAAGAGAATTCAAGAGACGCGCTGCTTCTTGATATTGACTAAAATGCAACGCCGACTTGCACTTATGTTCCGAGACAACTGACCAGAACTGAGCTGCTCAAACTCCTCCCGGAGAAATGGGTAACCAGTTATGAGCAAATCCACCAAGTACCTCAAGCTCCTGTTCATACCACAGCCGCACCAGAATTTGTTCGTCACTCTGATGGACGAGTTGAAGTGAAATTCTCATCTCCTCAAGAAGAGAATTCCGATGTATTCCCTACAGGTGTACACCTGATTGAATCCGAGCCACCAGATCCACCGGTTGTCAGACACATATGGTGGGATGTTTGTGATTGCCCTGCTTGTCTAGATGAAGATTTCAAAGTTGAAGCAGATGAAGACATTCCCCCAAGAAGAAGAAGAAGAGAGTCCTCTCAACAGAAGTTAAAGAGGAGATATGAAGCTGGTGACACCACAGTTGGAACCCTTGGAGAACCATCCGGAAAATTTGACTATTATGTCATTTATCCAAACAAATCCCCCCACTCGACTCGCCTCCTTCACCATGCAAACCCAATCTACCTCCATCACTTCCTCCATACTACCAAAAGGCCCTTTCCATAATCCATAAAAGCCCTTTACCCCATCCACCACCGAGATACTTGCCATATGATTTCCCGTAACCCATGCCTTGATCCAAAATCACAAGAATACCAAGATGAGTTTCCTCCACTAACCTCCTTTGAATTTCCCCATCAAAGAACCAAGCATGAATGGAAAATCCAAAATCCTACTTCAATTGGTGCTTCAGGAAATACAAAGTCGATTAGCCCACCAAGCAACTCTAAATTGGCAAAGTGAGAATGCGCCGCTCGTAACAAGGCTTTGAATCATCTTATCTCTCGAAACCAGGTTTGTGAGAACCCAAGAAAGCCTTTCTTCAAGGATCAAGAACCTAGAAGGAATGATTGGAGAAATTCACCACGTAATTCGATGCTACACCAAGAACCGCCGCAGATCATTCGTACTTCCCCAAAGATCCCAGTGCCGCCGCTTCTTTCTCAAAAAGAAGCAGAAATGAAGTTTCTCAAAACCCAACTTCAAGATATTGAGCGGCAACACAAGCAACAAAGGGTGTCAACCCTACTTGTTGATCCTTGGAGGCTACCCACAACCCCTTTTGTCAAGCCCGCATATGATCTACAGCCAATTCCAACTTCTTCCCTGAGAGAATCATCCCCTTCTCTTTCCCTTTGGGCTTCAGTACCCTTGCCTGTTGCCAAGCCAAAATCAACTCCCATTGATCCATCATCCTCTACAACCTTTGCAGCCCAGCCTACCCTATATAGCCTTCCAGATACCCGTACCTCCCCAGAAGACCCAAGTATCCTCCCGATAGAAAAAATGAACCCAGTTTCATCTTTTCTACGCTCTCTAACCCAAGATAAACCCATTCCAACATCCAGTTCAGCCTCAACCTTTATTGGACCAATCATTGATGATAGTCCAGAATCCCTTGATGCCTTCGAACACTTGTTCATGGCGTAATCCGTGAGCAAACCTTCCAAGGAGAAACTGAACTCGTTGATTCAGATCTAGATGAGTCCACAAACCAAAATCTACCACCGAATAACCCGAAATCCAAGTCCATTCCTCGAGCCGACACGAAATAGCAATTTACCTTTGATGATATCTCACCCTCCAAATGGCGAGAAAGAAGTGTTGAAATTGTTACATGGTGTTCTGCTGAACTCCAGTACTATTCCATAGAGATAGTTATCAAAAGATTTTTGGCCCGACTTCAAGGCCGCCTTCGGGATTGGTACCTTAGCCTCGGTGAATACCGACAACTGCAAATCCAACAATGCCCCTCACCTGAAGAATTCATGAACATCATCTATTCTGAATTCATTGGAAATCCAGTTGAACATACGATCCGTGCAAGAGAAGAATTTTTGAAAATGAAGTGTTGTTCATTCCAAAAGAAGGATCTTGAGAAACATTACAATCGCATGTCTCAGCGATTCTATTGCCTCAATGGCATTGATGATATTAATCTCAAACAGGTCTTTCTCAACTCTTTCCCGGAGTCCCTTGGGAATGAAGCCTACAGAGAATTAGAGGCAAAAAATGCAACGGTGGCACAAACCTCTCTTGGTGGCCTTTACCAATTGATACTCAATGCTGTAGATAAGCTGTGCAACCAAAAGAAATTCCTTGTCGAGTTTGAAAAAACTGGCAAGCATCTTGGTTCAGCATGTGATGATAAGTATCTTCAGATCAAATGCAAAGATAAGTCAAGCCGTAGCCGCAGAAATTTCCTATACAAAGAAGAAGGCACACTCAAAGAAGATCTCCAGATCAAGCTTCTCTGAGAAGTTTTCTTGGAAAAATCCAAAGGCCAAAAAGAAGTGGAAGTTCATAAGGAAGAAACCCCAGTGTGGCAAAACGTCTGATAGATGTTATATTTGTCAAAAGAAAGGACATTTTACGAGGGATTGTCCAGACAAGAAGAAATCCCAAGCATTAATCCAGACGCTCAACCAGATCGAGCCGCTGATCTTTCGCACCTTGAGTCCCTATACTCACTTGATGACGAGCCTAGTGATTCTGCCATTTGCACAATTGCTTATCCCGACTCCTCATCGATGAGAGTTCTGAGCACAGTACTCATCCTTTGACCACCCAGATCTACAAGTTCTCATTGTAAATCCTCTTCCTCACATTCCCCACATCCTCCCGATCCGAGAAAACCAGCCTGTCCCATTAGCCAAGGTACATATTCTCACCTCCACATATGCTAAGCCCATCCAAGTAGTCGCTTTCTTTGATACAGGATCTTCGTTTCCATACCGAATCCTAAAATCCTTCCCCCAAGTTTCGGAAACCGCATCATCAAACATTTCTCGCAGCCAATGGAGAAACATTCTTGATAGACAAAATCGGCGTCTCACCCATATTCGTCTCTTTCCCAAGTGTGTCATAAAACATAAGTTACTTGGTTCAAGTTCTCCTGGAAAAGACCTCCTTATTGGTTTTGATATCCTTCATAAGTTACCCAACTTAAGATGGACACAAAATGGTCTCGTTACAAAAGCTTTCTAAACCCTTGGAGCCCGGTTTCACACATGTTCATGGCAAATGCCAATCCCATTCGATCACTAAAACACCGGCTTATCCAAACCTCGTGTGCCTCTTCCCATACCGAGTTCCTTTCCAAACACTCATCACCTTTGTGGCTAAACCCTTCTTTCTTTGTCTCCCCGCCCTTCAAGCAAAATGAAGATGTAAACCCTACCAAGGCCGCCCATCCCGTATGAACCTGCACCATTACCAACTTGCCCTTCAAGAGTGCACGACCTTATTGGCCAAGGTGTTATCGAGCCCACTCAATCTCCATGGGCATGTGAAGCATTTTATGTCAACAAGCGAAGTGAACAAGTTCGAGGAAAACTAAGATTGGTTATTAATTATCAGCCATTAAATCATTTTTTGCGTATGATAAATTCCCTCTTCCACGTAAGAAATCCTTGTTCCACTACTCTCGATGCAAAGATTCTTTCTAAGTTTGATCTCAAGTCAAGGTTTTGCGGCTAGGAATCACTCCCGAAGACGGACCAAAGACAAACTTTCGCATACCTGATCATCACTACCAATGGAAAGTTATGCCGTTTGGTTTAAAAAATGCACCTTCTGCTTTCCAAAAAGCAATGGTAACCATTTTTGAACCTATACTTTCTAATGCCTTGGTTTATATTGATGATATTTTATTGTTTTCTGCTGACGAGAAGTATCATATAGAATTACTCTCAAAGTTTCATGCCCTGGTCACGAAGTATGGTATAATGCTATCAGAGAAGAAAATGGAGATTGGAGTATCATCTATCAATTTTCTTGGCATGAACATATCCGATGGCAAATATCAGCTTCAGCCCCACATAGCTCAAGAGCTGCACAAATTCCCAGATGAGTTGCCCTCTTCAAAAGTAGTTCAACAATTCCTTGGACTAATCAATTATATGGCTGATTTCTTACCCAAGTTATCAAGTCATACAGTGTGGTTGTTCCCCATGCTCAAAAAGGAGCCCCCCCTTGGACAATAAGACAAACGAAGGGCCAAGGCAATCAAAAAGCCGATCGAGGTGATGCCCCCTTTAAAGATTCCCACTTCTTCGTAAAAGAGAATATTGCAGACCGATGCAAGTGATGAGCACCGGGGCAGCGGTATATTCGTCCAAGAAAAAGACAAAAGATCAATATGTGGATACAAGAGCGGCACGTTCAAGCAATCGAAAAGCACTACCACTCCACTTTCAAAGAGATTCTTGCGGTCAAAGAGGAATAGAAAAGTTCCGGCTTCCATCTAATCGGGCACGAATTCCAAATCGAGATGGACATGTCATCCTTTCCGCGCATGCTAGAATTCAAGAAAAGGTGCTTCCCCGGCCACGTTTTTACGGTGGGCAAATTGGTTTTTCCAAAGTGGAAACTTACCGTGAAGCATATCAAAGGTACGACAAACATCCTTGCCGATTTCCTTTCAAGGCCCGGTGACTATAAAAGGAAATGCACTCCTCTCCAGCTTTCCCGCATAAACCATTCAATCCTTCCAATGGTGTTCACTGTAAATGAAACATCTTCCTCCTCCACCTTAGACAAAGCCTCTTCCTCCTCTACCCCAAATACCTCATCCACAAAAGGCCTCGAAATTTTCCCTGTCCTTCAACTTCCTGAAGAAGTCACAGAAGTCATCGCAGATATGACACTCAGCCAAAGAGCCATCCCAAACCACCAAGCCCTTTTCACTGTCATCCTCCGTAAGTTTGGAATCATCATGGACAACTACAAGTTTCACCCCGATTACCCTTTCCTTAACATTTTCAGGATATACGACTTGTTTAACCTTCCAAAAGAAACACTCTGCTTTTTCTGGTATTTATTCGAATCGTATACTATAGCCATCACTTTCAAGATACGTCGGACTCCAGTCATACATCCTCCAATGCCACTTTGACCGAACGCCCAACAATTCCCGCAATTTGTTCAAACTCCTCGAATGGTTTCTCCCTTCTCATCAATGGATGCAAATGCTTACCACCCCAAAGCGCAAGGATCATGTGGTGATTTTATTCCGAAGACCATGCTCATTCCTTACACCGGCAATCATCAACAATCAAGGAGAATCGTTTGTTTATCATGCCTCGATCGCTTTCATCCACGAATGGTATAATCTAGACAGGGATGATATCCAGATTTCCATGAAGTATCGTGATGTCCATATTGGTATGAGAGCAGAAATGGCAAGAGCAAATATGATTGATCCAAACCTCAATTCTGAATCAATATTATTTGGGACGGAAGTTTGGCCGAAAGATCACCCTAGAGCCGCAAAATGGATCAAAGCGCTAGCAGATTGGAATGAATCACATCTCACCAAGCAGTTGACACCAGATGGTACTCCATATCAGTATGATAGTAATGAAAGTGATAATGAAGGATGCTACTTTGACCCGTATGAAGATGATCCGTCTCATCCGGATTCAAGATGGAAGTAAAATTAGATTTAATGACATACACCATACATCATGATGATGTCATTACCCGAATGATGTAAGCGCTTACGTCATGAAGCACTTAGGCCATTAAGAGGGCTGATTTTCTTTTCCCAGTGGAGCTTGCTTTTAATTTCTTTTTAAAGCATTATGTTTGGTTGTAATATAAAGAATAGATAGTGCTAAATAAAGATAAGTTAGTGCTTATCTCCATGTAAAAAAGTGTGTTGTTTGTATTCTCCCCTAAGTACTATAAATAGGGGTGAAGGTTTTCATTTTAAGATATCCTTTGAAGAAATAAAATCTTTCTTTCTTATTTCCTCTCTCAATTCTCTCTAGTAAAGTCATAAGTTTTAAATGTTCTTGAAATGTTCTTGAGTGTTCTTGTTGAGTGTTCTTGTGTTGTTCTTCTTATATGTTTATTCTTGTTAAGTGTTCTTGTTTTGTTGTTCTTATAGGTCTTCTATAGATCTACCATACACCTCCCCCCATCTTGCGTCGGCCTTGGCGCTGATTTGAATCTGGTCAAATTCAGTCCAAGTCCGGCCGGACTCTTTTGCAGCTGAAAAGATTCCTTGCCAATTTGGCCCCTCAGCTTCTCGCAGTTTCAATTTTACCCCTTTTGGCCCCCAAAAGTGTAAAATTTCCCCAAGTTAGACCTTTCTAACACCCCCTCCCCTGAGGTCAAGTACCCTCAGCTTCTCGCTATCAAATCCGTCTCCCGACGTTAAATTTTCAGTTAGTCTTCACTAACGTTCGTCTCCAGACGTTAAATTTCAAACCGTCTTCGGACGTTAAATCAAAAATCCGTCTCCCGACGTTAAATTTTCAGTTAGTTCTCACTAAAGTTCGTCTCCAGACGTTAAATCCCTAATTGACGTTTGACATTCAAACGCTCATCGTTTGACATTCAAAATCTCAATCCCGTCTTCGGACGTTAAATCACAAATCCGTCTCCCGACGTTAAATTTTCAGTTAGTTCTCACTAACGTTCATCTCCAGACGTTAAATCCCAAATCGACGTTTGACATTCAAACGCTCATTTCTATCCCAAATCGACATTTGACATTCAAACGCTC
Organism: Adenophora triphylla var. japonica; assembly: GCA_022495995.1. Lineage (NCBI taxonomy): Eukaryota > Viridiplantae > Streptophyta > Magnoliopsida > Asterales > Campanulaceae > Adenophora > Adenophora triphylla. Next base: position 10,165 of record JAFEMH010001981.1, read on the forward strand.
AATCCCGTCTTCGGACGTTAAATCACAAATCCGTCTCCCGACGTTAAATTTTCAGTTAGTTCTCACTAACGTTCGTCGCCGGACGTTAAATTCCAAATCGACGTTTGACATTCAAATGCTCATTTATGTCCCAAATCGACGTTTGACATTCAAACGCTCAATCCCGTCTTCGGACGTTAAATCACAAATCCGTCTCCCGACGTTAAATTTTCAGTTAGTCTTCACTAACGTTCGTCTCCAGACGTTAAATTTCAAACCGTCTTCAGACGTTAAATCACAAATCAGTCTCCGGACGTTAAATTTTCAGTTAGTTCTCACTAACGTTCGTCTCCAGACGTTAAATCCCAAATCGACGTTTGACATTCAAACGCTCATTTCTGTCCCAAATCAACGTTTGACATTCAAACGCTCAATCTCGTCTTCGGACGTTAAATCACAAATCCGTCTCCCGACGTTAAATTTTCAGTTAGTTCTCACTAACGTTTGTCTCTAGACGTGAAATCCCAAATCGACGTTTGACATTCAAATGCTCATTTCTGTCCCATATCGACGTTTAACTTTCAAACGCTCAATCCCGTCTTCGGACGTTAAATCACAAATCCGTCTCCGGACGTTAAATTTTCAGTTAGTTCTCACTAATATTCGTCTCCAGACGTTAAATCCCAAATTGACGTTTGACATTCAAACGCTCATTTCTGTCCCAAATCGACATTTGACATTCAAACGCTCAATCCCGTCTTCGGACGTTAAATCACAAATCCGTCTCCCGACGTTAAATTTTCAGTTAGTCGTCTCCAGACGTTAAATTTCAAACCGTCTTCGGACGTTAAATCACAAATCCGTCTCCCGACGTTAAATTTTCAGTTAGTTCTCACTAACGTTCGTCTCCAGACGTTAAATCCCAAATCGACGTTTGACATTCAAACACTCATTTCTGTCCCAAATCGACGTTTCACATTCAAACGCTCAATCCCGTCTTCGGACATCAAATCACAATTCCGTCTCTAGACGTTAAATTTCCCGTTAGTTCTCACTGAATTTTTGTCTCGAGACGTTAAATCCCTCTTCGGCTGCCCTAGTAAGCCCGAATACCTTTTCACTCCAGCAAGTGAACATTCACTTCCCCGGCAGTCATCGTAAGCCCGACCATCCCAATTCAGCAGCCATCAAGGTAAGCCCACACAACAATCCCTCTTCGGCCATCACCGTAAGCCCGAACACTCCTCCCCAACAGGATCCTAAGACCATCCGTCTAAGAAGAAACTTCAATCAATCCCCTCAGTTCCTAACTGGCTTTGTTAGAACTCTGGATGCTTTTCCCCAGCAATGTGTCAGTCTCTCCCGAGACCACATCCCGTTCTTAACCCCATCGTTAGAACCTCAGTCCTTCCGTGTATTTAATAACGCCAGTTTAACATAACCAGTCTCGTCATTTCCACCATATCCCCCGCGGATAAACCTGGCTGTCATCATAAGTCCAGCGTCCAAGACCCGAATGCCTTATCAATCTCAAGGCGCGAATGCCTTCATCGCTGGACAAACGCATCCTTGTAATCTCGGTCTAAGGCGGCACACGCCCTCGAATGTTTCTGTAACTCAGGTCTGAGGTGCCACACGCCCTCGTAAGTTTCAGTAACTCCGGTCTGAGGCGCCACACGCCCTCGAATGTTTCAGCAACTCCGGTCTGAGGCGCCACACGCCCTCGAAGGTTTCAGAAATCTCAGGTTCAGATGCCTCACAATAGTCTTCATTCAGGTTCAAATGCCTCACAACAGTCTCGCTTAGGTCAAGGTCCCCACGCGCGGTTCCTTACACCTACGAACTACGATTGGCTTGATTCCCACTCGGGTGACATAGGAATCCTTTCGCTAAGGGTCCAGCCAGCTGACCGCCCAGGTCTTTCAAAGTAAGGCGTCCCCCGATTTGGATCCTTATCTTTTTTCAATGACCCCACTTCCTTTGGAAATGACTTCACTGAGGGGCTAACTGTAAGTACCCAAATCCGGATCGCCAAAATCCGTTAGAAGTTAACCGGAATCCGTTAAACTGGCCCACTCCAGGTTAACCAGAACCCGTTAAGCAACCCGTTCTCAAGCCAACGAGTCATCCCGGGACTGCCCCGTGCATCCCAACGTCGAAGCATACTCAACACACATCATCACACGTAAAAGTACAACTTCTCCTAAAAAACGCACTTTCCGGCACTTTTTGGGGGCGTTTCGGACATTTTCCAGACAGTTATTTAAAAAATGGACAAAACCGAGAATAATGGCACGATATTCCATGCCCTGGTGAGTCACAGGACACGTGGCATGCATGCCACAGCTCCCTTGTCAACCTCAATCAGATTTCAGTGTGAACAGACCAAAATACCCACGGGATGCGGGGCCCCGTCCGGACTCTTTTGCAGAGAATCCAGAATTGCCAGCAAGTCCCTCCAGTTTCCAAAGTTTCACAGAAACCCCTGGAATTCAGCCTAAGTCCATCCAGACTCTTTTCCAAATTTCACCTATGAATACAGAGGTCTGTTAACATTTCAGAAAAAAGAAAAACTTACTCATTTTCTCTCTAAGCCACGGCCCAAACCAGTTTTAACCTCCCCCGAGCCAAAAGAGTCAACCCCTAGCCATAGGTAACACTCTCTCTCCCTAAACACTCGTTCCTCTCGGTTTACGCGCCAGTTGCTATAACCATTTCGGACGAATGTTGTTGAAATGTAGACGTCACCGTCAACGGGGTCCGATACGTTTTAGTCCCAGATCCTCTTCTCTTCCCGTAAGAGAAGTAATCTCGGGTTAAAACGGCGTTCCGGCCCCGTTCCGTTACTTTTATGTCATTTACAATTCCGAATCATTTGATCCATTGAACGTCATTTACTTTCATGTCATTTACAAATTCCGGATCGTTTGATCCGTCGATCGCCATTTACTTTATGCAACTTTACAATTCCGAGCCGTTTGGTTCGTTGAACGCACCTTTAAAATCCGGGTCGTTTGATTCCGTCGATTCCGCACTTTAAATACTTTCATTTACAAGTCCGAGCCCTTTGGCTCGTGATTGTATTTACTTATCAAAGTCCGAGTCGCAAAAACGATTCGTTGATCGCATATCATTTAATGCTTTTTTCCCATAAAATAGCTAACAATGTAATGCCCGGTTCAAAACCGAAGTTTGACATTTGAACTCTCTTTCAAAAAATGCGCGAAATGATGTTTGGCATCCAAACGATCATCTTCAAACTCAAAATCCGACGTTTAACAATTAAACGCTCTTTTCTTAAAAGTCAACGTTTGACACTTAAGTTAAAAGATCAAAATCAACACTCGTGTCACTTTTCCTAAAAAGTTCCAAAACCGACGTTTGCCATTCAAACGCTCGCCTTTTAAAAAGGAATCACATAATAACCGCTTGACATTCAAACCAAGATTAATCTTGTCATTCAAGCCCCCATTTTCAAAATGCAAACCCCCCCACACACACACACACATTTTCGAGAAAGGTAGAAAGACTCGTCATGCGAGGCGTTTCAGGTGATCTCAAAATACTCTTCCCGAAACATAACGTGACCTCCGAACCTAACAATCTCTGGTACTCAAAAATCCTTTTCCTCATTTTTGCTACCAATAAAAATGATACCCCTTTTCAAAGCTTTTTCCTTAGTTTTTGCTACCAATAAAAACGATACCATTTTCACAAAAAAAGCCGTTTCTCAACGTTTGGGCTCAAAATACAAAACCGTGTGGCGACTCCTCTCCTTCCCAAAAGCAAGGTCTCAAATACCAACATCCGCGAAAGACAACCGCCTTCCGCCGCGCGCGAAATCCGGGTAATTTCAAACATACACAGCAAAACTTACCCAATTCTCTCTCTCTCACACCTAAATCCCTTCATTTCTCCCTCAATTCAATTCAACTCACATACTACCACATAGATCCTCAATCCACCACCCTTCCCAAGCTCAATCCGGTTCAGAAGTTGTTTGTTGAAGAATTCTATACCTAACTTGTTATAGAATTTGTGAATCTTCAAGGGTAACTAATCCCTTCCTTCCTTCTTTCTCATATTAATTGCTCTCTTTCATAATTCATGCAATCTATCTTCATTTAACTTGATAATTAGACTCTATCTGTCTTAATTACTGAGTTACAATCGCAATCTCTCTGTTTAATTGATTTGTTTGGTATAATTTCATTGTTCATGGGTTGATCTTGGTGTAATTGTTGCTTGTTCATCAAGGGAGTGTGGATCTCCCCATATCCACACCCCCTTGGTCAATTAGTTGTTGATTCATGTCGTTTTTGAGTTTAATTGATGTTGTAGTTCGATTTGAATAGATCTCTGTTAATTCTGATTTCAGTCTGTAAGGTTTCTGCAGATCGACAACCTGTGTCACGCGACACAACCTGCCAGGCGGAGTCCTGTGTCACGCGGCACAACTAGCCAGGCAGGTCCTGTGTCACGCGACACATTATGCCATTCTACAGAAGCTCCTTCTCAGTTGTATTTTGTTCTTGGATCTGTAATCTGGGATGTGGCCCCCCATTGTACCAAGTGGCTCACGAGTTGTATATCTCATTTGATAAATAAAATTCATTTATCACATGTCTTGTCTTATATGATTGCACACTTATGAATGATTCGATGTTTTGTAGAAAGACTCGTGTTACGAGGCGTGTTGGGTGAATTCTCCATTCTTCCCAACGCGTAACCTGACCCCCGAACCCATTTCTCTATTTTCAAAAGGTTTTTCAAAGTGTACCTCATAAACATGGCATTGCGACTCCCAAAAATCATTTTCATTAAAATTCGGCGAGCGTACATTCAGAAGGTCCACACCTCGATCACCCCTTATTTGTCTGACAATCTCCAGCAATGTACCCGGGCAGACTCCGATGTACCTGCAGAAAATAATGGGCCGACAGGGTAAGTAGTATAAACATGTCCAGGGATGTGGAAAGTTCGAACAGCTCAGGACTGGATAGACACAATTTGGCAATCCGGGTCAAATCTATAATCCTATCATCAAGTATCATGGGTGCTACCTGATCTGCTGGTAAACCCAAGAAGTTCGATAACTGCCCCGTAAATGACCATCTGTCCCGTGGAAATGCTACGGTCTTCGCCTCGCTCAAGCCTGTCAATGCTCTGAAATCCTCCATTGTCGGCATTAAATAATTGTACGACAAGGTGAAAACATGTCGCTCCGAATCCCAAAAGCGTGAAGCAGCTCGGAGTAAGTCCCAATCAATCTTCCAGTCTTTCAAAGACCAAATGCATGGCATGATGTACCTCTTATCAATAAGTTTCCTATGTTACTTTTGGTGAAATCGCGAAATTTCAATGACGTCTTGGTGAAATTGATACTCCCGGAAGGCTACTTCTCTGTTATAATGCACCATTGCAGTCGAAAGTCTCAATCTTTGCCAAAGAAATAGATTATCTCTCAAACAGGGGCTGTTGGGATTGTTATTTTGAAAAGGCAGTGTGTCTGCAAATGAATTTGAAGCTGGTTTTAAAAGGCCTGTTACGAGCTTCCTTTAGCCGTGCGACACAACTTGCCATACTGGCAAGGCATGTCGGGCGACACTTCTGGCCCAACATCAGACACCAGCAAAGTTGCTGCAAGCTTGCCTTCCCAAAGCACTTCCCGACTCGCTGTCGCTGCAGTACATCTCTGTGGATGTGGGCCCAAGATCGCGGCAATTTTTTTTTGTGTTGAACCGCTTTCTCGTGTAAGGGGTCACTGCTTCACATCGGTTTAAAGACATCCAGTTTAAATTGAAAAATGGAGTCGCCATGCCATTTTGATTTCCTTAAAACTTGAAAAAAAGGAATAGGGTCCGGAGGTTAAATTACTCCTTGGGAAGAACGTTTGGCATTCACCAAAGAAGTCTTGCCAAAGCAAGTCTTCTTAGATCCAATTTTCGTGCTTGTTTTGTGCTTTTGTGTGTGTGTGTGTGTGTGTGATTTGAAAAGGGAGGGAATGTGCCAAGTGATCTTCCGGACGTATAAACCATTTAAGTTGGTTATTGCTCGGGATTCCTCAGATTACAACTGGAAAAGAATAAAACCAGATTACAACTGAAAGGGGAAAGTTTCTGCAGACTGGCTTATGTTGTCGCGTGACACAGGACTTGCATGGCAAGTTGTGTCGCGTGACACCTTTAGCCATTTGTAGAGACTTTTTACAGCCACATTTACAGACATAGCAAGGCAACGATATGATCAAGTTACATCACAGACGGATCTCAGAGAGCTCATGCATCAATAACAAACATTTCAAGAGGGTGTGGATATGAGAGATCCACACTCATCTTGAGGAACGAGTGAAAACATTTAATATGGAAATACTTACAAAGGAAAATGTCTTCTGTAAGTGGCCAGATGTGTCGCGTGACACAGGTCTAGTCTGGCTAGATATGTCGCATGTTACATCATGCCACTTCCAGAGGACTTACAGCATTTGATCATAATCAGAAACAATGAACATTTGAATATTATCAAAGATTGGAAACAGGTCACAGAGACTTTGTAAAGAGCTATCAATACATTTAGTATGAAGATCTCATGTAAAAGGAAGATAGAGAGGGAGAAAGGGATAGAGAATCGTTACCCTTGAAGACCACGACTCCAATATCAAGTTAGATATAGGAGCCTTCAAACATCAGCCTCTGGAACTGATATCAAACCTGGATTCAATGAGAACCGTTGGGTCTATGTGTATGTGGTCTAGGACCAAGAAATGGAGAGAATCAACTAAAGATTGATTTTTTGTGTGTATATGAGAGTGGGTTAATAGGGGATTAAATATGTTTTTGTGTATTGGATGTAATTTAGGCAGAGTAACCTTAAGGAGTGGAAAAAGGATCCCCAAAATGAGAGGTGCAGGCCTCTATTTATAGTTGCATGGGAGTGGCTTATTATGTCGCACGACATTACGAGCCATAACCATTTTCCTTCTAGAAGCATGCAAGGTGGCGAACTGGAATTTGTCAAGGCACGTTATGTCGCATGACAGGTCAAGCCTCAACCATTTTCCTTCTAGAAACCTGCAAGGTAGCAGATTCTAGAATGCCCTTTCCAGCGAGGTCCTGTCTGGAATTTTAATTCCTAGCAGGTCCTTCCTTCCTTGGAAAGCTTGGAAAAGTTCCCGAATGGCCCTGAACTTTATGAAAGATCGGGGAACCACTGGGAAACTTAACCAGAAGGCATGAGCCAGATTTGGGTACTTACAGAAGCCCCTCAACAACGTCACTTGCAGGGCAAGTGGGGTTGTCAATAAAAAGGATCCAATCTGGCGAACTGCCGAGACGGATTGGGTGACTAAGGAGATCGAGTGGATGAACCTAAAGTAGGCTACCTACGTATCCCAGAGGAATCAAGCCAGATCATAGTTCGAACAAGTGAGAACTTACGGTGCCTCAAACCAAAGAAAGACCGAAATGGTCAAATGGATGGACCTTTGAAGAAAGGATTCCCACGTATCCCTAGGAGGGAATCAAGCCGGATCGTAGTGTGAACTAGTGACTATCGAGGGGAAGTCGCCCAGTGATTGTGACAAGAGGAACAGACCCGAGGATTTTTTGGTGAAGAATGGGAAGGACCCGATGGGTTTTGTAAAGAAATGGGAAGGACCTGAAGGTTTTTTGTAAAGAAGCGGGAAGGACCCGAGGTTTTTCGTAAAGAAACGGGAAGGACCCGATGATTTATTTATAAAGAAGCGGGAAGGACCCGAGGGTTTTTGTAAAGAAGCGGGAAGGACCCGATGATTTTTGTAAAGAAGCGGGAAGGACCCGATGATGATTTTTTAAGGAAACGGAAAGGACCCGATGATGATTTTTTAAAGAAACGTGAAGGACCCGATGATGATTTTTTAAAGAAACGGGAAGGACCCGATGATTGTAATTATTTGAGAAATAGGATTGAAAATGTCAAGGGCAAAATAATAAAATGGGCCACAGGGGTAAATTTATAAAATTGGACCACAGGGGCACTGGAAGGAAAATTTGATTGATTTAAGAAATATAATTGGAAATTCCAGGGGCACAAAGGGTAAAACAGGCCTACGGGGGCAAAAATTGTATAATTGGGCCTACAGGGGCAAAATTGTAAAAACAAGCCACGTGGGCTAAGTATGTCGCACGACGAAGTATGCCATGTGAACAGACCCTTTTAAATTCAAACAATCGTCATTTTCGACTCTCAGATTTGGGAGGGAGACGAACAGAGAGAAGAGAAAGAGAGGAGATAAGCAAGAAATTGATAGAGGAATCAAGAGAAACCAAGTAGTTCGAGTCCGACTCGGTTGGAAAAATGCCTCCTAGAATGAGTCCTACCAAGAAGGCTCCACAACACGCCGAGTTGGCTGCTCGACGGAAGGGGGTTCAGAGGAACCAAAGGCCGTTCATTCCGCAAGCTCAAAGGGGGAACTTTTATCCACAGCTTGATGAACACACCTCCGCTGCTGAGAAAAAATCCATGGTATGCATTCATCCGTAACCCTTGCTAGGTTTAAATTTTTTTTATTTGGATGAAACTAATTGGAAATTGATTTTTCTGACTAAAAATGAATTAACAAAAACCTGCACTTGCATTTGAACAATGAACTGATTGTGTGAATTGAAGTGGGAAATATGATGATAAATGCATATCCTATTTTATTTGAAAAAGGATGAGACTGATTCAAAATAAATAGCAATTCTTTTGATAAAAATTGTGACAAATAAAGAAGAAAAATAATGAAATATGATGGACATTGGGAGGTACCTAAAGAATGATTTTGCTATCATGACATTCTTTCAAAAACAGAATGAAATATTCATACATGTGTTGTGTTTACCTGCAGGGATTGCGCACCAGAGGCTCTCCGGAGGTGATTGGTAGGCTATGGGAGATCTTGCCTGGTAGCCAGGAGCAGATACATTCGCCTAAGGGCATGGTCTACGCTGTTGGGTTGGGGAAATTTTTTGAGATGGCGAAGGCCATCGAAGACACACAGAGGAGTGTAGAGTTAGTGAAAGCATTCAGGGAATTTTGGTGGGAGACTACTCACTCATTCCATTTCTCCTGGGGCGAGGCGACAGTCACACCGTATGATTTTGCAGTTATTACAGGATTGCCCTTTACGGATGAGCCCCTTTATGTTGATGAGCCCTTTCTTGCTGTTGAGCCCCATCCTATTGCTGATGAAGACTTCATGGGATTACTCAGTTTTGTTCCCCAGGACAAGAAGGGGAATGGATACGAGTTGGGTGAACTTCATGGTTGGATTGGGGAGAAGAGTAGAGACTATCCTGTTGTTTTTAATGATTCTGCGGAGAACCGGCTGAGACCCGAGAGAATGGCGAGAGCTTTTGTATGGGTGGGTTTTTCTGATATGCTGTTCATCAACAGCGCGTCTACTGCCCTGATTTCACTGTTGGAGCTTCTGAGAGCTTCGGATGCTGTGGGGAACCTGTCCTGGGGTGAGGCAGGTTTAGCCGAGATGTATTTGGCCCTAGATGATGTCAGCAGGGGGAAGGCAATGTACTTCAACTGCTGTCACATGGACTTTGAGGTATTCTCTCATCTTGACTTCTTCTCTTTTGAACATTTCACTATGTCATTCCCTATCATTATTTTCCCCGTTTTGACTTTTTCTTCTTCCTCTCAGGCTTGGGCTTATGAGGTCTTTGGCTGCTATGCATGGCAGATCCGGGATGAGTTTCTTGCCACCACTTTTCCAGCTCTCAGACGGTGGACGAGGGATGCCAGGAGACAGACCAGGATGGATAGTGTGAGTTGCAGGATGACGGCTTCGTATCAGGACACCCTGCTATGCTTGAGAGGGACTCCTCAGAGTTTGAGCTTATTTCCCTGGACTGGCCGATATGACGACCAGGGTTTGGATTATTCTGCGCACTTGACAGAGTGTCGTAAGCTGCTAGTGGGTTTGTCCGGGGATGCTCTATACTTGGGGGAGAGAGTCCATAGACAGTATGGGCCGGACAGGATTGCTCAGGTTCCTGTTGATCCTCCAGAGGACATGTGGTTCCCTCGGAAGTTGGGAGATTTGGCCACTTTGATCCAGGGGGACGGCGCTTACAATCATGTTGAGGAGGGAGGTGACTACACTGCGTATGTTGCGGGGAGGCTACGGTCACCGCAGGTGATAGCAGTGCGTGGTGCTCAGAGGGCAGGACCATCATCCTCGCCTGCAACTCCCGCGGGATTCTAGATCAGTAAGTACTGTCTCCTTTGCCATTTTTTAGACTGCTTGCGTCCCTTTCTGCTATCAAGAATTGTATCCTGACATTTTCTTGTGTCTGCTTGTAACAGGTGTCAGCCCAGGCTTACAGGCATCTGACTAGGGCTTTTACCGGCGCTGTGGGCATCATTGGTAAGCTCCAGAAAGGCATGAGCTATTGGAAGAACCAGTGTCGATCCCAGGATGCGATAAACATCTCCCTTCCCGGTCAGCCAAGAAAGAAGAAGGGCCGCTTTGATGACATGGGCACCAGCGGGGGCATTAGCGGACCGAGGCCTCGGACAAAGAATGCAAATGTGCCTCTTTCTAGACCCATCGAGTGCGATGATGATGATGACGACAATGCTGATAGTGATGATGATGATAAGACCGCTGACGATTATGAGCTCGAGTCTACTGTTATCCCTGAGCTTGATGATTATTATAGCCTGGGGCCTGTAGCGTACGAGGCACCTTCTGACGATCCTGATGATGAGCCCGAGGAGGCTGAGGATGATGACGAGGATGGAGATGATGATGAAGAGGATGACGAGGAGGATGATTCGGAGTTGCCTCCTAGATTCGATTTATGACTTATTGCCTATTGTACTCTTTGAGAAAACACACCCTAGACTATTCTATTTTGCTATGCACCTCTTTTGTTCAAGATCAGACTTGGTTATTATTTTTTTAGTTTGTATGTACATTGTTAGCTCTTTCTATTGCACGAGTCTATCTTAAGAATGGAATGATGATGGTATGGTAAATGGCTTGATTGAATGGTTTGAATGGATTCATGGTTTGTATATGTTCCGGGTGAACGTAAGGGTGTATATAGGATGAATGAACCCTGCCCCATGCATTTGAGAAGTGGACGGATGAAGGTTGCAGCAATTGAAAATTCAGGGAGTGCCCTGGGAAGAACTAAATGCAGCAGGTTGCTAATTTCTGGTATTGGCTAAAGGTGTCGCATGACTTAGTATGCCATGTGGCTAGTTTTGTCGCGTGACAGAGGTAGCCTGAACCATTCTTGCAGAACCATTGGAATTGGACTGGAATTGCCGACATAGATTGGAAATGAGTGACCAAGGAGGTCGCATGCCTGATCCTACCGGGGCATGGCGAAGAGAAACTGGTCCCTTGCTATGAAGATGGAAATAAAGTGACCTAGATGGTCAAATGGCTGATCCTACTGGGGATATGCCAAATGAATGGAGTGACCAGTGTGGTCGAATGGGTGGACTTTTATGAAGGGCTCATGCATCACTGAAGAGTGATGAATGAAAAGGGTTACCAATGTGGTCGGTTGGCTGGACCTTTATGAAAGGCTACCTACGTATCCCGGAGGAATCAAGCCTTGGTCGTAGTTCGAGTCTCACTAGATAGTTAGGAATATGTCTAGGATCCATGAGATTTTGACAATTAATGGAGGAGTCACCTTATTTGATTTGACAATTAATGGAGGTTGTCACCTTATTAAACTAAAGCTTACATCTCTATCTAGGAGATAGAGGTAGCTAAGGTTGGAAAACTAAAGCGTACTTCGCTATCTAGGAGATAGAGGTAGCTAAAGTTGGAAAACTAAAGCATACTTCACTATCGAGGAGATAGAGGTAGCTAAAGTTGGAAAACTAAAGCGTACTTCACTATCTAGGAGATAGAGGTAGCTAAAGTTGGGAAGCTAAAGCATACTTCACTATCTAGGAGATAGAGGTAGCTAAAGTTGGAAAACTAAAGCGTACTTCACTATCTAGGAGATAGAGGTAGCTAAAGTTGTAAAACTAAAGCGTACCTCACTATCTTAGAGATAGAGGTAGCTAAAGTTGGAAAACTAAAGCGTACTTTACTATCTAGGAGATAGAGGTAGCTAAAGTTGAGTTTTGACAATTCGGAGGCTGTCACCTGGCGTTATTCTGTCATAATGGAAATAACAGAGGGATTTTGGGAGAAAGTGTTATCATTAGTAAATGGCACGTTACTTGAGCCTCGGGGTGATTTTTTTTTATGTGGAAATGTGGCAGAAATTGGGCCAGGATGTATATATGAAACGTGTTAGGGAAATGATCTTTATGCAGGTTTTGAGAGGATGGGGTTGTATCCCTTGGGTGCGGACTGGACTACTGTTGCTGAGATATTGTCAATGTGGACCAGAATTTCCCCTTGGGCTGAGACTGGGTTTAAACCTCGGGTCTTGATTAATGTTCCTTTCTCACACTCTGGCATTTGAAGCTGATGGTTACAGGCTTTTAGAACCAAAGACTAAAGCAGATGTCAAAGTGACCAAACCTCTCTTCTAAGGATGTATGTGACTTATCAAAGCCCCTGTCTGAGGAAAATTTTTGCAAAGCCCCGGCTTGAAGAGGTGACTTGGTAGAGTTCCGACTGATGACCTAGCAAAAGTCCCAATCTGATTGGTACTGCAAAAGTGATCCTGAGGTTGATCTGACCAAGACTGAATCCATTTTGTGACATAGTGAGGAACCCGATGCGGACCCAATAATGACCAAAGAAGCCCCAGTCTAAAGAAATGGCTTGGCAAAGCCCCAACCTTGAAGGATTTCAAGGCAGCCCTAATGCGATTTGTAGCAGAAGAGGAAAAAACCTATCCTTTCGTACTTTTTCTTATTTTCTTTAGTCACTCAGTCAACCGCAAGAAGATGTGAAAGCAAAGAATTTTTAGAAATTTATACATGCAGGGGCATATTTTTCGAAAGGTGGGAATAGATCCCGATTTTGTGTTATTTTGATGGCCTTATTCGACGTAGGCACGAGAAATCACTTTGGGTTTGACTCTTTTGAGAGAGTATAAGCGTAGAAAGGTTGGTAAAAGTGTATGGAAGCCCTAGTTGACAGAAAATCAGTGTTTAGCACTATTTTTCCTAAGATGTGGAAAGAGAAGACTTGTCAAGACATCTGAAAACTTGTTTTATTTACAATGATCACAAGATTGCTTAAAACCCTTTATTAATGTTCGGGTTATTCAACCACTAATATCGATATGAACAAACATTTTGATTAATCATGAGAAAAATTCAACCAATGTCGCGGATCAAGGTTGGCTGGGTGTGAAAGGAAGGTTTGTGTATAGAGAGATCTTTGATGAGATCGGGTTTTTTGGAATTTGGATATTTCTATGGGAGAGGCCACTGATGAGACTGGATTTTTGAGAATTTGAATGTGTTTATGACCGGACCATTTCTGTTTGCCTACGTTCCTCTCGTTGTGAGGAGCTCAGGTCGCCGTAGTTCGGCTTCGGCTGAACTGTGTTTGGTTTTAGGAAATGGGATTTGTGGTTCCTTTAGTGGAAAGGCTCGGATGAGAAGGTTGGATGATGAGGCATGGGCCTCGGGATGATTCCTCGACCAAGTCATTTTTGGACGGCTGCTTCAACTACTTCCTGATTTTTATCTTTTCATTGGGACAGAAAGAATTTGCATATACCTAAAGGCTTATGAAATTTCTCTGTCTTTGCCTTGACCGCTCCATTGTTTCATTCTTTGAGCTTTGACTTTTTTTTTATGTGCAACCCTGTTTACTCTTTTTTTTTGCACTATATATTTTTATTTTTTTTATGTGCAACCCTGTTTTTTGTCTAGACCGTCCTTTTTCAAGGTTTTTAGCCTAGCTGGGTATTACTCTTTTTGCACTCTTGCTCTTTTTTTTTTGAAGCACCTGAGGGCAAAGGCAACCTCCTAGGTTTTTGTCGACATGGAGTCAATCTTTCGAAGCTGAGTGGCCTTTTGTTGTCCCTTGATGTTGCCGCCGTCGTTGACTTGGTCAAGGTGACGATGAGGACATGATTTGGGAGGCGTATGGCTTGATGAAGGCTTTTGTGAGGTAAGGAAACTGTATGGATTCATGGAGGCCTTTTGTGAGGTAAGGAAAGTATATGGGTTGATGGAGGCCTTTTGTGAGGTAAGGAAGGTGTGTGGGGAAAGCATTGGTCGATTTTCTCACACCGATTAATCTGAACGTTAATTATTTTGAGTGATTATTTGTTGAGCAATGAAAGTGATCATATAAAATAAAACCATTTCATTAAATGTAATGTAGGTGTGCAAATAATGTCTTAAGTCTAGCAAGAAAAGAAAAAAAAGACTCTTTTATAGAAGATTTAAGATTAATTACAATGTCCGAGGAGGACTTGATTGAAAGAGGTAAGTACTAGAACCTTCGAAAGTTGACTGAGAGACTATTTTATTTCTTAATCTTGCTCAAGGATAGGTAACCCCTAGCCTAGCTACTCTTCGCTGGTTGGACTGCCAGGGTACTTGAGCTTTCCATTTTCTGTTAACTTTCTGGATTCCATACCGCAAACCGAGGCAGTGATCAGTTATATGCCCTTGATACTGGTGGAAGTGGAGGGATTTGAGGCCATGGAGCAGCTAGAGCAAGCACAAGTTGTCCAAAGAAATGGGTTAGAAAAGTCACGGGGACAAAATTTGTTGACTGAGCATATTGATGGAAGGAAGTGAACCTGAGATGACTTTGAGGGATAATGGGATCTGTTTGGGAGGATTCAGCGTTGTGCTTGTTGTATTGAGTAAAAGGGGCAGTACTGGCTGATTGTGCCTTCGCGCCTTTCTCAAGCTTAGAACAAGTTGTCTTATCTGACTCTCCCACTTTGGGCACTTGGATTTTGCACAGCTGAATCACTTCTTCGCCTGGTTTGACATCTTGGGTCGAGGGAGTACTGGTACTCATCATGAGATCAAGCCTTTCTTGCATTCGTTTCACTTGTTCTGTCAATATTGCCACATGGAGGTCAACGGGAACTCTCGAGTTACTGGAACTCGCAATAAGACTTTTATCAGTAGAGGGAACCACAGCAGTAGACTGGTGAAACTGACGGGTGAATTCACTAAATCCGGTGGATGTCAACTGAAAATTTGAGGCATCCGATTTTTCTTTTAGCCACTCATGATCGTATTCAGATGAGTATAGAGGTTTCAGAACATAGCCACATGGCTCAAACTGATTGTGTGAAGCTGGAGCATAAACTGGCAGATACCGCTGAAACTGAGGAACAGGCGTGATGAAGCCCAATCCTTTCTGGGAAGCTGGGGGTGATGGAGCCCTGATGGCCTGGGATGTTGGAAAGGACTGAAGAGGAGTAGTCCTTGGTAAGGGATCATATGTGGATGGAGGAAGGTATTGGCTGTAGGATGCAGGGAATGAAATCACTGTTTCTGGAGTTTCATCTTCGACCATGACTAGAGAACCATTTCCCTCAACTGTTACCTAAACTCCATGACGGCGAAGAGCACCAATAAGCATGGCCAGCTGCTCTTCATGAACCCTAGTGGCATTTTCCAAAGTTAGGACTAACTCTTCCTTCCTAAACATCGGATTTCCTTCACTATCACTGTTTTCTGTCATATCTGCCATTCTAAACCCCTTAGTAGACAAAACTGATGATTCTACTGAACTGTCTGAACCTGAGGGTTTCCGCACTGAAAAGCCGCTGACCCGGTAATCTCACCCGCTTCTTTCTCAGTGCGGAAAAGAGATAGGCAAGGTTTAGACTTGGGGGTGGACAAGGTTTAGGCTTGGAGGTAAGTGTTTAGGCTGAAGGCTCAAGTAACATGCACTCATTGCTTAAATTTTGCTTAAAACACATTCTCTCCTAATCCTAATTGATCGAAAAAGATTCTACCGTGAGGTCGAGATTGAAAATTGGACTGTGAGGGTATTGATTGGAGACTTGACCATGAAAGGTCGGGATTGCCTATTTGACCACGAAAGATTGATATCGGAGGTTGGACCGTGAAGGTCGCGGTTGGAGATTTGACCGTGAAAGGTCGAGATCGAAGATCGCAGTCCAGAAGCTGTTCAGAAGAATTCTATACTCAACATGGGTATAGAATTTGTGGATCTACAAGGGTAATCACTTCATCCCTCTCTTCTCTCTCAAACACTTTGTCACCTTCATAATTCATGTTATCTATCTCCATTTGATTCAATAATTATACTCCATCTGTTCCTAATTGTTGAATCATAATCTCCATCTCTCTGTTTAATTGATTTGTTTGGTTTAATTCCTTATTCATGGTTTGATCTCATTGTATTTGTGGCTTGTTAGCCAAGGGAGTGTGGATCTCCCCATATACACACCCCCTTGGTCAATTCGTTGTTGATTTGTGGTTATCTGAGTTGAATTGATGTTGTAATTCGATCTAGTTAGATCTCTATTAATTTTGATTTCAATCTGTAGGTTTTCTGCAGAAAGGCATCCTGTGTCACGTGACACAATCTGCTAGGATGAGTCCTGTGTCACGCAACACAACTCGCCAGGCAGATCCTGTGTCACGCAACACATATTGCCAGTCTGCAGAAGCTCCTTTTCAGTTGTAACATGTTCTTAGATTTGTAATCTGGGATGTGGCCCCCCATTGTACCAAGTGGCTCACAAGTTATAGCTATCTCATTTCATCAATAAAATCCATTTATCACATTTATTGTCATTAATGTTTGCACACACTATGAATACTTTGGATGTTTAATTTCGAAAGACTCGTTTACAAACGAGGCGTGTTGGGTGAACTCTCAAGTTCTTCCCAACACGTAACCTGACCCCCGAACCCTTTTATCTATTTTCAAAGGTTTTCAATGTTTCCTTTAAAACGGCGTGGCGACTCCCAAAAATGAATTTTCTCAAAAATTTTGGCGAGCGTACATTCAGTGGCGACTCCACTGGGGATTTGAAACCTATTTTCAAAAGTGGGTCAAACTTTCGTGCTTGTTCAACATTCATTTCATTCATTTGTGTGTGCATTGTTGGTGACATTATATGTGTATAAATGCATTTATTGCTTTGCTTTGTTCCTTTTCCTCCTTGTGTCCCATTTTTGGTGTGCTGAGGCTTGGGGTTGAGCATCTTGCTATGACTGGGAGGCTGGGGCTTGCTCTACTTTGATTCTGGAAAGCTGGCTGGACCAGTCGTGTGACATAAGAAGCCAGTGCTGTCCTGTGTTGTTGGGTTTTATTGGTCCATGAGCAGCGGAATTAAGCATCTAGTAACACAATACCCAAGAGCCCTAAGATCCGTTCTATACGATGAAATTGAATTCCTATGAGATAGAATTAACCAACCTTAATTGCTTTCCGTTCTTGAGCTATCGAACAATGTATTGATGTGATTTTGAATCACAAACTTCGAACTCTAGGCCTTGATCGTCGTACGAGCGAAGACCCTCTAGCAGTATCCACACCTTTGAATGAACCAAGAATAATTCTTGGTGATTGCTAGATCCTTAAACCTTTGAAGAATATTGAGAAACCCTTTGTGATTTTCTTTTCAGAAATTCGGCTAGCTTTTTAGGGTTTCACAGACATCATATTTATACTACTCTAGTATGGTATTTGTTTCCTAATTGAATTAGGAAACTGTCTGTAAACCGCCTCAGGCATGAAGTGTCGCACGACCAGATGAGTCCTATGGACAAGATCTGTCGCACGACTAGACAAGTCTTCTGGACAAGTTCTGTCGCGCGATGACTTATGCCTAATGAGGAATTCTAAATTTTCTTCCTTTGGTTTAACCAATTCATTCTAGTTGTGTGTGACCCAATAGAATTATATTATGTTGGCAATGAGTCCGATCATATCGACCCTCATAAAACATAAGCGGACTCTAGCAAGCCATTATGTCTACCCAAATAATATAACGTAAGAGTTCATGTTTCCAATGGTATACTTCCATTTCTCCCTTTGTCTCACGATGTTATATTGAACATAAGTCATGGTCCACGTCAGCTTGTATTTGTTCAATGCTTTCTCGATCTTGAATATAATCATAATCCAAACGCATTGGGGTATGGCCATACACTTTCATCATTATCACTCATCGAGGGGCCCAAGAAAAAAACATCTCTCTTTCGAGGGACAAATTCCATCTTGACTTATCATCCTTCCCATCATGAATCCAATCATGCCAAAGATAGCCTTTATAAATATCGTGTTAAGATATCGTTTGACTAAAATCAAACATAACTTTCATCATATGTAAGGTCATGATAATCTCAGGTCTAGGGACTAAATGAAGTGACCATATGAGATTTAATTATGACATTTGACCATGACATAAATCTGAAACGGGTCAAGTCCAGTAACTTGTTCTCTAACAACTACCCATAAATTTAATGTGCATCTCTATGCATATAATCATCATATGATTATCCATTAACATTTATACTAATTATTCACTTAATAATTAGGGACGGAGATTATTACAAATAAATATGCAAAATATATAATAATCAAATAATAAACTTTTCATATAATAATAAATAATGTCAACATA
This sequence comes from Adenophora triphylla var. japonica, assembly GCA_022495995.1. Taxonomy (NCBI): domain Eukaryota; kingdom Viridiplantae; phylum Streptophyta; class Magnoliopsida; order Asterales; family Campanulaceae; genus Adenophora; species Adenophora triphylla. The sequence goes on from JAFEMH010001981.1 coordinate 28,692, forward strand.
TAAGTCTATCAACTATAGGCCTAGGGCATAACACTAACAGTCTCCCACTTGCACTAGGCCCAATCTCCCATGTATCGAATACCCATGGACCTAACATGACCATTATGCTTAGCTTGCGGGAGAGCCTTAGTTAATGGGTCCGCCACGTTGTCATCAGTGTCTACTCTGTATATCTTTACGTCTTCCCTTTCGTATATCTCTCGGATAATGTGGAAACGTCGAAGTATGTGTTTGGATCTCTGATGTGACATTGGTTCCTTTGCTTGTGCAATGGCACCATTATTGTCACAATAAAGTTCAATAGGATCTTTGATGCTTGGAACGACTTCCAAATCACTAACGAACTTTTTGATCCAAACAGCTTCCTTAGGTGCATCAGATGCCGCTATTGAATGAACGTCCTCCGAAAATCAAAAAACACAACTTTCTTCTTTTGGTTTTTTGAAAATACAACTTATTTTTATCTTTTAATTTTGGGAGTCGCCACGCCGTTTTTAAAGGAAAACATTGAAAAACCTTTGGAAATGAGAAAATGGGTCCGGGGGTCAAGTTACGATGTGGGAAGAGAATAATGAACTCACCCACATCGCCTCTTTCGAGACTTTCAATCAAACAATGGACAATTATAAACATTCTAAGTGTGTGCAATTTGTGTCAACAAACAAGGCATGCAAACTTGGATTTCATTAATGGCATCGAAACTGGATACAACTTGTGAGCCATGACAGGGGGCCACACCCTTACAAACAATGACTTGCATTACAAGGCAGGAGATGAGACAGTCTGTCCAGGAAGCTCGGATGTCGTCCGACACAGGACTTCCTCAGAGAGGGATGTCGGACGACATAAGTCCTCCTGATCAGATTGCCTCTTACAACACCAAGGCTATTCTAGAATTTAAACAATGCTATTTTAACTAAAAAGAGACACTATTCAGGGCTAAGACAAATTTGGGGTTGATTGGAGTGAGCAAAGTCAGAATTGACTTTTAATGATACGGATGTCATATGACATAGGACATCCAAGGCTGTCCATGTCACACGACAGACCGCCTCCATCAATGGATTGCACCCAAACAGATCTTAGGCTTCCCAAATAGTGTTAAATGAACTAAAACTTACTTAAACACAGCTTTAGATCACAAAGGAGGTCAATATTGGTAGATCTAAAGTCACTGAAAGCCATACAGCTTTCTGGGAGCTCTATGTCGTATGACACAGGACTCCATGAGGAATCCCGTGTCGTCCGACATAGGCGACCTATTTCAGAGCCCTTCAGCAGATTGATCCCACCTTGCTTTCTAATACAAAACTAAGCTACAATATTGACTAAAAAGCAGTAGAATAATAACACTACATGAGTATTATGGGAGGATCACATGGCTTTAATGGACAAATGTGATAAATCACATGTTTATGGCCATTATCATGTAGCCATCACCTCCTAACTCAAACACAAGTAAACAAGATGCAAACTTTAATGCAACTAAGGCTACCAAATGTCCAGATCTGAGGTGAGGAGATGTGAATATGGAAGATTCACATCTCCACCACCTTTGTCATGCAAAAATCCCAAATATTCACATATTATTGAACAATATAAGCATGCAATGTAAATAGAAGAATATCCAAGAAGTAATCAGAGAGAGAGATAGAGTTTAGGGACTACCTATTGTAGTCCACAAGGTAGAAGCACCAATAGTATGGTGTTTACCCCTTCAAAACACCAACAAAGGAGATCCTTTTTTGGATCTTGGCTTGGATGTGTGTATGTGTGAGGAGGGAGGTGAGTGTGTGTGTGTGTGAGAGAGAGAGTGAGTATGTATTTTTGCAGAGTTTACCCTACTTGCCCAAAATCTCCCCCTTAAAATGATCAGCCAAGCCCTTTATTTATAGGCATGCTGATGGGAGGTCCTATGTCATCCGACATGGAGTTTCCACCTCCTTGGGGTCGTCCTGTGTCGGACGACACCGGTCATCTTTATGACACTTGGGCCGTAGGAAGGCAGGCCCAATGGATCAAGCATGGCTTTGGATAATTCAGGCTCAAAATGCACTTTAGCAAATAAATGAGCCCAAAATTAATGCATACCATGGAAAGCGGACCCAAAAACACGAGTTCGGGTCGGGGTACTCACAGAGCCCCTCGGCGACGTCACTTCCGTGAGAAGTGGGGTCTTCGACAAAATGAGAATCCCGAGCCGGACAACGAACGGCGGGAAAAGATATGACCAGGATGGTCGGGTGGCTGGACCTTTTATGAAAAGGATTCCTACGTATTCCGTGAGGGAATCAAGCCGAATCGTAGTTCAACAAAGAGGTGGCGCTAACGAGAGGCCATGGGCTTTGTACCCAGGTTTGACTGTTTCTTTGGGGAGTCACCCGAGGAGTTGACTGTTTCTTTGGGGAGTCACCCGAGGAGTTGACTGTTTCTTTGGGGAGTCACCCGAGGAGTTGACTGTTCTTTGGGGAGTCACCCGAGGAGAGGTCCGTACGGACCTTCTTAGAAGTCACCCGAGGAGTTGAATGTTTCTTTGGGGAGTCACCCGAGGAGTTGACTATTTCTTTGGGGAGACACTCAAGGAGTTAACTGTTTCTTTGGGGAGTCACCCGAGGATTTGACAGTTTCTTTGGGGAGTCACCCCGAGGGAAATGATAAATGATGATGATAAACAGTCGCGAGGGACGGACAGAAGGAACAGGGGAAAAAAAGGAAGATCACCCCTTTCTAGAACGCGGATGTCGTACGACATGGGGCTTTCCCCAGGCTGTTTTAATTAAAACCGTTCAGTCGTAAGACAGAGGGTTTCACAGCAAGAACAGCCGCCGAGTTGAGAGAGCAGAGAAGAGAAAAAATTGAGATTTCCCCCCCCCCTAATTTTCGATTTAAATCAAATCAACGATGCCTCCGCGAGCGGAATCGAGAAGGCACGTACAACGAGCATTGTTCGAGAGGAGAAGGCTTGTCGAGCGGAACAAGCGGAAGAAATTTCTGAAGGGGGACGGCTTCTATCTAAGCCTCGATTTCCACACTTCTACCACGGAGCGAATGGGGGTAAGGATTCTAAACCATCGACCCTTCCCTTTTTTTCTTTTTGAAGTTGGATTTCTAGGGCTCGAGGTAGAATTTGGGGAAAATCGCACCCAAAAAGGAATTGCATGCTTGGAATGAAAATGCATTAGCTTGAAATCAGAAAATATTTTTTTGAAAGAATTATGTGATTTAAAAAGCGAACATGCACACAAGTGAAAGAATGCACAAATTATCATGAGTATGTTCTGATACCTGTGTTGTGCTTACCTGCAGGCTTTGCGGACCAAGGGGTCCCCTGAGACGATAGCTACGATCTGGGGCATTCTTCCCGGTTCTTCTGACCTGCCTGACAGTCCCAAGGGCTTGATATATGCTGCTGGCCTCGGCCCATTCTTTACTGATGTCGGAGAGTTTGGAGACACGCCTAGGAGCGTGGAGCTTGTCAGGGCCTTTAGGCAGTACTGGTGGGACACTACCCACACTTTCCATCTGTCTTGGGGAGAGTCCACCATTACTCCCTATGATTTCACTGCCATCACCGGTCTGCGGTTCACGGGGAGACCCATTTTTTTTGAGGAACCTAGTGTCCTGAGCCCGGATGCCATCAGGGGGTTGACCGGCCTGACCCTTCGCCTGAAGGGCAATGGGGTCCCACTGACGGAGCTGCATTCGGCTTTGACGCAGCAGTTTTGTCTCTATTCTGAGGGTGAGGCCACAGACACAGCTGAGCAGTTGGCGAGGGCCTTTGTCTGGGCTGGCCTTTCCGATACCCTATTCTGCAATGCCTCCACTACGACATTGACTCTTCTGCTGGAGCCCCTTCGAGACTGGACGAGGTCTCCACCTTTTCGTGGGGCGAGGCCGGCTTGGCTCAGGTGTATAGAGCCTTGGACGAGGTAAGCAGGGGCATTGTGACCTCTTTGGATTGCTACCAGATGGTTCTGTAGGTATGCTCTTTTCTTTTTTCGCACATTGACTGCTGCATTGCCTTTTATGTCATCATTTATCACTGCTGCTGCACACTGAAAGTTTCTCGTCTCTGATTTCAGGTGTGGGCCTATGAAGTCTTTGGATGTTATGCCTGGGCTGTGGCTGATAGGATTGCCGCCGATCTGTTCCCTGCCATTCGCCGGTGGACCTTTCAGGCTAGGGAGAGTAGGAGAGTGGACGGGGTAAAGCCCCGAAAGACGTCTTGTTATGAGGACACGATGATTGCCCTGAGGGGCACCCCGGCTAGATTGAGGCTGTTTCCATGGCATGGCAGGTATGGTGAGGATGTTGTTGGTGATGCCGCCTTGGTGACTCGGACGAGGAGGCTTTTGATCGGCCTAGAGGGCGATGCCTTGTATTTGGGGGAGAGAGTCTGCAGGCAGCATGGACATGGTGCAGCCGCCCGCGTTCCTCATGATCCTCCTATGGGGATTTGGTATACCCGGGCTCTTCCTAACTTGGAGCGCTTGCGGACTGGTATTGATGTCGCTGAGTTGTCTGTTGATGGAGATTATGGCCAGTTCATCTTTACTCGGCTGGTGACCCATCAGGTCATGGCTGACAGGAGGGCAACGGGGGTACAGATATCGATGCCTCCTCATTTCTTCGAGTATGAGACCGAGGGTGTCATTCGCCGCTCTTCGTTTGACATGTATGAGACTCATCCCCATTTGTGGCTTCCTCGGGGGACTACCTCTGTGAGCATTCTTTTCTTTTCTGCTTTGTTCAAGTCTTTTACTGCTTTACTGTCTGTATTCACTACTAGAGGCATAGGCCGACTTTGGCTCCTTCTAGCTCACAGGCGGATGGGTCGAGTCAGCAGCCCCAGCCTGACGATAATGATGATGATGACGATCCTTACCAGCCCCATTTCTCCACAGTGCCCGAGTGGCACGGATATTATGGCGAGCCCCGACCTTGGGCCTTATATGAGGTTGATGATGGCTCCGATGGCGAGATTCATGAGGTGCAGGAGGGCGGCGGCGATGGCCAGGAGCAGAGCGGCTCTGAGGAGCAGGTAGGCAGCGGCCAGGACGAGAGTGGCTCCGAGGAGGACGGGGAGGATTCAGGCGACGACTCCGAGTCGGAGTGATCATGGCGGTCCCCTTTTTGTCATGCTTTGGACTCATTAGGGAGAGAGAGAGAGAGAAGAACAATGCATGCATTATTTTCATTGCTTTTGGATTGTAAAACAATTATTTTTTGTATTTTGTGACTTAACAACTAAAGTACTTGCTTAATTGTATATTTGCTTGTTTATATGCACAAGTCCGTCCCAAGAAAGGCATAAAATGATGGCTTTTGATGTGGTTGGGTATTTTTTGTGATTTTCCATGTATTTGGGCGATGTTTATGTGTCTGCGGATGTGTTGGGTATGCCAGATCCTCTCCCATGTGTTTGGTGAGTGAAGGGGATTGTATATGTATTGTTTTGGATGTCTTTGGACAGGTTTGGGCAGGCTTTGAGCAAGCATTGGGTCGCTAAGGGTTTGTTGCAGTTGCAGTTGCAGCTGCTACTGGTGTCTGATGGGACTTCCCATGTTGTCCGACACAGGACATCATGGGCTAGCCCTGTCGTCCGACATGGAAAGTCTGAGGGACAGAGTTTCAAGCCCCAGCATTTATAAAAGGCAGACTCGTAAAGAACACATTCCCGCAGTCACAGCAGACTTCAAATCGATCTTCCACCCCAAAATCAGCCCCAAGACTCGACTTTTGACCCAAAATGGAGCATTACAATGAAAGATCCAAGATCAAAGAGCGCCAATTTCACTCCGATCTCATCAATCTAACCCACCACCATCATAGCAACAATAGGAGGGATTTCGACCAACGGTATGGGTTGAGATGCCTTTGGGCACTAAAGGAATGGGCGGTAGATTGGAATCTTCTCCGGGCCGCGTCCAGATATTGGGACCGCGAGAGGCATGTCTTTACCCTCTCATACAATGACCTTACACCCACTATTGAAGAGTTCCATGCACTGACTGGGGGAGCTGAGCTCAGAGATGCCGTCTTCCCACGAGATTCACGACCCTTGACTAAGCAGCTGGCCGATTTCTTGGGCTTTAAATGTGCGCTTGCCCAAAATTTGGTTTATTTCGAAATGATGAAAGTAAAGGAGTCGCCATGCCATTTTTGAGAGGAAACATTGAAAACCTTTTTAGAGAGAAAACACGGGTTCGGGGGTCAGGTTACGTGTTGGGAAGAACCGAGAGTTCACCCAACGCGCCTCATCCGTAGACGAGTCTTTCAATTAAACATCCAAGCAAAATCCAAAGTGTGTGCAAGTGTTGACAATGAACAAGTGTGGTAAACATGCATCTTATTAATATGAATTGAGATTTACAACTCGTGAACCCATTATTTAGGGAGGCCACATCCCTGCTACAACAATCTAAAATAGATTACAACTGAAAAAGGTTTCTGCAAATAGGTCATGATATGTCGCATGACACATGATTCCAGTGACCACATATGTCGCGTGACACACGATCACCTTGGAACAATATGTCGCGTGACATACAGAGACCATCTGCAGAAACTTACACAATGAACACCAGAATCAACAACAACTAATACAGATCCAATTGATTAACCAAATTATATACGAAATACAGAAATAACAACAAATCGACCCCAGGAGTGTGGATATGAGTAGATCCACACCCCCTTTGGGGTTTGAACACCAAATTCAAGCAAGTATTCAACAAGAGCAATTCAATTACACAGATCAAATGACTTAAACAGAGAGATTGCGATTGGGATTCAGTAATCTAGACAGATGGAGTCTGATTACTGAATCCTAACAGAAGTAGACAATGAAATTATAGAGAATTTAGTTAAAGGAAGAGAGAGGAGGGAGTTAGAGATTCATTACCCTTGATGCTTCCACGAATCCTGTATCAAGTTAGATACAGAACCATTCAATTCACTGCTACTGGTCTTGAGATCCTGAGAGAGTTGGTGCAAAGAGGTTCAAGTGGATTGGTTTGAGAAAAGAGGTTTAGATTGGAGGGAATTGGGTAGGTTGAAGGTGGGAGAGAGAGAGATGTGTCTGGGGGGTTCGTTACGATGCAATTTTTGCAGAGTAACAGTAGGCTGAAGTTGGGATCCATTTCTGAGAGGGGGAGGGTCTTATTTATAGGCTGCAGTTAGTGGTCACTTTGTGTCGCACGACTATACGTAGCCACTTTCCATGCCTCGACTTGTCGCGTGACACAAGGTGGCCTCAACCGCTTTTGGCGCCAAAACCAGTTTCTGGAACATTCAGGCCTAAATACCCAAAAGGTCCAAAAAGGTTTATTCCCAACAAGTCCCTTTGCATGAGTAAGGTACCAAAAGGTACTTCCTTCGCGGGAAACCTATGATATGTTTCCGGAAGTCTCGGGACAGGCCGGGAATTTTCCAAAATGCCCCTTAATGCAAATTTATTACATTAAAATGCATCTAAAAGGTTGGGAATTGGATTGGCGTACTTACAGAGCCCCTCGTCAACGTCACTTTTGGAAAAAAGTGGGGTTGTCGATAAAATAAGACCCAATCCCAATGAGCATAAGGGATAAGGTAACGGGCTAGAGGGTGAATCGGGGAGTCTAATGGCTGGACCTTTCTGAGAAAGGATTCCTACGTATCCCTTAAGAAGGGAATCAAGCCAAATCGTAGTTCGGATATTACCAATCACAAGCAAGAAGGGGGAAGAGATGTGTCTTCATACCTTTGCTGTGCTTACCTCTGACTTCTTGAGGGGTCGGTACTACTGCGGTTGGCTAGTAGCTGCCTTTGGTGCCAGGTTGTAGCTGCCGGAGGGTCTCATGCTGCAACTGGTATTTGTGAGTAGCTGCCGGAGGGTCTCATGCTATCGTTGTTGACGAGTTGTAGCTGCTGGAGGGTCTCATGCTGCAACGGGTCTTTTGTGGATACCGGAGGGTCTCATACCACTTTGTTGATACAGGTTAGTTGCCGGAAGGACTCACACTACTGCTGCTTCTCTTCTTCGTGGATGCCGAAGGGACTCATACTACTTCTGCTTCTGCTTTGCTGGGGATAGGTGTAGCTGCCAGGGGTCTCACGCTACTTCTTTTGTTCTGTTGGGGATAAGTGTAGCTGCCAGAGGACTCACGCTACTTCCGTTTCTGCTCTTTGTTGTTCTTTTGTCGGTCTTATTGCTGGACTGTCCTTGCTGATTGTTTGTCTTTTCTTTTGTGCCCTTAGCTTTGCTTGGGAAGCTGGGGACTCTGCTCTTGTCTGGGGACTTAGCTTCTTTCTCGCTTGGTTCGATAAGCCGGGGACTCTGCATTTCTGGGGAGTCGGCTTCTTTCTTCTGGTTTTGGGGCCGGGGACTCTGCACTTCTGGGGAGTCGGCTTCTTTCCTCTTGTTTTGGGGCCGAGGACTCTGCATTTCTGGGGAGTCGGCTTCTTTCCTCTTGTTTTGGGGCCGTTGATTCTGTTGGGCTCTGCTTGGGAGGCTATCACAGATACGGGCTTTTTGTATTCTTCTTCTTTCTCTTTTCTTTTTTCGGCTTGTCTTGAGGGCCAGTCTTTTAGGTTTTGTGAGACTCAATTGATCATTGTACCTGCAAGGGAGTCTACAACAACTCCAAGCGCTGCATCTAACTAAGCTATCTTGTTAGCAAAGATTAACCTATGTTAGCTTGTTTGCACGAGTACGTACGTTGCAGGAAGGAAACGCTATCATTGTTTTAAAAGGTCGGCTTTGTCAGGTTTGTGCATGAGGCCTTGGGATTGTCTCGAATAGGTGTGTATAGTAGGGGTCCTCTCCTGTGTGTTTTCATAGGCATGTATATGAGGATAGGAGGTGTATTACAGCGACGACGAGTCAGAAAATGCTCTGGGGTAACTAATGCAGGCCTTTCCATACTGTCTGATGTCAACCAAATGTGTCGCCCGACATGCTATGTCTGCTTGGCCTGTTGTGTCGCACGACTGAGAGGAGCTCGTAACAGGTCCTTTTTATAGTCGGCTCAGGCTTCATTTGCAAGAACTGTCTTCTCAGTAGAGGAAACCAGCAGCCCCTGTTTGGCAGATAGGCGAATTCTTTGGCCAAGACTGATACTTTCGGCTGAGAATGGAGCATTATAGTGAAGAGGTTGCTTCCCGGGAGTGTCAATTTCATTGGGACTTTGTCGAAATTTGGGGATTTCATCTGAGGCAACATAGAAGGGTTATTGACAAGCGGTGCAATATGCCATGCATTTGGTCCTTAAAAGACTGGAGGGTCGACTGGGATTTGCTCCGGCCGCCTCACCGCTCAGGACTCAGAGCGTCATGTCTTCTCTCTGTCATACAATGATCTGACCCCAACCATGGAAGACTTTAGGGCATTGACAGGCTTGGGTGAGACGGTCACTGTAGCATTCCCACGGGACGGTTGGTCGGTTGTGGAGAAGTTATCGGACTTCTTGTGTCTGCCAGCGGATCAGGTGTTGTTTATGATTCTGGGTGATGGGTCCATAGACTTGACTCGGATGGCTAGGTTGCACCTGTCCCGTCCTGCGCTGTTTGACCTTTCTACCTCTTTGGATATATTCATGTTGCTTGCCCTGTCGGCTTATTATTTCTGCGGCTATGTCGGAGTCTGCTCAAGTGCGTTGCTGGAGACTGTTAGGCAACTGAGGGGTGACCGGGGTGTTGATCTTTGTCAAATTAAATCTAGCCAAGGGGAGATGGACGTTGTACCACTGTTGCTGGCTGAGACCTACCACGGCATTGACAGGTTAGCAGGGGGATCAGACTTCATGGGAGTAGGCAGTCCCGGTTTGTTATCTCTGTGGTTCTCTGAGAGGTTACGCTTGATTGGGCCATTACCAGAGGGTCGGGTGGCAATGCCTTGGGTGACACGGCCACGCAGGCTGCTGAGGGATATAGCTGCTGACAGTTGGCAGATGAGGTTGTCACGGTATGAGACCATTGATCTGAGCTTTTGGTTTCCTGCCTCGGAACTTACAGACCATGAGAGACATTCAGGATGGATCGGTAGTAGTCAGACTGCCAGGCTTGCAGGTATCTTCTTTTTGTATCCCATCGTTGGTGAACAGGCAGTACAGGTACCCTCAGCAGATTGTTCAAGCTTTGAGGGAGAGGCTGATGACCGATGCTGTTCCGATGTCTATGACCGAGCCCCAGACTATACAGTTTTTCAGCAGATCATTTCTGGAGGTTTTTCTTCCCACTCGTGTGCTTCTTCGGCAGTCCAGAGGGTTTACCTTTCTGACCACAGAGTATCTGATTTGGTATGAGGAGCATCAGGGTCCTGCGCAATTGGCTATAGAGGCTCGCCGCCGGGAATACTTGGGTGCAGATTATCCATCCAATTGGTCTTTCAGGGATACAGAGGCACGAGGAAACCCAGACAATATTACCAGCGATGCTGCTGAGGATTATCGGAGGCGAGATATCCGGAGGGCTGCTTTGAGGGATGATCGAGAGGTGATGGATTGCAAAGAGGCATTGAGACAAGAGAGGGTTGCTAGGGCCGCCTTGAGGGAGACTGGTCTGATTGAACCATCGATGCACGTTATTCCTGAATTGGGATGGGCTCAAACCGATTTATTCGACATTCCTAAGCCAAAGACCTCCCGGGGACCGAGGAAGAGGAAGGACAGAGGAGCGAGTTCGGGAGCGGGGACGAGTCTCTAGACACTTTTTCTGAGAGATAGGAGACTATTTTTTTTCTTTGCTTTGTGTTTTGAGAGTAGGAATTATTTGTATGGAAACTGGGTATCCTTTGATTACTTAATGCAGACGAAATAGATGTTGAAAATTTATTCCTTTTATTCGCAGCAGGCTCTTTGAGTCAAAAGCAGGCCGTGCTTGAACTCATCAACAAGAATATTAACTCCAAATGAACCTTTTGAAAAGCTTTGGAACTGTAATCAAAACACATTTTAGCAGGAGGAGGGATTTTTGCAGCAGTTTTAGACCGAACCATAAGTGGTTGCCTACGTTCCCCTTTTGTAAGAGAACTAAGGGGCTCAGGTCTCCGTAGTTCGACTCAATCGACTTTTGTGTTTAAGAAAGGGGAAGATATAAGGGGGACATGGTGCGACCCTGTTTTTTACCTAGACCGCCCTTTTTTAGGGTTTTCGGTCTAGCTGGGTATATTCTTTAGCACCGGGCGCGTCCCTTAGTTTTGCATGGACTGCCTTTTGAGAGGTTTTCAGTCTCATCTGGGACAATTTTGTTGCGCCTTTATTTCTCATCATTTTTTTTATTTATTATTTTTTTTAGAGGGGGAAAAGACTCAATCACACATAATACCTCCGCAACTTGTCACCGTTGAAGGGGTGCAAAAATGGGTTGCCATCCAAATCTGTCAGCTGCATAGCTCCTCCGGAGAATATTTTCTTCACTTAAAATGGTCCGACCCAAACAGGTGCCCATTTGCCCAATGCACTACTCTGATTCGAAGGCTTCATCTTAAGGACCAGATCACCAACCTTGATGTCCCTGGGTTTCACTTTCTTGTCAGAGGCACGGGCCATTCTTCTCTGGTACGCCCGGTTATGCTCCATGGCTTTTAGTCTGCGTTCGTCTAACAGAGCCAATTCATTGTATCGACTTTGGAGCCATTCAATTTCATTCACCTCATTCTCGAGCAGAACCCTGAGGGATGGAATCTCTAATTTAATGGGCATGACAGCCTCCATTCCGTAAGTCAGAGCGTATGGAGTTGCACCGGTGGTAGTTCGAATTGAAGTGCGGTAGCCCCATAATGCTAAATGCAGCTTCTCTGGCCAATCCCTTCCTCGCTCGGCCATCTTCTTTATGATTCTCTCCAAGTTCTTGTTGGCAGCCTCAACAGCACCGTTCGTCTATGGTCTGTTGGGTGAAGATTTATGGCGCTTGACCCTGTATTCTGTGAGTAACCGATCAGTTTCTCCTTCGAAATGGGTTCCATTGTCAGAAATAATCTCATTTGGGACTCCGTAGCGGCAGAAGATCTATTCCTTTATGAATCGAGCAACCTTCTTGGCTGTGAGCACTTTGTAAGATGCAGCTTCTACCCACTTTGTGAAGTAATCTACTGCAACCAATACAAACGAATGTCCATTGCTCCCGGGCGGAGTTATTTTCCCAATGACATCAATCCCCCAGGTTGCGAAGGGCCACGGAGTTGTCATACAGTATAGGTCATGAGGAGGGATGTGTGATGAATGCACCCGCGATTTTTCCTTTCTTTTTTGAAAATCAAAAACGGAGACGGAGTCGCCACGCCATTTTTGTTTTAAGGGCCAAAACTTTGAAAAATGCCCGAGATTAGAGATTTGGGTTCGGAGGTCACGTTACACGCCGGGAAGAACGTTAGGGTTCACCCGGAATGCCTCGTAAAACGAGTCGTCCTAATTTGAAACCATTTGTGTGTGTGTGTGTGTGTTTTGGTTAAAATAAATGTAAACTGAGAAAAATAAAAATTGGGAACTCTTTGTAAGACGTAAAACAAGTCCCATGATATTTGATATGATTTTAGGGTTGAGTTTTGGTACTCAAAAGACTCCTTGAAGTTGAAAATCAATTCTGCCAGAATGAAAAAGGCAGTAGACACTTGATTTTGAAATGGATTTAAGAGCTTTAACACTTCAGAATCTGGAGAAAGTCAGAGAATAAAAGTTCTTCAAAACATCTTAAATAAGGTGACTGCAAAATACTTTTCCATTTGGAGATGATTTGATGGACCAAAACCTTCTGGAAATCACAGATATGAAATCTGGATTTCCAGAGACTGTTGAACTGACCTTTGGAAAATAATTTGAAAAAGGGAGTTAGACTCACGAAATAAATAAAGTAAAAATATGTCTATAATGCTACGGATGTTGGCTACAAAAAATTTTTGTATTCAACACCAAATTCCAAGTTCTTCTGTGTCCAAAAACTTAGACAATGGACAGAGGTCTTAGAACAATGCTACTGGACAGCAAGATGTTCTTGAAGGAAAATGTGATTTTAAAGGGGGTTTTGCATCCATGCTTGTCCCCATTTCCTTAGGCTTTTATTAGTGATCACTAGACATTTTAGTGGTGATCTACTATATCAAGCCATCCTTAGGGTACATTAGGACTTAAAGCACTTCATTTGCTTGGGAAGGGGGAGATTTAACTTTGAAATCAAGATTTTATGTATGAAAATGATTTTTAGGTTTGGAAAAGTGTTTGTAAGTAAGTAAAAATAATTTGAAAGAAATGTTGATCCTTGTAGAGGATCATCCATGGAGATGAACTTCCATGGTGATTCTCTTGGATCTAGGGCAAGAGAAGAACAAGTTACATCTTCAAGGTATGAGATGCATGCATGGAAGAGTGAGATTTAGGGTAGGGAGAAGGAGGTTATACCTATCTTCCCTTGACTTTTGAGTTTGAGGCTTGAATTTGAGAGTGTTTGAGGCTTGAATTTGAGAGTATTTAGTGAGTGTGATTTGGGAAAATAATCCAAAGAAAAAGGTGGCAATTCAAGGGAATTCCCACTGTTTTCTCTAGTATTCTCGCCAAGGTGTTGTGAGTGAATTGTTCTTGCTCCTTGTTCATGGTTTTTCTGAGACTGAAGGGCTCAATTTATAGGCCTCTGAAAACTTCGATTCCATCCGCGCGGATGGTTCCTGCAGCGTGTACTATTCATTAAATGCAGCTGCAGGCTTTGGACCAAAGGAATATTTTTCAAATTAAGCAACCAGTTTTTGTTCCAGCAGCTTCCATTTCGAGTTTTTCTCTTTTTTAAGATTCTTTTCTTGGTTTAACTTTAAATAGCAATGCCTAATTTACCCTTGCTTTGTTAGAAAAGTTAGGAATTGTTAGAAATGTTAGGGATGTTAGAGCTTTCGTTAATTTTCTAACAAAAATACTAACAACTCAAATTGGAGCACTTACAGTAGCCCCTCGACGACGGCGCTTTCGAAGGAAGCGGGGTCGTCGATAAGAGTAAGGCTCCATATTTGACAAGAGAATGACCATTTTGGTCGGATGGCTGAACCTGGTGGTAGGCTACCTACGTATCCCGATTGGGGAATCAAGCCGGTCGTAGTTCGGGTCTTTGACCCTGGAGTGACTATTTTAGGATGTCAACCTGGTGAGCGAATTCTACAGTCAGTTGCTAAAAGAAACTCTGCTAGGGATAGGATATGACCATTTTGGTCTGATGGCTAGAGCTGTATATCCGCTCTGCTGGGGAAAGGAATGACCATTTTGGTCTGATGGCTGAACCTAATGATAGGCTACCTACGTATCCTTAAGAGGAATCAAGCCAGTCGTAGTTCGGGTCTTTGATGTCGACCCTAGAGTGACTGTTTTGAGGCATCAACCTGGTAGTGATGGCGTTTTAGGTGCCTCAGACCTTGATGATGATGGCATTTTAGGTGCCTCGAACCTTGATGATGATGGCGTTTTAGGTGCCTTGGACCTTGAAGATGGAGTTTTAGGTGCCTCGAACCTTGAAGATGATGGCGTTTTAGGTGCCTCGGACCTTGAAGATGGCGTTTTAGGTGCCTCGTACCTTGATGATGGCGTTTTAGGTGCCTCGGACCTTTGAAGATGGCATTTTAGGTGCCTCAGACCTTAATTGGAAATGATTTCCTTCGATGGTTTGCATCCTTTTGTTGGGGATGGATTCTGAGGGGATAGATGGTCCTTTGGTGGACTTCATTTGAAGGGATCGGTCTTACATCTATTGCCGAAGGAAAGGATGACCGTATTGGTCGAGTGGCTGGACCTATGGTAGGCTACCTACGTATCCTTAAGAGGAATCAAGCCAATCGTAGTTCAAAAGCTGTTGGGAACGGGTTTCCGTTAACTTTCGTTGGTAAAATCGGGCTTACGTTTTACTGCCGTTGATGAAATTGATGAAAGAAACGGGATTCCGTTATCTTTCTCGGAGAAATAAGGCTTACGTTTTACTGCAGTTGATGAAATTGATGAAAGAAACGGGATTCCGTTTTCTTTCTCGGAGAAATCGGGCTTACGTTTTACTGCCGTTGATGAAATTGATGAAAGAAACGGGATTCCGTTATCTTTCTTGGGGAAATCGGGCTTACGTTTTACTGTCGTTGATGAAATTGATGAAAGAAACGAGATTCCGTTATCTTTCTCGGAGAAATCGGACTTGCGTTTTACTGCCGTCGAGTTCTTTTGTAAAGGGGGTTAACTTTGGTTAACTTTGGTTGACTTTGCTAAGTTGAGGACTAAACTGCAGTCCTGGAATTTTAAAGGGCAGAACTGTCATTTTGCCACTTCAATTCCATTCGTGCGGAGAAGAATGAAGCCCTGACAGGTTTAAATAAAGGGCCGCCGCCCTTCTCTTTCTTCCTCACCATTTTTCCAGTTTTTCGAGAGAAGAGAGAGAGAAAGTCGAGAAATCCTCCATTGTTGGCCTAGAAGCTTCCAAAATCTTCCGATTTCTTTGATTTTTCGAGCAATGGAACATGGGGGAGTTGCTATCCAAGGTCAAGGATACGGCCCGGTCGCGGAGAGGCGATTAGAGCTTGTAAGAATGAGGAGGCATTACTCACTTTCGCAATCGATTGTGGAGGAGCCATATCCCGATGCGTGGCAACATTGGACCACTGATCCGAGTCTTCGCACGGTATACTTCGAATTTCTTCATTTCCTTGGTTGATTTTTTGTTTGAAATTGATTTTTGTGATTTTTTTTTTTTGAAAATTTCGAAAGTCATGTTCTTGGGATTGAAATTCGATTTTGATGCTTTGCATGTTGTAATGAGTATATGGGTAACCCAAATACGCATTTTGTTTGGAAAAGAGAATGGGCATTTTGCCATCTTTTGAAATATGAGATGATGAAAATTTTCCCGAATCCGGGACGGACTCTCTTTTTTTTGTTGCAGGTAGGATTTTTGCAATGAGATATGTTTTTTATGAATGATGCGAATGTATACATGCATGCTTTTTGTGAAAATATGATTTTTTGTGAAAAATGGGACGGATTTTTACTTCCGTTGATTGAATGTATGAATGGTGAAAAACTGTTTCTGTATGCTCTTTTATGAAAAATGGGACGGAGATTTTATTTCCGTTTGACTCAATGTTATTGACATTATGAATGATGAATGGTGGTTGTTGAAAAAAATATTTTCTTTTGTGTAAGAAAAATGGGGCTGAGTCCATTATATGCCGTTATGCTGCCAAATTTTCTTCAAAATTTTATGTCTATGATGCATGTGTATGCTTTTAAATGCAAATGCAATTTTTTTTTTTTTTTGACATTTCTTCTTTTTTTTTTTCAATTGCAGGGTGGAGATCGTTTTGTGACGGAGCAGCTGAATAAGCTGAAGACTCGAGGATCAGTGGAGGCCGTGGTTGACCGTGGGACCGGCTGCCAGTCTTGGGCCGAGGAGCTCTGATGAGTCCGAGACAGATTGTCATTGGGACTGGGTTGTATGAGTTCGTTGAGTGCCTGAGGGGGTTGATCAAGCTCCCCAAGAGTAAGGGCCTGATTTTTGCTTTGGCACAGCATTGGTGGGACGTGACCCACACCTTCCATTTCTTCTGAGGCGAGGCCACGGTCACACCCTTCGATTACGCTGCGATCACGGGCATGTCCTTTAAAGGACGGAGCATTGAGTGGAGAGACGGCTACAGTGACACAGGAGCTGCGGGATCTTACTGGGCTTTACCCCCATTCCCAAAAAGGGGATGGGGATGGAGTATCTTTGTGGTCCACGGGAAGATCGTGGAGAGCATTGAGAGTTATGAGGTGGGGATGAGAGAGTGGCCTGCGTGCGTTGCTAGGGCCGCTTTTACGTGGTTCGCTTTTTTTTAGCACACTTTTTGGACACGCCGAGGGGACGGCGGTGTTTGCCCTGCTGAGGACGTTGGAGGATGTGGAGATGGCCGGAGAGGTGTCTTGGGGAGAGGCCGGGCTGGCAGAGCTATATTTAGCTTTGGATCGGTATAGTCGAAAGGCTGTCAGCTCTCTGACGTGCTTTGAGTTCCCTCTGGAGGTATAAGCTTCTGCTTTTTCTTTTCCTTAAGCACGCACCTTTTTTTTTTTTGCACTTAATTGATGTGATCCTTACCTTTCACAGGTATGGGCTCTGGAGTTCTTTCACGTCACGATGTGGCGGCAGCCGGCGGAGCACATCGGGGCATATCCGGCTATGCTCTCCTGGTCTAAGCATGCTCGGGAGAAGATAGGTTCCAGGAGGCGCACGACCATCAAGTACAGGGATTGCCTGCCTTTGACGAGAGCTGAGACAGATGAGGGGATGAGGTTCTACCCCTGGGGCCGCTTCGACATGGAGCAGCTGAAGGGTGCGAAGGGTGGACTATGACGCGGAGGATTTTGAGGGGTTTGACCTGTGATGTGTATTACTTGGGGGAGAGAATGACACGTCAACATGGCGAGGGTGCGCCTCTGATGGCACCGGCAGAGCCTCCCGCCGACATGATGCATCCGAGTGAGAGATCGGAGACCTGGGGTGATTATCGAGGTGGCCAGCACTTCTCGATGTTTGTGGCGATCGAGGAATATTAAAGATTTATCTTGAGGAGGTTGAGGATGCCCCAGATTCTTGAGAGAGAGGGGTTGGGGGTCGTGCGGTACCCTCGATCGGACTTTTCATATGTCCAGGATGGGGTCAGATTGAGGGTGCAGATTCCTGTCCCTGAGCGGGTCCCACGAGCTTTCCGGCCTCGTCCGGATATGAAGGTATGACTTTTTACTGTTTCTTCTTCTTTCCTTTCGCTTCATCATTTTTCGCATCAATTCTTTCTGACACTTTTCTTTTCGTGCAGTTCCCGGCTGTGGTTGTGGAAAAACTGACGAAGCAGGTGATCGGGGCCAAGAGGTTCCTTAGGAGGATGGTTGCCTGTGGGGCTGCTCAGGGTAGAGCGAGACGGGCACAGCCGGCGCCTGTCGAGCGGAAGACTTCCCCTATTCCTTCCGAGCATTCTACTGAGACTCCTCTTTCTTCTCTCCTAGATCCCGGTATGGAGCTGCCTTCGCACCACATCATCCTCGGGGATTTGCATGGGCAGGGACATGTTTGGCACCATGGTGGGTCTTCTTCGCATGTCTAGGAATCCGACGCATTCACGTTCGGATATGACTTCTTTGCGGACCCCGGGTTGCCTTATCGTGGCGTACCGGTTGATCCAGGCAAGCCTCTCTCTGGAGACGAGGATGACGATTCCGAGCCCGAGATATTCATGGCTACTGAGGAGGCGGGCCCGAGTCGCAAGAGGGACCGGGGGAAAGGGCCAGCCACTGAGGATTCTAACTGATGATTTTTGGTTGATTTTGGGACTGTACTTATTTTGACAGATACAGTTTTATTTTTCATGCACACTTTTGTTTTTTGTTTTTCACTCTTATCGGGATGTGATGATCTAGAATTACTGTTATCTACTTTTTTTTATCTATTATGAATGCAATGTTGCATGAGCCTTGGTTTTTTGGTAAGGGTGTGAAGGTTTTGAGCTATGAACTGTTTGGACAGGTTTTGCACAGGTTTTGAGCGAAATATTCCTCCGTGGTGCAGCAGTTTGAACTGCAGCAGATTTTTTTAATGGTGACATTTTCATCCGCGCGGATGAGACAGGCATCTGACATTGTCATTTAATTTTGCTTCAGATCTGGTTTTCCCCTCTTTCAAATTCAAACACCTTCTTCAACTGCCCATTCAAACAACCATTTTCGGGGAGAAGGAGAGAAAATCCATGGAGAAAATTGTGAGCATGAGAAATCCAACCAAATTATCCCAAGATTCTCAAATTTCTTTCTTCAACAAGTTCAAGGAATGGTCCCGGGAGATTGTGCACGAGAGGAGGTCATTCTTTGAAGAGAGGTACAAGATACGATGCTTGTGGTCTCTCAAAGAATTGGTTCCGGATTATGATCTTTTGAGGGCTTCTTCTTCATTTTGGGATACTAGAAGGCATGTCTTTTGCTTTTCTTACGGCGATATATGCACGGGGGCAGCCCGTTTCTCTTGACTATGTGGCTGATGGAGCGCCTGGGGGTCCTCCGCGAAACTTCTGATGCGGTGAAACCTTGGACTTTGAGAGGAGAGGGTTCATTTTGACACGGACCTCGATGATTTCGGGGCTCAGGCTTGATTGATGATGTATTGGGATGGCTTACCGCCAAACGTTTGGTACCTCGATGGTTGGTACCTCATTGGCGGGTAGAGACTCGGAGAGTGCTTTAGGATGGTTCTCATGTGATTATGCTTTCGGGGCTTTCCCAGTCCAGTTTTTATATTCCAGCTCTGGTTCGGCGGCAGTTTGGCTTGGAGCAGACTCCTTTGGAGGATTTTGAGGATATAGCTACCGGGTGGTGGCTTCGCTTCGATGGATGATCCTTCGTATTCCCATTTCTTTCCCGAGCATGGAGGTATGACGTCTCTCCTCCTAGGGTTATCCTCAGGCGTCCGGGGCATGTATTTCTGACCACTTGGTACTTGGATTGGTACGAGAGGCACTTGGGGGAGACTCAGGTGGCTATTTTGAGACGGCGTGAGGCCATTGTTGGTATGGAAGACATGACGGTTTCTGAGAGGAGGAGGGCTGAGGCGAGGGCCAACCCTCATGATAGGAGCGGGGATGACGTGACTGACTAGGAGTCTTATGTCAAGAGACAGGAAAGGCGGATTCCTATGTTGCCGGCTCGGCTGCAAGAGATGAGAGACGAGGCTAGGGCTACTAAGGCCCTGACAGACGCCGGCTTGATAGATCCTATCCCTACACCAGAGCTTGGTAGGAGGAAGACTGACATTTTTCCCGTGCAGAGGAAAAAGACCCGAAGAGGAGGGAAGAAGAGGGGAGAAGCCAGTACGAGTGGCTTGGAGTGACTTTGAGGTTTCCGAGTATCCCTTTCTTGTCATAGCAGACACATTAGTTATTATGTATTTTAGTTTCTTTTAGCAGGTTGTAATTCGTAGGAGTGAACCGAGCTTAGACTCATCAAAAAGTTTTTAACTGTAATGAATATGTGAATTGCTTCAGAGTTTTTCGAAACGCTTTCATGGCTTGATCAATGTATTGATAACAAAGTATGATTTTTTTTTGTGTTTTAGACCGAACCGTTTCCGGCTGCCTACGTTCCCTTGGACTAAAGGGCTCAGGTCTTCGTAGTTCGACCAGTTAATTTTTTTTGTTTTTGTTTTGGTGCAACCCTGTTTTTTACCTAGGCCGCCCTTTTCGGGTTTTCAACCTAGTTGGGTATTACTCTTTTTAGCACTCTTTTTTTTTTGTGTTTTTTTTTTTGGTACAACCCTGTTTTTTACCTAGGCCGCCCTTTTCGGGTTTTCAACCTAGTTGGGTATTACTCTTTTAGCACTCACTTTTTTTTTTGTTGGTTTTTTTTTTTTTTGACTTAGTGTTTTATGCGTAGTATCTGCGCAGCTTATCGCCATTCACCGGGTGTACAAAAGGATTTCCGTCGAGATCTGCGAGTTGCATGGCCCCTCCGGAGAAGATCTTCAGAACAATAGATGGCCCGACCCAGACAGGCTCCCATTTGCCAAGTGGGTTGATGCGGACTGGGGGCTTCTCTTTCAAAATGAGGTCACCTTCCCTGATCTCCCGATGTTTTACTTTCTTATCGAAGGCTCTGGCCATCCTTCCTTGGTAAGCTCGGATATGTTCCATTGCTCTCAACCGGCGTTCATCCAACAGGGCTAATTCATCATGGCGACTCTGGAGCCATTCGACCTCGTTGATCTGACTTTCCAACAGCACACGGAGTGAGGGTATTTCTAGCTCGACTGGGAGTACGGCTTCCATTGCGTAGGTAAGAGCAAACGGTGTTTCCCCGGTTGCCGTTCTGACGGATGTTCTGTATCCCCAGAGAGCAAGGTGAAGCTTGTCAGGCCAATCTCTGCCTTGGACAGCCATTTTCCGAATGATGTTTTCCAAAGTCTTGTTTGCTGCTTCAACGACTCCGTTAGTTTAGGGCCTGTAGGGAGATGACTTGTGACGGGTTATTCTGAACTCTGCCAGTAGCCTGTCGTATTCCCCTTCAAAGTGGGATCCATTATCTGAAATGATTTCGGCCGGCAACCCGTATCTGCATATGATGTTCTCTTTGATGAAGAGGGCTACTTTCTTTGAATTGAGAACTTTGTAGGACTTAGCTTCGACCCACTTGGTGAAATAATCTACTGCTACCAGGACAAATTCGTAGCCGTTGCTGCCTGACGGTGTGATTTTGCCTATGACATCAATTCCCCAAGTGACGAAAGGCCAAGGGGTCGTCATGCAGTATAACTCATAGGGCTTCATTGTGCCCGGAGGCGTCTCTTGGAAGGTCTTCATCGCAGAAGGTGATCATACTACCATATATCAGGGGATCATAGATTTGGTCTCTATCCGGAGAAGGAGAGTCATCAAGCCATCTGTTCCCTATCTTTCTCTTGCGAGGTAAAGCTTTTGCTGAGGCTTCAAGGTCAAAGTGTTGAGGTCGCCAGGAGGTTGCCACCCTTGGCCAGCACATTGATTGAGTGCGGGTGCAAGACTGGCTTTGATCTTTCTTTGCCGGTACGTGCTCGGAAGTTGGACAAGTTGAACCTTGGCCGATTCCGCAGGGGATTAGGCTTCTGGCTGGCAGTGAAATTACCAAGATCTGAGGTGCTCTTGTGTCCCAAGGTCTGAACTCTGTTGTCAGCATGACTTTTTGGCCTTCTAACCCCTGTTTGTTCTAGAGCGGCATGGCCTGGAGGAAGGGAGGACTGGCTGGAGTAGAGTACGTAGTAATCGAATCTTCCGAATGGCTCTCCGAGTGTACCCACACTGGTATCACCGGCTTCGAATCTTTCCTTCAATTTCTGCTGGGAGGAAGCTTTCTTCTTCCTAGGTGGGCGGTCCTCGCTTATCCAATCTTGATTGTCCCTTTCGAGGCAATCGGGGCAGTCGCATATATCCCACCAAATGTGCTCGGCAACTGGTGGTGAATTTGGGACCTCGGGTTGAGCTGTACTAGAATGACTCTGAGCTGAACCAGTCTGGGGAGATTTACTGTTGGGCTCACCAGGAAGCAAATGGTTGGATTCTGTCGAGTAATGAGGGGCAACAGGCACATATTTGTCCTTTAGGGAGCCCCGGTCGGTTGGGGATTGCCAATGTTCCGAAATGACGTGTGGCTTCTTCGATCCAGCCCGCTTTGTTTATTAAGCGTTCCTCAAGAGCCCTGATGGCTAACCACATTTCCTCCGTTGTTCCCCAATCTTCATTCTCTCTACTGATGTTTGCAGGACCGATATCATCTTGAGAGGGGATGCCCGACGGTTCCTGAGGCATACCAAACTGATCCATCCTTGGCTGCTGTTGGAATGGTGGAGCTTTAAACTTCTGTTTGGGAGGTAGCTGACCTGTAAGTCGACGGGTGGGAGTTCCTGCGGTGGTGGCATAGGAAGCCGAGGGTGGTATCCCGGGACGACTGAGAGTGGGAGTAGGACTTTCTTCATTCTTTATGGTAAAAGTGTCATCGGGATTGAG
Organism: Adenophora triphylla var. japonica; assembly: GCA_022495995.1. Taxonomy (NCBI): domain Eukaryota; kingdom Viridiplantae; phylum Streptophyta; class Magnoliopsida; order Asterales; family Campanulaceae; genus Adenophora; species Adenophora triphylla. The sequence goes on from JAFEMH010001981.1 coordinate 51,175, forward strand.
ACTGACAGCCAAGCCATGGATCCTGATGGCTTCCATAAGGCTATTAATCTATGCTTCCTGTCGCAGTCTCATCTGTTCTACCAACCGGATCCAATGCTGATCTGTCTGAGGGATTCCAGGAGGCGGGGTGGTGTTGTCCCCATCATTACCAGCTGATGCAGACATTCTAAAACCCGGAGTCGGAACGAATGGTGAAGCTGACGATGCGCTTGACTCTTCCCAACTGATCAAACGGTGACCCGGCGCCCGAAACCAAGCTTTGTGAGGAGCTGCGGGGGGAAAGATACGAGGGTTCAGATGTTTGGGAGTGGAGGAGGGTAGGTGTTTGGGCTTAGGGCTCATGCAACATGCAGTTATTTGTTCTTGTTTACTTAAAACATATTTTATTAACCTAATCGGTTGGAAAAGATTGCTCTTCTTTTTCGCAAACTATTCTGATTCCTGGATCAGTGGGCCCCATCACTACGCCTGCGGACCCTTAACCTGTAACCTCGAACAAGGGTTCCGTAGGGCAAGCAGGTCCCACCGACCGAAAAGAAAAACGATCCTAAAGTCTGGCGGGTAATGGAGTCTTAACGAGCATTCGATGTAAATTACGGACAAAGATGATGTCAAAGTCAAGATCATGTCCGAGGGCTCGACAAAAAGTCGGCATGGTGTTGACTGATAAATGTCCATAATTGATCTTGACCCCTCGTCAATTAGGCCATAATTAGGCATGGAATAATCGTTAATTCTTGATGACTCAGTGTCATGCTGAGAGTCAGTGTATAATTTGTGCCAGTCAGAGTCAAAGTCAAGGCGCCAGTCAATATCTGGTCAAAGCACGTGACGGAAAACCGGCAGGACTTCGACTGATTAGGGTCCCGAAAGATATTGACTTGGTAGGTCGACTAAGGCTTGAAAGGAAAGGTCTATACACAGACAGGGCATGACACAGACCAGACTAAAAACCAACCGGGTCTCGAACAAAGTGTGTCACGGACAAGTGCATGGTCGACACGAGGCTCCATAGGATGTTTGGGTAGTTTCGTGCTCGCACCGAGAGGCGTAATAAGGCCAAACGGGCTGCTACTGGGATTTCCCCGGGTTAAGGACGTAGTGTGCAGTGTAAGGCCAAGTGCGCGTAGTGTGCAAGCAGTCTATCTTCTCTTTCTGAGTAAAATAGAAATTTTTATGTGTCTTAAAGAGGATGATGCATGCAAAAATTTTTTTTTTTTTTTGAAAATCTTCTTTTTTTTTTAAAATCTTTTTTTTTTGAATTTTTGATTTTTTTTTTTGAATTTTTTTTTTGAAAATTTTTTTTGAAAGCAAATAACACATAAGCACATAAGCACGAAAATTCAAACAGTTAGGAAAATGATTTCGACAGTCAAAATACCGATTTTTCCGGGACAGTCAAAACAACACGAAATGTGCAAAACAAACACACACACAGTACAAATGGTTTCAAATGTCGGGACAGAAGTTTGACCCACAAAAGATTTTCTTTCTCTTTTTTTTTTGAAAAAAAGATTTTTTTTTTTTGAAAAAGATAAAGCTCATTTTTATGTCCCCAGCGGAGTCGCCACTGTGATGAATGCCACCCGCGATTTTTCCTTTCTTTTTTGAAAAACAAAAACGGAGACGGAGTCGCCACGCCATTTTTGTTTTAAGGGCCAAAACATTGAAAAATGCCCGAGATTAGAGATTTGGGTTCGGAGGTCACGTTACACGCCGGGAAGAACGTTAGGGTTCACCCGGAATGCCTCGTAAAACGAGTCTTCATAATTTGAAACCATTTGTATGTGTGTGTGTGTGTGTGTTTTGGTTAAAATAAATGTAAACTGAGAAAACTAAAAATTTAGAACTCTTTGTAAGACATAAAACAAGTCCCATGATTTTTGGTATGATTTTAGGGTTGAGTTTTGGTACTCAAAAGACTCCTTGAAGTTGAAAATCAATTCTGCCAGAATGAAAAAGGCAGTGGACACTTGATTTTGAAATGGATTTAAGAGCTTTAAAAATTCAGAATCTGGAGAAAGTCAGATAATGAAAGTTGTTCAAAACATCTTAAATAAGGTGACTACAAAAGAATTTTCCATTTGGAGATGATTTGATGGACCAAAACTTTCTGGAAATCACAGATATGAAATATGGATTTCCAGAGACTGTTGAACTAACCTTTGGAAAATAATTTGAAAAATGGAGTTAGACTCACGTAAAAAATAAAATAAAAATATGTCTGGAATTCTACCGATGTTGGCTACAAAAAGTATTTTGTAGTCAACACCCAATTCCAAGTTCTTATGTGTCCAAAAAATTAGACAATGGACAGAGGTCTTAGAACAATGCTACTGGACAGCAAGATGTTCTTGAAGGAAAATGTGACTTTAAAGGGGGTTTTGAATCCATGCTTGTCCCCATTTCCTTAGGCTTTGATTAGTGATCACTAGACATTTTAGTGGTGATCTACTATATCAAGCCATCCTTAGGGTACATTAGGACTTAAAGAACTTCATTTGCTTGGGAAGGGGGAGATTTAACTTTGAAATCAAGATTTTATGTATGAAAATGATTTTTAGGTTTAGAAAAGTGTTTGTAAGTAAGTAAAAATAATTTGAAAGAAATGTTGATCCTTGTAGAGGATCATCCATGGAGATGAACTTCCATGGTGATCCTCTTGGATCTAGGGCAAGAGAAGAACAAGTTACATCTTCAAGGTATGAGATGCATGCATGGATGAGTGAGATTTAGGGTAGGGAGAAGGAGGTTATACCTATCTTCCCTTGACTTTTGAGTTTGAGGCTTGAATTTGGGAGTGTTTGAGGCTTGAATTTGAGAGTATTTAGTGAGTGTGATTTGGGAAAATAATCCAAAGAAAAAGGTGGCAATTCAAGGGAATTCCCACTGTTTTCTCTAGTATTCTCGCCAAGGTGCTGTGAGTGAATTGTTCTTGCTCCTTGTTCATGGTTTTTCTTAGACTGAAGGGCTCAATTTATAGGCCTCTGAAAACTTCGATTCCATCCGTGCGGATGGTTCCTACAGCGTGCACTGTTCAATTAATGCAGCTGCAGGCTTTGGACCAAAGGAATATTTTTCAAATTAAGCAACCAGTTTTTGTTCCAGCAGCTTCCATTTCGGGTTTTTCTCTTTTTTAAGATTCTTTTCTTGGTTTAACTTTAAATAGCAATGCCTAATTTACCCTTGCTTTGTTAGAAAAGTTAGGAATTGTTAGAAATGTTAGGGATGTTAGGGCTTTCATTAATTTTCTAACGAAAATACTAACAACACAAATTGGAGCACTTACAGGATGTGGTTCAAATTGGAGAACCGCTGGCATTTATCACAAGTCCGCACAAACTGGATGCAATCTGTGTCCATAGTAATCCAGAAGTAACCCAGTCTGATGATGCTATGCATGAGAGATCGAGCGTTCATATGAGGTCCGCAGGCACCGTTATGAACATCTTCCATTACTCTTTGGGCCTTTTCCTTGCTGACACAGAGTAGGAGTGGGAAACCTTCCCTTTTCTTCCATAGCTCATTACCCAGTATGACGTACTGCGCTGATAATCTCTTTAGAGCTTGCAAGCTTTTGGCATGGACACCTTTTAAGTCTCCTTCTTTGTCAACAGGGAAGGATGCTTCACCATGCTTGAGATATTGAAAGATTTGGTTGTACCACGGCTCACTGACGGTTTCGATCTCAATTTCGCAACAATATGCAGGATTTTCTCGCCTACCGACCCTGAACGGTTTGATCGACTTTCCTTCTGGGATTTCTACCGAAGAGGCCAGAGTAGCTAGGGCATCGGCAAATCTGTTCTTGTCTCGTGGCAGGAACTGGAATGACACTTCCTTGAACTGACCGATGAGTTCTGCAATGTAAGCATGGTACTTCTGGAGACATGGATCTATAATTTTCCATTTGTTGGCAGCCTGATTGATTATCAATTGGGAATCACCGAACACTTCTAACTCTTCCACATGTCGCTCGAGGGCAGCCTCTAGGCCAGCTATGCAAGCTTCATATTTGGCCGCATTGTTAGTAACCGAGAAATTCAGCTTGATAGCTATAGGGGTATGCATATCATTCGGGTCTACTAGTACCATCCCGATGCCATTACCTCTTTTGTTTGCTGCTCCATCAAAGAATAACTGCCACCGGTTGCCGTTTTCTATAGCAAGAATCCCCTCGTCTGGAAACTGGAGATCTGGTCCTCGGGCTTCTGTACTGGGGAAGTCAACCAACTGATCCGCTAAAGCCTGTCCTTTGATTGATTTCCGGATCACATATTTGATATCAAACTCAGCTAAAAAGAAGGTCCATTTCGCCAATCTGGTGGAGATGTTACCTCTTTCACCCTGGAACAGGTATCTGATCGGGTCCATCTTGGAGACCAAGTGTACAGTGTGGGATAACATATAGTGCTTTAGCTTTCCGACCACCCAGACCAGTGCTGTGCATGTCTTCTCAAGGGCAGAGTAATTCAACTCACTACCTTGGAATTTGCGGCTAACGAAATAAATGGCATTCTCAATTTTTGAATCCTTCTTTTCTTGTGCTAGCATAGCCCCAGTGGTTGTGTCTGTGACCGTCAGGTATAGCAGTAAAGGCTTGCTCCTGTGAGGCGGACAAAGAATGGGAGGATTGACAAGGTAAGTTTTGATCCTCTCGAAGGCCAGTTGGCATTCCTCGTTCCAAATAACTTCCTGATTCTTCTTGAGTAGTTTGAAGATCGGCTCACACATGGAGGTCAGCTGGTTGACGAATCTGCTGATGTACTGTAATCGACCCATGAATCCTTTTACCTCGGAGACAGTTCTGGGCGGCTTCATCTCGACGATTGCTTTAACCTTTCTGGGATCTACTTCGATTCCGCGTTCTGTGACCATATACCCCAGGACTTTACCTCGAACAACCCCAAAGGTGCACTTGGCTGGATTTAGTCTCATGGAGTGCTCTCAGAGTCTGTTGAAGAATTTCCTCAAGTCAATGAAATGCTGTCCATCTGACCCTTTCGAGTGAATAATCATATCATCTACATACACTTCAATCTCCTTGTGGATCATGTCGTGAAACAGGGTAGTGACGGCTCTCTGATAGGTAGCCCCAGCATTCTTCAGACCAAACGGCATTACTGTGTAACAATAAGTACCCCATGGAGTTGTAAACGCTGTCTTGTCCTGATCTTCCTCAGCCATTTTGATCTGATTGTAACCCGCGAAACCATCAACGAAGGACTTGACCTCAAAGTTTGCGGTTGCATCTACTAGCATATCAATGTTGGGCAAAGGGAAGTCATCTTTGGGGCTAGCCTTATTGAGATCTTGGAAATCTACGCAGACCCGAACCTTTCCGTTAGCTTTTGTGACTGTTACAATGTTGGCCAACCAAGTCGGATATTCAATCACTTTGATGAAGCCTACCCGTAGGAGTTTTTCAATTTCTTCTTTCACCTGCAAGGACCACTCAGGTTTTATCCACCTCAACTTCTGCTTGATCGGCTTAATTTCTTGATCTAGAGGAATCCGGTGCTCTGCGATAGAAGTATCCAGCCCAGGCATATCTTTGTAAGACCAAGCAAAGACGTCCATATATTCTTTAAGCAATTCAACCAGTGGCAACCGCTCATCTCCTGAGAAGAAGCTACCAATCTGTGTTTCTTGGGTTCTTCTACTGCTCCTGTGTTCACCGTTTTCAATACCTCATCGGCAGCTTGGGCCCGACTTTCCTTTTGATCGCAAACCTGCTTTGAATCATTTTCTAAAATTTGCTCGTCTATTAAGTTTGCATTATCTTCAATTGAATTAGGCTTAATTATTTTTAAATCTTGATGATTATTTTTTGTTAAGCGTTCAATTGTTAGATTTCCAATCACAGGATACTCAGAAAGGTCAACCATTTTATTCAAAGCATAGGGAAAGACAGTGTTTACAACTCGAAGACGGTCTTCTGTCGTGAGGACATTAGACCGGTCGGAAGACTCGAATTCAATAACAAGAGATTCAGGAGACCGACTCAAGACACGAGGAACAAATTTAGACTCGGAGGGACAAGGACGAGGCTTGAGCCTAAGCTTTTCAATCATAGTCTCCCTGTCGGCGACCGGTCCTCGGAACGAAGTCCAATTCTGTAAAGGTCTCTCTGCAACCGTCTCCAACATGTTTAGCTCCAAAACTGAGTCCTTCTCGAATTCTAACATAGCCACCACCTCGCTATCAGAGGAAAAGTCAATCAAATCACTCGGCTCTTTAACAACAACCACCCCTCCTGTAGGTACTTCTGTCAAAAGCATATCATCCCTGTGCTCGATGCCCCTCGCTCTTTAAACAAATCTGCCAAATCACCATCAATATCCACAGGGTCAGCACCGCGAATTTTGCATATTGTGGGTTCATCCAAAGAAAGATTTTCAAACTGTTTCACCTGATCAGGCCCCCAGAAATGGTAGCTATTCTCGTAAGTGGCGTTCACATCTGGCCTTTTGGGCAAGCTATCAAACATTTCCTTCACCGGACTTTGGCTGCTAGCGAACCTCCGGATTGTTCTCATTCTTTCTTCCATTTTACTCAGTCTTGGTTCTGGACAAACAAACATGTCTCCATCCTCTCTGACGAAATGCTTGTTCAAAGACCAACTGTATGGGCGCATCTCGGGCCTCTTGTACCTCCTACCAGCCGCTGATGTCATCTTTTCTTTAAAAGCTTCAGTCTTATCATGCGCCTTATCTTCTCTAGTCATGGCATACCCCAGGCCTTGCTTGTTTCTCTTGGCTTCTAGCAACACAAGCCTACACGGTCCCTGTTGGCATTTTCCCAGCCCCAGACCAGGGATATAGCTCATACCTCTCAATATTTTCAACACAGGGGGAATCTTGTCTAAAGATGTCATCAAATCTATGGTGCAGACCTGCCCTTTAGGTTTCTCTATTGTGAATCCACTGAGCATCGGATTTTCCTGGTCGAGCTTGATTTCCATCACTGGCAAGGTGTTGGTGCTGGATTCCCCAATCGTAACGCTATCACCATAAATGGTCGTCAGCACTCCTTCTTGCCCAAATTTTAAGCACTGGTGAAGAGTGGAGGCTACCGCTCCAATCTCGTGAATCCAGGGTCTGCCCAGTAATGCCGAGAATGTGACCGGAATGTCGATAACTTGAAATTCTACCATCATCTCCTTGCCTCCAAACATCAAATTCAAAGAGACTATCCCAACAACGCCCTAGATGTCGAATCGTAGGCCTTTATGGTTTGGTTGGATGGTTTAAGATTCTGCGCATAGATGTCTAACATACTCATCATTTTAGCAGGGAGCACATTCATAGCTGACCCATTATCTACCAATACATGGGGAATCTGCCGTCCTTCCAAGGGCACCGTGATGTGTAGGGACTCATTATGCTTTGCACCATAAGCAGGCAGGTCAAGATCTGTAAAAGTAATGATGTTCCCATACTGTGCAGTCCCAATTAGTTGACAGGCTTCGTCTGGGGTGGCATTGACATACACTTTCATTTTGGACAAAGCTTCTTCCAACTTTAATTTGTGAGGGTAGGAGGATGTGAGTAAAGACCATAAGGAGATATCGGCTTGTGTTCTCTTTAATTGCGTTAGGATGGGGTCTTCCTGGACTTCTTCTCTTCCCGCCGATCTGTAAGGATTCTGAGAGGACTGAGGGTTAGAGACCGCAACTGCCTTACCTTTCCCGGACGGGTCTGAATTATTCACTCCCAACATTCTCCCTGAACGAGTCAACAGATTAACTTCTTGATCTTTCTCAACCACAAAACCTTTACTGGCCTCTTTGAGCTCTGCTAACGTAATCGGAACAGGACGAGTGCTGTATGGCCACGCCGCCTGCCTTATTTCATTTATGGACAAAGGTGCCTCTGCATTAGCCGCTATCCTGAGTTCCTCCAAGGAGATTGGGGAATCCCTAGGAATCATGGATGATATAGTGTTGGCAACCACATGCTCTTCATAATCGTCATAATCAGCAGAATTATTCAAACCATACAGATCATCAAGATACAAAACATAGCAGAAATTATCTTTCATTTCATCAGAAAATGGGATTACATCAGTCACAATCTCATTACAACCAGCATTACCACTTTCATCTATTGACTTCCCAAACTCTATTACATTAACAAAATAGTCTTGCCCGAAGTCGATAAGATTCACGTTGTTACTTGGCAGAGGATTGTTGACCACATTCGGGCAAGGAGATTTCTCAATCTTCTTGTCATCCACCAAACCTTGGATTATCTTTTTGAGGGTTATGCAGGAATTTGTGGTATGACCTGGGAACTGGTAAAACCGACAGTACTTGCTGGCATCCATATGGGGATTAGGACGAGCAGGACTATAATTCTCCAATGGCTTGATCATACCGGTACGAAGCAATCCGTTGAAAACTTCCTCTGTAGACATGCCCAAATCATCAAATCTCGGCTGCGGCGTAGGCTGAAACCTCACTGCATTCGGCACATTATTATCTCCTCTCTGTAGATTGTTGATACTGTTGTCTTTGGCCACTTCTCTTCCTCTTGGCGCCATTGCTGAAACAGGGTTGGGTGCTCGATATCGGTAACCTCCACTACCGCTGCCACCACCGGCATTTGCATTCGGGGTTTGATTGAACAATCTGTTTTCACTTCTAGCTCCCATTCCCACCATTTCTCGTAGATCCGGGTACCAACCTTTTCGATAGCTTCCCTGAGCACTGGCTTAACACACGACAAGAAGATGTCCTTTTGGTCCTGGAGGGGTATCGACTCTGATAACTCATTAAGCTTGGCGTTCCACCGCTTGTAGAATTCTGTAATTGATTCATCGGCCTTCTGGATAGTCCCCACTAAATCATCCCGAGTGGTACGCCACTCCAAATTGCCCTTGTACTTCTCCAAGAAAGTTTCTGTTATCTGACTCCAGGTGGAGCGACACTCTTGTTTCAAAGCCAGAAACCATGTAAGCGATGATCCCTTCAAAGTCAGGTGGAAGTGGGATGCCATAAACTCGGGTGTGCAACCCATTGCCCCCATTGTCATAACATACGTATCTATATAAGTTTTCGGGCAGGCGGTACCATCGAAATCCATTTTGGGCATTTTAAACTTGTGTGGCAAAGGCGTTACTTGGGCAGGATCCACAACCTTAAGACCACTAGAACCCACGGTCAATTTATCGATCTGTTGCTACATCTGCTTCAACAAGGCTGTCACTTATGGAGCCAATCCTGGAATTTGGGGTATAGCGGGAGCCACTGTCGATGAAGGCACTGGGAAGTCTGAATTAGGTCCAATGGGTAAAGCTGCTGATGGGAGACCAAAGGTACTGGGAATTCCAATATTACTGTCCAACAAGCTGACCGAGCTAGGGATCCTGTTCACATACATATCATAACCGTTAAACTGCACACCGGGGTTCTCAGAACTGTACTGCGTTGACTGACCTCTGAATTGACCAAGTGTAGAGAGTCCTGTACTGATACATGGGGCGGAGTACGGAGTGGAGCCATATAAATGCTGAGTAAGGGGAGAACACACTGCGGGCTGAGGGACACTGCCTTGGGTCTGAAACTGCTGATATCTTGAAACATTGTCTTGACAAATTTGATTCCCTGAAAGCCAATACTGACCACTCTGGAAACTGTCGGGATATGCTCTGGACTGGGGTTGGGGATAACCTGCTTGAAACTGAGATCCATACTAAAATTGCGATGCTGGGACATTGGGAGTTGGAGAGGCAGTGAGATCGAAGAAATTTGATGCTTGACCACCATTCTTGCTAGAACCTTATGGGATAACCTGGCTATACCCTTGAGAAGATGGGGGAATGAACCTTCCTTGGTCACTCACAAACATTCCCGGAGATGACACTTGATTAGGTCGTGGGGCATAGCTTACTGGAGGAGGCATTGCATTGTAACTGGGCTGGGTAGGCTGAGCAGGTGAAGCGGACCCGATCTCATTGTGACTGTCTTCTGTGATCTCCTCATAGAAACCGTCCTCCCGACGAAGCACTGCAAACCCTTTGGCTCTCATGGCCTCCACAAAGCGGTTATGAGCTTCTTCTTCACGGGCCTTGGCATTCTGAGCCAATAGAAAGGCCTCACGTTCTCGGGCTAGAGCAGCTTCCAACGTCACCCTCAATTCCTCTGTGGTCATATCGTTCAAACTTGGCTGACCCATTGTCACTGAGCCTCCGGCGGACTGAGCAGAAAATACATCTCTGTTCCCGGCCATTTCTGATTCTACACCCACTGAAACTGCTTGAACGCGAACCAAATGAGCTCCTGGGACGGATGAACGGGTCCAACTCGCCGTAGATGCAGGGGTAGAGATGGGTTTAAAAGGTGTTGAAGGGAAATTTCGAGGAACAGGAGAGGGAAAGGAAAGGGACAGACTCGCACAAACAATCTTATTCATCTTCAAGTATAAATTAGTGTTTTAAATCCTAAGTACGGTTGGAAAAGGGAAAGCCTTTATTCATGCTAACTATACCTTGGGGAAGCCTAAAGGGACTCAACGTTCAAATTACAATAAATGCCTTGCTTTGAAATATATAATAGGTAATGATACCTAACCAAATCCTAACATCATTATGGAACGGAGAGGTTGTCCAAATTTCTAGGGAAATTTGGGCAGCATAACGGGTCTTTTCGAAGAATTTCGAAGAAAAATCCGGCATGACCTTCGTCTAAGCAAGACGTTGACAATGCGGCATGATCTCTCGTTTAGAACACGCCATGGGAGTGACATGTCCCCACGTGAAATCATGTTGCATTTGGCAACATGCCCACAAGATGTGAGGTTTTGGGGGAAGGTATAAAGACCTACGATATGTTTCAAAACAATTCATTTTGTTGTAATAAAAACATTGTATCAAAAACCAACCGTGGGTAAGGTTAAATGTGTGGCGCCACCTATAACGCACTAGGGGGTTAGGTTTGATTTCAGGCGCTCAAGCGTAGGCAAATTTCATGGCCGTTCGCGATGCCGTCAATCGCACCCGAGGGTTCTAAGTCTATGTGATGTAGTGTGCGGATGACTATATTCTTTTATTTACAAAAAAACAAGATTTTTTTATTTTATTTTATTTTGTTTTTTTGAAAAGAGAAAAGAAAACACACACACACCTTTATAGGAATACAGGGAACAACAATCAACTGAGCCATATTCGATCCAAGGGACTGCCCTCAAACCAGACTTCTGAGTATCTGTTCAGTGGCCACCCTTTGTCGCGTGACACAGGACATCAGGCAAAAGGTGTCGCACGACTTGGATGGTCACTGAACCAATATTCTGCAACCATCAAATCAGCCCATGTATCTCCGTGGCAAGAACAAAGCAAAAACAACTAATGCACAACACAAGGAATACAAAGCACACGGGGTTCACAAGTCTCATATTCAACAAAATGCATGAACCACAAATGATTGTCAAAGATGCACACAAAATGGATGTATTGGATATCTAATTTAATGAATGCTTGACCCACTTAACATTTGAAAAACAGGTTTTCAAAGTCAATTATCCCCAGGGGAGTCGCCACTGAATGTGCGCTCGCCCGAAATTTGGTTTATTTCGAAATGATGAAAGTAAAGGAGTCGCCACGCCGTTTTTTGAGAGGAAACATTGAAAACCTTTTTAGAGAGAAAACACGGGTTCGGGGGTCAGGTTACGTGTTGGGAAGAACCGAGAGTTCACCCAACACGCCTCGTCCGTAGACGAGGCTTTCAATTAAACATCCAAGCAAAATCCAAAGTGTGTGCAATTGTTGACAATGAACAAGTGTGGTAAATATGCATCTTATTAATATGAATTGAGATTTACAACTCGTGAACCCATTATTTAGGGAGGCCACATCCCTGCTACAACAATCTAAAACAGATTACAACTGAAAAAGGTTTCTACAAATAGGTCATGATATGTCGCATGACACATGATTCCAGTGACCACATATGTCGCGTGACACAGGATCACCTTGGAACAATATGTCGCGTGACATACAGAGACCATCTACAGAAACTTACACAATGAACACCAGAATCAATAACAACTAATACAGATCCAATTGATTAACCAAATTATATACGAAATACAGAAATAATAACAAATTGACCCCGAGAGTGTGGATATGGGTAGATCCACACCCCCTTTGGGGTTTGAACACCAAATTCAAGCAAGTATTCAACAAGAGCAATTCAATTACACAGATCAAATGACTTAAACAGAGAGATTGCGATTGGGATTCAGTAATCTAGACAGATGGAGTCTGATTACTGAATCCTAACAGAAGTAGACAATGAAATTATAGAGAATTGAGTTAAAGGAAGAGAGAGGAGGGAGTTGGAGATTCGTTACCCTTGATGCTTCCACGAATCCTGTATCAAGTTAGATACAGAACCTGTCAATTCACTGCTACTGGTCTTGAGATCCTGAGAGAGTTGGTGCAAAGAGGTTCAAGTGGATTGGTTTGAGAAAGGGGTTTAGATTGGAGGGAATTGGGTAGGTTGAAGGTGGGAGAGAGAGAGATGTGTCTGGGGGGTTAGTTACGATGCAATTTCTGCAAAGTAACAGTAGGCTGAAGTTGGGATCCATTTCTGAGAGGGGGAGGGTCTTATTTATAGGGTGCAGTTAGTGGTCACCTTGTGTCGCACGACTATACGTAGCCACTTCCCATGCCTCGACTTGTCGCGTGACACAAGGTGGCCTCAACCGCTTTTGGCGCCAAAACTAGTTTCTGGAACATTCAGGCCTAAATACCCAAAAGGTCCAAAAAGGTTTATTCCCAACAAGTCCCTTTGCATGAGTAAGGTACCAAAAGGTACTTCCTTCGCGGGAAACCTATGATATGTTTCCGGAAGTGTCAGGATAGGCCAGTAATTTACCAAAACGCCCCTTAATGCAATTTTATTACATTAAAAAGCATCTAAAAGGTTGCAAATTGGATTGGCATACTTACAGGCTTGCCCGTAGAGCAGGTATCCGATCTGATCCTCGACCTGTCTTTCATTGATCTGGCCCAGATAGCCTGATTAGCTGTATCTCGTCCAGAGCTGTTTGACCTATCCACGGCCATGGACATTTTCATGCTGATCATGATCTCCCTATACTGCTTTTGTGAGTATGATGGGGTATGCTCCGGATGGAGGCTTGAGACCATGAGCGGCAGACAGGATGATTCTGTTATCATGAGGCTGCCGGGATTGCACTTTTCATCATTTAGCATCCCCTTACTCATTCTGAGGCAGTATGGGTACCCACAGCAGGTTATTGGCGGGTTCAGAGAGCAGATAGCCTGGGATACCGTTCTTCTTGACATGACTGACGGCCAGACTATCAGATTTTTTGCCAGGGCCTTTTCGGGAGCAGCTTTTCCCGCTCACACGTTGATACGGAAGACCCGGGGGATCACATATCTGTCCACCTTGTATCTCATTTGGTACGGGGAGCAGATGGGGCCGGTTCAGCACACCATCGAGGCATATTACCAAAGGACCCGAGGAGGAGACCAAACTAGCCGGGAGTTACGTGATGCTGAGGCCCTGACTGACCCAGACAACGTGACCAACGATCCGGCAGTAGATTTTGAGAGACTCGTAGAGAGGAGGGCCAAGATGAGGGATGACCCTGAGATTATGACCCGAAGGACAGCTTTGAGAGAGGAGAGGACTGCCCAGGCAGCACTGAGAGCTGTAGGATTGGTTGACTCACCGACTCGTAACATTCCAGAGCCGGGACGACGGGAGACAGAACTGTTTGGGATAACTAGGCCAAAGACCTCCCGAGGACCGAGGAAGAGGAAGAAGAAGAGTGCTAGTCGGGAGCGGGAACGAGCGACTAGGATTAGGTGACCGGTCATTGTATCCCTTATTGTCGACACAGACAATCTAGATGTACTTTTAAAAGATGTACTTTTGCTTAAGTTAATGAGTCGAGAGTAGACCGTGCTTGAACTCATCAAAGAATGTATTAATGTAGTGAAAGTTGAAATTACTTTAGAACTTAATCAAGACACATCTTGGCATTCACAAATATAACTATTGACAGAATTTGGTGATTTTTATGTTTTTTAGACCGAACCGCAAGCGGCTGCCTACGTTCCCCTTTTACGAAAAGAGGACTAAGGGGCTCAGGTCTCCGTAGTTTGACCCAATTAACTTGTGTTTAAGAAAGGGATAGATAGAAGGGGGACAAGTGGTGCAACCCTGTTTTTTACTTAGATCGCCCGTTTTTAGGGTTTTCAGTCTAATTGGGTATATTCTTTAGCACCGAGCGCGCCCTTTATTTTGCACGGACTGCATTTTAGAGAGGGGGAGACTCAATTCAAATGTAATAGCGGCGCAGCTTGTCGCCGTTCACCGCGTGCCTGAAGGGGTTACCATCCAAATCTGTCAACTTCATTTCTCCACCAGAAAAGATCTCCTACACCAAATACAGGCCAACCCAGATTGGCGCCCACTTGCCCAATGGACTGAATTTATTAGGCGACTTCTCCTTCAAGAACAAATCGCCCACCTTAATTTCACGGGGATGTACCTTCTTGTCAAAGGCCCTAGCCATGCGCTTCTGATAAGCCCGAATGTGCTCCGTTGCCTTGAGCCTTTGCTCATCTAGAAGATCTAACTCGTCATTCCGACTTTGAAGCCAGTCTATCTCATTGACTTCATTTTCAAGCAGAACCCAAAGATAGGGAATATCTAATTCAATGGGCAAGACGGCATCCATCCCATATGTCAAAACAAACGGGGTTTAACCGGTGGCTGTTCTCACTGAAGTGCGGTAGCCCATAATGCTAAGTGAAGCTTTTCAGGCCAATCCCAGCTCCTTTCGGCCATTTTCCGGATGATCCTCTCTAGGTTATTGTTTGCGGCCTCGACAACACCATTGGTCTGAGGGCGATAAGGGGAGGACTTATGTCGCTTGATCCTGAATTCTGCGAGCAGTCTTTCGGCATCTCCCTCGAAGTTCGACCCATTGTCGGAAATAATCTCATTTGGAACTCCATACCGGCACAGAATGTTCTCCTTTATAAAACGGGCCACCTTTTTGGAGTTGAGGACCTTGTAGGAAGCTGCTTCGACCCACTTGGTGAAATAATCGACAGCGACCAACACAAATTCATGCCCATTACTACCGGCTGGAGTTATCTTTCCAATAACATCGATTCCCCAAGTTGCGAATGGCCAAGGAGTGCTCATACAGTAGAGATCATGGGGAGGTATATGGTTGAGATTGGAGAACCGCTGACACTTGTCGCAAGTCCGCACAAACTGTATACAGTCAGTCTCCATGGAGATCCAATAATAGCCCATCCTGAGTATGCTGAACATCAAAGCTTGGGCGTTCATATGTGGTCCACATGCACCACCAAGGACTTCCTCCATGACCTTTCTAGCTTTAGACCTGCTGATACAGAGCAAAAGTGGTCCTCGGTGTCTTTTCTTCCATAAGTCATCTCCCAGAATAACATACTGTGCAGACAACCTTTTCAAAGCTTGCAAACTCTTGGTGCGAAGACCCTCTTTCAGGTTACCATCCTCCTCTGTCGGGAACGATGCTTCGACATGCTTAAGATACTGGAAGATCTGGCTATACCACAAGTCGTCGACCTTTTCTAGTTCAATCTGGCAACAGTAGGCAGGGTTTTCACTCCTCCCAACCCTAAACAGCTTTACTGACTTTCCCTCCGGAATTTCTACCAAAGAGGCTAAGGTGGCCAGGGCATCCGCGAACCTGTTCTTGTCCCGAGGAAGATAATGGAACGTGACCTCCTTGAATTGGTTGATCAGATCCTCCATATAAGCATAGTACATTTGCAAGTACTGGTCCACGGTTTTCCACTTATTGGACACCTGATTGATGATTAGCTGGGAGTCTCTATATACCTCCAACTCTTCGACATTTCGCTCTAAAGCTGCTTCGAGGCCGGCTATACAAGCTTCATATTCCACGGTGTTGTTAGTAGCCGGGAAATTCAACTTGATAGCAATAGGGGTGTGCACATCCTTCGGATCAACCAGCACCATGCCGATACCATTGCCCCTCTTATTGGCGGCACCTTCAAAGAACAACTGCCAACGGTCTATACCCTCTATCATGAAAATTCCATCATCCGGAAACTGGGGTTCGAGTCCACGCACTTCTGAGCTCGGGAAATCTGCCAAATGATCTGACAAAGCTTGGCCTTTGATTGCCTTGCGAGTCACAAACTTGATATTAAACTCGGCTAAGAAGAAGGACCACTTCGCAAGCCTCGAAGATAAAGAAGGCTTATCGAATAGGCACTTGATGGGGTCCATCTTTGACACCAGGTGTACTGTATGCGCCAACAGGTAATGTCTCAATTTGCTGACCACCCATACCAAAGCTGCACAGGTTTTTTCTAAAGCTGAATAGTTCAATTCGCTGCCCTGAAGCTTCCAGCTGACGAAATAGATGGCATTCTCCACTTTTGAATCAGGCTTCTCTTGTGCCAGCATGGCTCCGACAGCCGTATCCGTGACCGTCAAATATAGCAGCAAGGGCTTGTCCTTATGAGGAGGACAAAGGATCTGGGGGTGGACCAAGAAGGCCTTGATTGTCTCGAAGGCGATCTGACACTGCTCGTTCCATTCAACCTCCTGATTCTTCTTGAGTAGCTTGAAAATTGGCTCACAAATAGAGGTCAACTGGTGGATGAATCGGCTGATATATTGGAGATGGCCCATGAAAGCCTTCACCTCCGTGACTGTCATTGGTGGCTTCATCTCCATGATGGCTTTAATGTTTCTCGAGTCGACTTCAATTCCCCGCTCCGTGACCATATATCCCAGAACTTTTCCTCGGACTACGCCAAAAGTACATTTTGCCGGGTTCAATCTCATCTCATGTTCCCGCAACCGGTTAAAGAATTTCCTCAAGTCGACCAAGTGTTGACCATCTGATCCCTTGGAATGGATAATCATATCATCAACATAAACCTCGATCTCCTTATGGATCATGTCATGAAAAAGCGCAGTGACCGCTCACTGATAAGTGGCGCCGACATTCTTCAGACCAAAGGGCATAACCGTATAACAAAAGGTTCCCCAAGGGCTGGTGAATGCAATCTTTTCCTGATCCTCTTCGGCGACTTTAATCTAATTGTAACCCGCAAAGCCATCCACAAATGATTTGACTTCGTAACTGGTAGTAGTGTCTACCAACAGATCGATATTGGGCAAGGGAAAATCGTCCTTCGGGCTAGCCTTGTTTAGGTCCCTGAAGTCTACACAAACCCTGACTTTGCTGTTCGACTTGGTCACCGTCACTATGTTGGCCAACCACTTCGGGCACTCGACCACTGTAATGAAACCCACCCTGAGCAGCTTCTATATTTCTTCTTTAACCTGGAGAGACCATTCTGGCTTAATCCGGCGAAGCTTCTGCTTGACAGGCCTGGCTTCTGGGTCCAGGGGTATTCGGTGCTCAACAGTTGAAGTATCCAACCCGGGCATGTCCTTGTAGGACCAGGCAAACACGTCTACGTACTCCTTGAGAAAATCAATGAGGGCTTCCCGCTCTTCCCTGGTGAAGAAACTGCCAATCTGTGTCTCTTTGGGCTCTTCAGTAGTTCCCAAATTCACCGTAGTCAATACTTCATCGGCAGCTTGGCCCCGATTGTCCTCTCGCTCAAAAACCTGCTTTATATTATCATTTAAAAAGTTTTTGCCTAAAAGGTCTGTGTCCTCTTCAAATGAATCATTATTAACCACTTTTAAGTCATTAAGATTTTTTTTAGTTAACTTATCATTTGTTAAGGTGGCAATTAAGGGATACGCAGAAAGGTCAACCATTTCATTCAACGCGAAAGGGAGAACAGAGTCAAGGACACGGCGATGATCATCAGCCGTGAGAGTATTAGACCTATCTAGAGACTCGAACTCGATAACAAGAGACTCTGAGGACTGACTCAAGATTAAAGGGACAAACTTAGACTCAGACACACCGGGACGAGGGGTCAGCCCGAGCTTCTCGATCATAACTTCCCGGCTGGCGACCGGTCCCTGACAGCTGGCTTGACACATGTAAGGAAGATGGACTTCTCATCAGAGAGGGGAATTGGATGAACCAACTCATTAAGCTTCTTTTTCCACCTTTTATAGAAGTCTGTTATGGACTCATCGTGCCTCTGAATGGTGCCGATCAAGTCACTAAGAGTGGTATACCACTCGACACTTCCTTTGTATTTGTCCAAAAAGGCATCACTGATCTGGGACCACGTAGCCCTTGCCTCTGGTTTAAGGCCTAAAAACCATTTCAAAGGAGAGTCATCGGGGGACAAGTGAAAGTAGAGGGCTAGCATCTCCTCTATGGCCCCTTTGGCACCCATGGACATGATATAGCTATTCATGTGAGTTTTAGGGCATATGGAGCCTTCAAACTTAGTTATAGAGGGCATCTTGAAGTTCTTCGGGAGGGCCTTAGAATCTTTGAGCTCTACAGAGTTGACCATGCTTGACCCAAAAGTCAGCTTGTGCAATTGTTCTTTAACATACTTCAGCTCTTCTTTCAAACTTGAAACCTCGGAAGATGGGGGTTGCCCTACAGTTGGAGCTACCGTCGAAGATGGCATTGGAAATTCTGGCATGGATTTGATAGGCAAGGCAGCCGAAGGAAGACCAAAATTACGGGGCATACTGACATTGTTGTCCAGTAAACCAACCGAGCTGGAGATTCTATTCCCGTACATGTCGTAACCATTAAATTGAACGTCGGGATTCCGGGGACCAAACTGCACTGACTGACTTCCAGCCTGACCATGGGTATAAAACCTGGTACTGATGCATGGAGCTGAATACGGGGTGGAACCATACAGATGCTGGGTGAGAGGAGAACAAACTGCAGGCTGAGAGAAGTTGCTTTGGAATTGGGACTAAGGATACTGCGGGAGCTGATCCTGACAAATCTGGCTTCCTGACGGACGATACTGACCGCTCTGTTGCGGATTGGACTGATCATGGGGAGCAACAAACAGACCACCAACAGTTGGGTTGAGCGGCTGACCCGCGCTGTTATACTGACCCTGACCTTGGTACCCAAACTGATTCTGAACAAACCCAAACTGCTCCTGGTTGACACCACTGTGCTGATTCTGCCCGAACTGATTCTGGGGATAAAACACAAACTGGTCCTGAGCACTAACCTTCGGGAAGGAGCTTGATTCGCCTCTCAGTCTATATGGCCCGCCATAAGTAGACACTGGGATGGGGGGAGGTCTTGACATACTCCCATGAGTCGGCATCAGAAAAGAGCTAGGCACACCATAGGAGATTAGCGGGGGCACATTGTGAAAGCCTTGCCTGAGTGAGGATGGGGGAACAAAACCAGTTCCGGTGATAGTAACATCGGGCTCCTCCCTAATTTCTTCATACGACCCATCGGGGCGACGGATTACGGTGACGCCTTGCATACGCATTATCTCGACATAGCGAGCCCAACCAGACTCCTCACGGGCATGAGAGGCTTCGAGAGCAGCGCGGAGAGAAGCCTCTTGAGAGAAGTTGAAACTTGGGTGAGGGTTAACAAACGGACTTCCCGGGGGTGTCATATGAGGACCCATGCCATAACCACTGCTATGAGAGGCATTCAAACCGACATTCGGCCCCACATTCTGACCTTGATCCGGCCCCACACCTTGACTGACATTCTGACTCTGAGCTGGATCAACATCCGCATTCGGACCCAAACCCACTGAAACTTGTGAATCTGCCATCTCGAGACTGGCTGAAACGAATTTTCTCGACTCCGAGAGAAACTGATTAACCGACCACCCGGAACTCTGACCCAATACTTGCTCGCTGAAAGGGGGAGAGAACTGTTTTAGGTAGGGGAGAGGATAGGCTTAGGACGGACTCATGCATATGCTTTATTTAAAATATTTAAATAGAAATGATTTTTATTAATCCTAAGAATGGTTGGAAAAGGGGGACACCTTCTTTTTCGCAGTCTACACTATTCCTGGACTAGTGGGTTCCATCACTACATCTATAGACCCCCTGTATTCCACCTGTATTGCACCTCCGGGACGGACAATCCCGGCAGAGGTCCTATAGGGCACGTGGAACCCACCAATCAAAAGGCAAAACGGACCTATGGGCGTACAAGTCAAAACAAGTCAAACTTGAGATTCTCAAAACCAAGTCCATGTCAAAACGTCTAGACTCGGGAGGAGAGAGGGTCAAAAGTACGTTTGAATGTACGAGACCGCAGTTTGCAGGTAAAATCCTGGAAAAAATTCGGCATGACCTCTCCTCTTTTCGAGTCAAAAATCCGGCATGTCCTCTCATCGCTTCACGGCAAAATTTTGGCATAACCTCCCGTTAGCATGTGTCAAAAATTCGACATGATCTCGCGTTAGCACATGTCGAAAACGCGTCATGACCTCTTGCGAAGCCAAGTCGAGAAATCGACATGTACCCACGTCGAGATATGTCGAAGCTTTGACATGTACTCTCGTTGAGTTATGTCATAATTTCGTCATGAAGAAGGAGAGTATGCCAAGACCTTGGAGACGAAGTATGACTCGAACTTTGTGAGAAAATTTTGAAAACCGAGTTTGAAAAATGTTTTGAAAATTATTTTTGCCAAAAACCAACCGGTCACGGTAGAAAGTGTGTCATGGACAAGTGTTGGCTCCTACTCTATAGGCTAGGAGGACTTTAGGCGCTCAAGCGTAAGCGAAACACGTCACTGTCCACGATGCCGTCGTTACACTCCCGGGTTCTAACTCTATGTGCGGGTAGCGTGCGAGTAGTGTGAAGGTATCTTCTAGGAAAATATTTTTTTGCTTTTTTGTAAAAGATTTTTCTTCTTTTTTTTTGTTTTTTTTGAAATGCAATATTTATGAATATGCAAAAAGGAAAAAAAACGAGAATGAGTCCATAGCATGACAAAAGGGGACTGCCCCAAATGCCAAGAAATCACCAGCAGCTGCATCTCATAATCATTCTGCCATGTTCACCTGATCAACTGTCATTGCCTTTGCACTTCCTTCCTAGGTCGTCCGACACAGGACTTCCCAGGAAAGAGATGTCGTCCGACATAGGAGTTCTCACAAACAGAACCAAGCAAGCAGCAAGGGGGAAGAGCCCCAACACCAAAATACCATAATACTAAGGCATATAAAGCATGTAGGCACAGAAACATGGCAAGGCACATAGGAGCACACATAATGACACAAATCGCACACAAGGATAATGAAGAAATTGTCCAAGTTGATTTAAAGAAAGTTAGACCCTCTTAGGAAAAGCTTTTTCTTTTTCAAAAAAGAGAGGAATGATACCGGTACGTGGGATTGTTAGACTACAATTTATCCCAAGCCCCGGGTTAGGGAGCGATACAGGAATTTTAGTGGTTTCCACCTATATACCAAGCATCATTCCTTTTTTATTAAAATAAAAGCTTTTCAATGTCTGTCCCCAGTGGAGTCGCCACTGAATGAACGCCCTCCGAAAATCAAAAAACACAACTTTCTTCTTTTGGTTTTTTGAAAATACAACTTATTTTGATCTTTTAATTTTGGGAGTCGCCACGCCATTTTTAAAGGAAAACATTGAAAAACCTTCGGAAATGAGAAAATGGGTCCGGGGGTCAAGTTACGATGTGGGAAGGGAATAATGAACTCACCCACATCGCCTCTTTCAAGACTTTCAATCAAACAATGGACAATTCTAAACATTCTAAGTGTGTGCAATTTGTGTCAACAAACAAGGCATGCAAACTTGGATTTCATTAATGGCATCTAAACTGGATACAACTTGTGAGCCATGACAGGGGGCCACACCCTTACAAACAATGACTTGCATTACAAGGCAGGAGATGAGACAGTCTTTCCAGGAAACTCGGATGTTGTCTGACACAGGACTTCCTCAGAGAGGGATGTCGGACGACATAAGTCCTCCTGATCAGATTGCCTCTTACAACACCAAGGCTATTCTAGAATTTAAACAATGCTATTTTAACTAAAAAGAGACACTATTCAGGGTCTAAGACCAATTTGGGGTTGATTGGAGTGAGCAAAGTCAGAATTGACTTTTAATGATACGAATGTCGTATGACGTAGGACATCCAAGGCTGTCCATGTCACACGACAGACCGCCTCCATCAATGGATTGCACCCAAACAGATCTTAGACTTCCCAAATAGTGTTAAATGAACTAAAACTTACTTAAACGCATCTTTAGATCACAAAGGAGGTCAATCTTGGTAGATCTGAAGTCACTGAAAGCCATACAGCTTTCTGGGAGCTTTATGTCGTATGACACAGGACTCCATGAGGAATCCCGTGTCGTCCGACATAGGCGGCCTATTTCAGAGCCCTTCAGCAGATTGATCCCACCTTTCTTTCTTATACAAAACTAAGCTACAATATTGACTAAAAAGCAGTAGAATAATAACACTACGTGAGTATTATGGGAGGATCACATGGCTTTAATGGCCAAATGTGATAAATCACATGTTTATGGCCATTATCATGTAGCCATCACCTCCTAACTCAAACTCAAGTAAACAAGATGCAAACTTTAATGCAACTAAGGCTACCAAATGTCCAGATCTGAGGTGAGGAGATGTGAATATGGAAGATTCACATCTCACCACCTTTGTCATGCAAAAATCCCAAATATTCACATATTATTGAACAATATAAGCATGCAATATAAATAGATGAATATGCAAGAAGTAATCAGAGAGAGAGAGAGAGAGAGAGTTTAGGGATTACCTATTGTAGTCCACAAGGTAGAAGCACCAATAGTATGGTGTTCACCCCTTCAAAACACCAACAAAGGAGATCCTTCTTTGGATCTTGGCTTGGATGTGTGTATGTGTGAGGAGGGAGGTGAGTGTGTGTGTGAGAGAGAGAGAGTGAGTATGTATTTTTGCAGAGTTTACCCTACTTGCCCGAAATCTCCCCCTTAAAATGATCAGCCAAGCCCTTTATTTATACGCATGCTGATGGGAGGTCCTATGTCGTCCGACATGGAGTTTCCACCGCCTTGGGGTCGTCCTGTGTCGGACGACACATGTCATCTTTATGACAACTTGGGCCGCAGGAAGGCAGGCCCAATGGATCAAGCATGGCTTTGGATAATTCAGGCTCAAAATGAACTTTAGCAAATAAATGAGCCCAAAATTAATGCATACCATGGAAAGCGGACCCAAAAACACGAGTTCGGGTCAAGGTACTCACAGCTATGTACTCAGCTTCGGTTTGGAAGCTAGCATATGTGTAGCCTTTTACTACAAGATCTTCTTCCATTCCTCCAAAGACAAAGAATACATCCTTAGTTCTTCGTAAGTACTTGAGGATATTCTTGACTGCTATCCAATGTGGTTCGCCGGGATCCGATTGGTACCTACTTGTCATGCTTAGAGCACACGAGCCATCGGGTCTAGTACATAGCATAGCATACATGATAGATCCAATTGCCGAAGCATATGGAATACCATTCATTCTCTTTCGCTCATCATTAGTCTTAGGACTTTGAGTCTTGCTAAGAGATACACCATGTAACATTGGCAAGTTTCCTCTTTTTGATTTTTCCATTGAAATCTTCTAAGAACCTTGTCAATGTAAGTACTTTGAATTAAACCAATCATCCTCTTAGATCTATCTCTATAGATCATGATACCAAGGATGTATGCAGCTTCGCCCATATCTTTCATTGAAAAACACTTTCCCAACCAAGACTTGACAGTCTGTAGTGCAGAAATGTCATTTCCAATGAGTAAGATATCGTCGACAAACAACACTAGAAATAGTGCTACGCTCCCACTATTTTTTTTGTATACACAAGGTTCATCTTCATTCTTGATAAAGCCAAACTCTTTGATTGCTTCATCAAAACATAGATTCCAACTCCTAGAAGCTTGCTTCAATCCATAAATGGATCTCTGCAACTTACACACCTTGTTAGAATTTTCTGGACTGACAAAACCTTCAGGTTGTATCATGTATACATCCTCAAGTAACTTCCCATTTAGGAAAGCTGTCTTGACATCCATTTGCCATATTTCATAGTCATAATATGCGGCTATGGCAATTAAAATTCTAATAGACTTAAGCATAGCTACAGGCAAAAAGGTTTCATCATAGTCGATACCATGAATCTGCCTATATCCCTTAGCTACAAGCCTAGCCTTATAGGTGTGCACCTTCCCATCCATATCGGTCTTTTTCTTGAAGACCCATTTGCACCCTATGGTTTTTACACCTTCGGGTGGATCAATCAAGTTCCAAACTTGATTATCAGGCATGGATTATAATTCGGACTCCATGGCCTCTTGCCATTTTTCTGAATCAGGAGAGGACATCGCTTCTTGATAGCAAGTAGGTTCATCATTTTCGATTAACTCCACTTCATCACTTTTCGTAACGATAAATCCATATCTCTCGGGTTCGGATCGTGACCTACCACTTCGGTGAAGGACTTGTGCATCTTGAACCGGCTCCACAACTACTTGTGAACTTGGTTCAGTTTCTACCATTGGTTCTATGTTGTTTTCAGGTTCTCGAATCTCTTTGAGATCTATTTTACTCCCACTGGTTCCTTTGCGAAGAAACTCCTTTTCTAAGAAGGTACCATTTCGAGCAACAAACACTTTGTTCTCGTTTCGGTTGTAGAAATAGTATCCTTTAGTTTCCTTAAGATAACCCACAAAAACACATTTATCAGACTTAGGTGCTAGCTTGTCAGAAGTTAACTTCTTGACATATGCATCACAACCCCAAATCTTCATGAAAGACAAACTAGGTTTTCTTCCATGCCACATCTCATATGGGGTCTTTTGAACCGATTTGGTAGGAACTCTATTTATAGTGAAAGCAGCAGTTTCTAGTGCGTGTCCCCAAATGGATAAAGGAAGCTCAACTTGACTCATCATAGAACGAACCATGTCCAACAAAGTACTATTCCTCCTTTCAGATACACCATTCCATTGTGGTGTTCCGGGTGGAGAGAGTTCTTAAACGATTCCACAACTCTTAAGATGACTGTCAAATTCTTGGCTCAAATATTTGCCACCTCGATCGGATCGAAGTACTTTAATAGTTTTGCCAAGTTGATTTTGCACCTCATTTTGAAATATTCGAAATATCTCAAACGATTCACTTTTATGTTTCATTAGATAAACATATCCAAATCTACTATAATCATCAGTGAATGTTATAAAGTACTGAAATCCTCCCCTAGCATTGCTACTCATAGGTCCCCACACATCGGTATGTATGAGGCCTAATAAGTCTCCCGCCCTTTCACCAGTTTTGGTAAATGGGTCCTTGGTCATCTTGCCAAGTAAACAAGATTCGCATGTCTCATACGATTCATAATCATGTGAGTCTAAAAATCCATCTTTATGGAGTTTAGAAATGCGTTTCTCATTTATATGGCCAAGACGACAATGCCATAAGTATGTGTGGTTTACATCATTGGGTTTAGATTTCTTGTTAATGTTATAGACATCATTATCACGATTTTCAACATCAAGGATATAAAGGCCATTGAATGAAATAGTAGTACAATAATGCATATCACTCTTGTAAATGGAAAACTTCTTATCACATATAAGAAATTTAAAACCTTCACTATCCAAACATGAAATCGAAATAATATTCCAACTTAAAGCTGGAACGTAATAACAATTGCTCAAAATAAGTATTAGTCCACTAGGTAAAGTAACTTCATAAGTTCCTACGGCTAATGCAGCAACTCTTGCTCCATTCCCCACATGTAGGTCCACTTCACCATCTTCAGGCATCCTTCTGTTCTTTAGACCCTGCACATTTAAACAAATGTGAGATCCACATCCGGTATCCAATACCCAAGAACTAGAAGTAGATAGGAATATATCTATAACAAAGATACCTGAAGTCGAAGAAACACCTTTGCTCTTCTTCAGTGCTTCCTTGTATTTTAAGCAGTTTCTCCTCTAATGTCCAATCTCATTGCAATGGAAGCAGAGTGCGTCCTCTTGGGACTTGGGCTTAGCCTCTTTGGGTTTGGCACCCTCTTTGGGTTTGGCAACATTTGCCTTAGGATTAACAACTTTTGCCTTTTCTTTACCCTTGAAACCCTTCCCCTTGTTAACCATCAACACTTGATCGGTTTTCTTCTTGACAATATTGGTTTCCGCAGTGTACAACATTTGAACTAACTCGGAAAGGTTCTTATTCATGCCCCCCATGTTATAGTTCCTTATGAAATTACTAAAACCTTCGGGCAATGAATTCAATATCATGTCAGTAGCCAACTCTTGGCTAATTGGAAAACCAAGCCTCTCAAGATGCTCGATGTGGCCTTTCATCTTTAGAGCATGGGGACCAACAGCTTGTCCTTCACTCATCTTGCATGAGGTTAGGGCCTTAACTGCGTTATACCTTTCTTGCCTTGCTTGAACTTGGAACATTTCCATCATTCGATTGTTTAGATCAACTGTCCCCAAGTGCTCAAGATCCTTTTGAAGGCTCTTGCATATGGCGGAGAGCATGAAGCAACCAACATCAGTAGCATCACGCTTATGCTTCTGATATTGATCCCTCACTGCCCTAGTAGCATTGGCAGCAGGTTCAGGTGGAATAGGTTCCTCGAGAACGTACAACTTTTCCTCTTGCCTGAGAACAATTCTCACGCTACGGATCCAATCCATATAGTTTGTACCATTCTCTTCCAACTTTTCCTTCTCAAGGACGGATCGCGATGATGAGATGATTATTGTTTGATGCCATTTATTCTACAAAAAGATATACATAAAATATGAACACATATGAGTTAACATATTATATGAGAAGTATAATGCATTTACATGAAAATAAATGCTCCCACTAAATTATACACCTTCCAATGCAAATAAGCATAATATACATTTAATGGGCTAAGATCCAACTTTAATTTAATTTCAAGTTTGCTATGGCAAACCGCTCAAAACTAAATTAATTAGGTAGAAACATCAATCATATCACATATATGACTCTTAGATCTTTTATGAGATTTATTTAAGACATCATATGTCTAAGCATATTTTAATCTCATCTTATGCCTTGGGTCCAAAACCATTTTGATAACCCAATTAAGTTCATTCACTTTAAACGTATAGGAACCACCATTTCCTCATCTTGATCGCAAAGGAATAGAATTAAAGTACCTTGATATGGCAAGCCCACCCAAAACTATCTGAGTGGTCTCAAGTGTTTTAATCATGAATTGGCATAAAGAACTTAAAAGTTAAATGAAGGTTCTTTAAAGCATATTATAAGCATATCAACAAAGATAATCATAATCGCGCACCAGGTAAGTTCCCAGGAAGATAGGTGAGCCACAAGGACTACTTTAAGTACCAAATCTCTCCTTCGACAGAACTCTCCTAGACATGCACAATCAGAAATCAGCTCTGGTTTGCAACATAATCAATACTTTGCATAAACAATCAGTTTCCTTTAAATTTTGCGTAAAATGACTTGTTTCTCATAAATAATCAGAAAACAAAAATTTTAATGTTTCAATTTAAACATTCAGGAAATTACAATACAATGTTTCAACTAAACATCTAACAAAGTTCTTAACACATAAGAACACATAATTCATGCATCGCAACAATTAATAAAATCACATTTAAATTAATTAAGCATGCATAAACAATGAATTAATCTAGCATAGCCCTATAAACTTAATTTCCAGAAATTTATAGCATCCAGATTAAGACATAAACATATCAGATTGTAAACATATTCACAGATTAGCAGGATTATTTAACAACCTGATTCTGCCCAGATTAGGCAAGTTTTGTCGCGTGACATAGACTTCAAAAGTCCTGATCTGTCGCGCGACCAGGAGAGTCCACCAGACTGCCCATGGCCAACTCTGTCGCGTGACAGAGACTAACTCTGTCGCGTGACACGAGATGCCAGTTTGCAGATTTCCAGTTTCAATCAATTCTTAATCACAGAGCAATTAAATCATATAAACAACTTTTAACAGATTTAATTCGATATGAATAGAACATGATTTAGGCATATTGTTTCAAAAACAATCAAACTATCGCATACAAAACATGCAAGGAACATATAAACGATTTATATCACTTTTCTTAGCATGTTAATTCAAACTTAACCATACGAACGGGGCTCTGATACCACTGTTGGGTTTTATGGGTCCATGCGCAGCGGAATTAAGCATCTAATAACACAAAACCCAAGAGCCCTAAGATCCGTTCTATACGATTAAATTGAATTCCTATGAGATAGAATTAACCAACCTTAATTGCTTTCCGTTCTTGAGCTATCGAACAATGTATTGATGTGATTTTGAATCACAAACTTCAAACTCTAGGCCTTGATCGTCTTACGAGCGAAGACCCTCTAGTAGTATCCACACCTTTGAATGAACCAAGAACAATTCTTGATGATTGCTAGAACCTTAAACCTTTGAAGAATATTGAGAAACCCTTTGTGATTTTCTTTTCAGAAATTCGGCTAGCTTTTTAGGGTTTCACAGACATCATATTTATACTACTCTAGTATGGTATTTGTTTCCTAATCGAATTAGGAAACTGTTTGTAAACCGCCTCAGGTATGAAGTGTCGCACGACCAGACGAGTCCTATGGACAAGATCTGTCGCACGACCAGACAAGTATTCTGGACAAGTTCTGTTGCGCGATGACTTATGCCTGATGAGGAATTCTCAATTTTCTTCCTTTGGTTTAACCAATTCATTCTAGTTGTGTGTGACCCAATAGGATTATATTATGTTGGCAATGAGTTCGATCATATCGACCCTCATAAAACATAAGCGGACTCTAGCAAGTTATTATGTCTACCCAAATAATATAACGTAAGAGTTCACGTTTCCAATGGTATACTTCCATTTCTTCCTTTGTCTCATGATGTTATATTGAACATAAGTCATGGCCCACGCCAACTTGTATTTGTTCAATGCTTTCTCGATCTTGAGTATAATGATAATCCAATCGCATTGGGGTATGGCCATACACTTTCATCATTATCACTCATCGAGGGACCCAAGCAAAAACATCTCTCTTTCGAGGGATAAATTCCATCTTGACTTATCATCCTTCCCATCATGAATCCTATCATGCCAACGATAGCCTTTATAAATATCGTGTTAAGATATCGTTTGACTAAAATCAAACATAACTTTCATCATATGTAAGGTCATGATAATCTCAGGTCTAGGGACTAAATGAAGTGACTATATGAGATTTAATTATGACATTTTACCATGACATAAATCTCAAACAGGTCAAGTCCAGTCACTTGTTCTCTAACAAGTACCCATAAATTTAATGTGCATCTCTATGCATATAATCATCATATGATTATCCATTAACATTTATACTAATTATTCACTTAACAATTAGGGATGAAGATTATTACAAATAAATATGCAAAACATATAATAATCAAATAATAAATTTTTCATATAATAATAAATTATGTCAACATATACGTCTATCAACTATAGGCCTAGGGCATAACACTAACATGTGTCACGCGACAGTTGTAGCCACTCTGAAGGTTTTGGATTCTTGTTGCAGACTGTGATTGTGGGGCTGTCCCATGATCCAAATTATGATCATTTTGATTATTGTGCTATGTGGGGTTGGATGTGTGTGTGTTGTTTTCCATTTTCTCACCCCTTTTTAAATAAAAAAAAATCATTTTCATAAATAAAGGAATATAGCCACCCTCACACTATGTCACATAGATCTAGAGCCCATTTGGTGTGATTGACGGCATCGCAGACGGCCATGTAATTCGCCTACACTTGAGTGCCTGAAATCAATCCTATCCCCCTAGCACATCATAGGTGGAGCCACACTTTTAATCTTACCCAATGGTTGATTTTTGACACAACGTTTTCAAAAATATACAAAAATGAATTGTTCAAAATTTATAATAAGCTCTCGAACCTATCCCCAAAACCTAGCACGTGTGGGCATGTTGCCAACGCAACATGGTTTCACGTAAGGACATGTCATTCCCACGCCATGTTCTAACGAGAGATCATGCCTCTTTGTCAACTTCCACCGATGAGAGGTCATGCCGGATTTTTCCTTGAATTTCTTCAGGAATACCCGTTATGCTGCCCAAATTTCCCCAGAAATTGGGATTGCTCGTCCATTCCATAAATGCTACAATTTTATTTAGGTATTATTGCCTATTGTTTATTTTGATCAATACATTTGGTGTATTTTTGGATGGTGTGTCCCTAGGTCCCCCCCCCCCCCCGAGGTCTAGTTTGCATGAATAAAGGCTTATCCTTTTCCAACCGCTCCTAGGATTTAAAAGACACTGCTTTCTACTTGAACATTAATAAGATGTTACATGAGTCCATCTCCTTCCATATTCTTCCCTCTCCCGCACCTTCTCAAAGTTCTTTCCTCTGCCACCTGATCAACACCTCTTGGCCTCTACAAGGCTACGACAAGTTGGGTGCGTGTTCCGGTCCTCGACGCTCAGTTGGTTCGTATTCCCGAGGCGAAGGCAGTTCAAATGTTCGAGTGATCTTCATCTGATTCGGAATCCGAGATGTCTGGTGTAGAAAATGTGGTGGCTAGCCAGTCTGGAGTTTCTCGCCCATCCAAAGTTGATGCAGTCAATCAGTCTTCGTATGATCTAGAACGTCCCTTTTGAGTATCGAGTCTGTTAAGTCCAAGTTGGACCAATCTTTTTCTTTCAATAATAAACGTCTTTGTTTCTCTTCTTGCTAGACTCGAGACATCACTTGCACACCGTCATTACACCTAATTGAAACGGTTTTATTCTAAATGATCGCTTGTGCTGCTCAACCACTAATGCATTGAAATGATTAATATTTAAATTAGTCGGAGTGAGAAAATCAACTGACATCCTTCTTAAATTGGGGCTCACCAATTCCCCATCTCGCATCTCATATGCTCATGTCTCTTTCATCATACTCATCAGTTCGTCGTTCAATGAATTTGCATTAATCTCTCTCAATCAAGTTTAAGCAAGCAATGAAGACTTAATTTCTTTTAGGTCATCCGGTAGGGATTGCGGTTGAAACCTTTCACCCTAGGGAAGCCATTACCTCACCCTCACTAAACAATATCTTTTCATTTCAAGAACGGTATATTTTGAAACCCTGTTTAGCTGTCATCTTTACTCCTTGCTGAGAGAAGTCCAAGCAATACCATGAAGTTAGCTTCGAGAATCGGTGGTGCACGAAATACTCAAGTCATGAAGGAAGGACAGATATAATCCTCAATTCCTCAAGAGGCCTTTCTGAGATCAAAAGAAGGATTTTTAATCCTCACAATTTCAGATATAATCCTCAACTTCTCAAGAAGCCTTCAAATTCTCAAAAGAAGGACTTTAGTTCCTCACAATTTAGCAAAAGTCCCAGACTTCTCAAGAAGCTCTCCAATGTTCAAAAAGGAGCCCGAATTCTCGCAAGTTCACAAAAGTTCTTGATAGCTTGGATTTCCTCTCACCAACATCCACCAAACCAATCCCAAGCCATCCTCTCACTTTTAGAGGATATTCCCATCACCATTACCCTTGCCTTTGGCCAAAGTCAAAAATTGACCTCTCATTCTTAGAGGCAATAAATCTCCTCGCCATAGATATCCTAAACACATCCTTGAAAGCCAACCTCTCATTTTTAGAGGTTCAGTCAGAAAAAAGGCCCAGCCGACCTCTCATCTTAAGAGGTCACAAAGATCCAAATCACCAGATGGTCGATCGAAACCCTGAAACCCAGCTACAGTTCCTATCGGATAGTAGTTTAAGTCTAATATTTTCAAGATCTAAATCAAATTAATGCTTCATTGCTTGCTTAAGTTGGAACCTAATCTATCTCGGTTCAAGATCATCAATCAAAGATTGTGTAAATTCAATCCAATTCATTCGACATTTCGTGTGAGCATATTTCGTTTCTTCTCCACAAACACTTCCCGTGGATGCCTCACTTGAGCTTCGCATCCATGTCTTTTATTGACACTCCAAGGAGACATGTTCTTAAATCCTCCAATTCTCAAAAGATCTTCAAATTTCCGCATTCCTTCTCTTTCAATCGGGACTTGCTCGAACTACGACGACCTGAGCTCCTGGCCAATAGGGGAACGTAGGCAACCAGAAATGGTCCGGTCACAAACACATTCACATCTCAAAAATCCGGTCTCATCGAGGACCGTCCCTATACACAAATCCTCTTTCCATCTTTCCAAATTTGATTCTTGATATCAGTTGGTTCTCTCCTCATGATTAATCAAAATATTTGTTCATATCAGGATTAGTGGTTGAATAACCCGAACATCAATAAAGGGTTTTAAGCAACCTTGTGATCATCATGAATAAGACAAGTTTTCAAATGTCTCAACAAGTCTTCTTTTTCTACATCATAGGAAAATAGAGCCAAACACTGTCTTTCTGTCAGCAGGGGCTTCCATACACTTTTCTACACCTTGTTGTGCTTATACTCTCTCAAAAGAGTTAAACCCAAAGCGAGTGTGTTACACAAAATCGGGATTCATTCCCACTTTTTGAAAGATATGCCCCTGCACGTATACATTTCTGAGTCTTGTCCAATGACTGATTGACTAAGGTCTGGATAGATGGATGCCTTCATGGCCACATGATAATTCTGTCTGCAATAAGGCTGCATTCAAGCTGGGGCTGTGCCAAGTTGTTCTCTCAGGGTTCTCCCGTATCTGTTGAGGTCCACTTTGGGTTCTTCACTTTGCTACATGATGGATTTGCTCCTTATCAGATTCCCTTCGGGATTGCTTTGCATTATCAACTGGGGCTTCGCAAAGTCACATCCTCAAGATCGAGGTTTGCTTAGTCATCTCTTCAAAGCCAGGGCATCCTCTGCACTTCCTCTGCTGCTTGCCATCTCGAGCGTGCGACACACTTTGTTATTATCAGCAACAATCATCTCCTCATCTGCTGCAATATGTACTCTCAGGGCATGCCCCGACTTGCTTAGGCTGTGCCATACCATCCATCACCCCTACACTCCTCAAATTCATGGGAGAGGGTTCAACCCATACATCATCATATATACACAGTCATCCCATCATAAATCCATCATAGCATAATTGCTACATACATATTAGCTTTTCGAGCCTTGCCAAAATCCTCATTCCACTTTCATCCCCAGTCGAGATGGACTCGTGCATCGAGATTAATAATGCATAAAATTTCAAATCAACCTCAAATAAAATGCAAATTTATGTAGAGTGTTATGTTCCCCCCTCCCACAGGGTACAATAATCAAATGATCATAAGTTGATCATAGGAGTTGCTCCTCAAATCAAAATCTGGACAAGGATTTCAAATCCTGCAGGTAGCATGTTCTGCCCTCATCATCTTCATCAGTCTTATCATCTTCGGATTCATCAACATTGTCTAAAAGAGAGCCTGCCTCAATCTCCAAGCAATAGTGCTCAGCAGCTTCGGAAAATCATCGTCAAAAGCCAGTTCTGCTAGGTCGAATCATCATAAAATCCGTGTTGGACGGAGAATCATTATCAGAAACCCGTGTTGGACGGAAAGTCATCAAAAATCCGTGTTGGACGGAGAGTCTTCCTTAAAGTGCCCGTGTTGGACGGCAATTTATCATCAAGTGCCCGTGTTGGACGGCGAATCTTCACCAAAATCCCGTGTTGGACGGAGATTCTTCATCAAATTCCCTTGTTGGACGGAGATTCATCATCGAATGCCCGTGTTTGACAGAAGATTCCTCATTAATATCCCGTGTTGGATCGTGATTCCTCAAATTCCCGTGTTTGATGGTAGATTCCTCATCAAATACCCGTGTTGGACGGAAGATCATCATCAAAATCCCGTGTTGGACGGAGATTCATCATCAATATCCCGTATTGGACGGAGATTCATCATCAAATGCCCGTGGTGGATGGAGATTCTTCATCAATATCCCGTGTTGGATGGAGATTCACCATCAATATCCCATGTTGGACGGAGATCCTTCATAAATATCCCGTGTTGGACGGAGATTCACCATCAAATACCCTTGTTAGACAGAGATTCTTCATCAATATCCCGTGTTGGACGTAAATTCTTCATCAATATCCCGTGTTGGACGAAAGATCATCATCAATAACCCGTGTTGGACGAAAGATCATCATCAATATCCCGTGTTGGATGGAAGATCATCATCAATATCCTATGTTGGAGGGAAGATCATCATCAAAATCCTGTGTTGGACGGAGGATCATCATCAAAATCCGTGTTGGACGGAGAATCATCCCCAAATATCCATGTTGGACGGAGAATCATCAGCAAATGCCTGTGTCGGATGGCAAGTCATCATCATCAGCCGTAGTCTCAACCCTTCCGGCAGCTACAGGTAAACACAGCAAAGGTAAGAAGACACATCTCTACCATTTTTTCTCCTTGTTGGCATCTTTGAACTATAACCGGCTTGATTCCCACCTAGGGATATGTAGGAATCCTTTCTCAAAAGGTCCAGCCATTCGATCTCATCAATCATTGTGAAGGAAGTACTTTTAAGTATTTTTCCCAAGCAAAAGGACCTATAAGGTATTATTCAGTTTGGACTTGTTGGGAATTAGCTTGGAATGTTCCAGAACCAGGTCTTTGGCGCCAGAAACGGGTTTGTGGCTTGCTTAGTCGTGCAACATCACGAGCCACGGAAAATACAACCGTTGGGTCGTGCGACACAAGTTGCCCATCATCAGCAGCCTATATATAAGACCCTACCCCTCTCATATCTGGATCCCTTTTTCCATCCTTTTGGCATACTGTTACTCTGCCCAATTCCCTGCGTAACACACACCCCAAAACATACACAACCCTCTCTCTCTCATACCCAATTCCCTCCTTCTCTCCCTCAATCCAATTCAACCACCACACACCACCACTAGATCTCCAATCCACCACTCCTCCCAATCTCAATCCAGTCCAAAAGCTGTTCAGAAGAATTCTATACTTGACTTGGTTATAGAATTTATGGATCTACAAGGGTAATCACTTTAACCCTCTCTTCTCTCTCATACACTTTGTCACCTTCATAATTCATGTTATATATCTCCATTTGATTCAATAACTATACTCCATATGTTCCTAATTGTTGAATCACAATCGCCATCTCTCTGTTTAATTGATTTGTTTGGTTTAATTCCTTATTCATGGTTTGATCTCATTGTATTTGTGGCTTGTTAGCCAAGGGAGTGTGGATCTCCCCATATCCACACCCCTTGGTCAATTCGTTGTTGATTCATGGTTATCTGAGTTGAATTGATGTTGTAATTCGATCTAGTTAGATCTTTGTTAATTTTGATTTCAATCTGTAGGGTTTCTGCAGAAAGGCATCCTGTGTCACGCGACACAATCTGCCAGGATGAGTCCTGTGTCACGCGACACAACTAGCCAGGAAGATCCTTTGTCACGCGACACATATTGCCAGTCTGCAGAAGCTCCTTTTCAATTGTAACCTGTTCTTAAATTTGTAATCTGGGATATGGCCCCCCATTGTACCAAGTGGCTCACAAGTTGTACCTATCTCATTTCATCAATAAAATCCATTTATCACATTTATTGTCATTAATGTTTGCACACACTATGAATACTTTGGATGTTTAATTTTGAAAGACTCATTTACGAACGAGGCGTGTTGGGTGAACTCTCAAGTTCTTCCCAATGTCTCCTCGGTAAGACTGATATATTTTTCTGCTTATATTGCTTCTTACGTCGTCCATATATGTGTATATCTACGATTCTTTCTGAATATTTTTCCTTTTGTTAACAGATCACCATGTCTGTGGCGGATTACAATAGTGGAGCGAGCAGGATGGCCGGATTGATGGCCTTGGTGTCGGACCTTTCCGAGAAGCTGTTTCATAAGGCGGCTTCGGCGGCGTCGATGATTGCCTCTATAGTGACCCCTACTTGCAGAGTCAAGAGATTGAGGAGGGACAGTAGCCCCGGTGCTGGTGATGATGGCGGCGCTGGTAGCTCGGGAGATATGATAGCATAGGTCTCCCCTACTCCCCCATTTATTTGAGATTCTTCTGGAACTTGTACATATTGGCCGGGTTGGCCCAAACATCTTTTCATTCTTTTATGTACCTGTTAGCACTTAGATTGCACAACAACAAGTATTTTCTTATTTACTAATCTAGTTCTAATTAGTTTTAGCTTTCTTGACTTATGTGGTGATATCCACGAGGAATGGAATGGCCAATTCCGGTCAAGCTTTGGGTATATATAATATGTATGAGGAGCATATTTGCAGGTTTCGAGACTTGCTTCGGCAAGTCGGGGCTAGATTGGTCATTTGTACAGGATTTCTGCAGAATTTACAGAAGGGTTGTCTCGTGCGGGACATGGTGTCTCGTGCGATACACGCTTCCCAGGCCAAAGTTCTTTTCCTTTTCGAACAGGATTCTGTCAAGTTTTCCTTTATAAACACATGTAGTCGGCTCAAATACTACATTCAAGCCTCCAAAACTCTAGAATTATTCTATTAGGACCAAATTCTTGCTATCTTCTTCAACCCTCTGATCCATGGCTTCCAAGGAAATCGCTTCAACATCCATGATTGTCGATGAATTTTCTTTGCCTCTCGACGCAATCCAAGCTTTCAAGCAAGCATCAAGGAGCTTTGTGAGATCATTTCATAATCGGGCTCGCAATAGGTTTATTGAAGATTTTGGATTTAGAATCCTCTTTACTTTGACGAACCTCCAACCGGATTGGAATCTTCTGCAGGGAGCTGCTAAATTTCGGGATCCTTCTCTTCATCTCTTTAATGTATCCCTTAATGAGATGGTACCCATCGTAGAGGAATTCGCCATTATCTTGGATATGTCTTTGACCGGTGAGATTGCTATTCCTAAGTATGATAGAAATCATTCGGAGGCTTTGAACGAATTATTGGGGATTCCTCTTGATATATGTTATGAGTTGGTTCACCGCCGGTGGGTGGATTGTTCTTCTTTTACCGAACGCTTTGGTGGAGATTTGGATGATGAGGCTTTCCATGTTTATAAACGGAACTTCTTGGCCCTTTCTCTTTTTGGAGATATATTATTCACATGTAGGGGTGGCTTGGTTGACTCCCAATTGGTGGAAATTGTTTTGCAAGCTAGGAGACGTTCTAGGAACATCCTTCCCTTAGTATTGGGAGAGTCCCTTCGCGGTCTTGATGAGCTGCATAGGACCGGTGCCATGACTCAAGGGAGTCCTCTCTTGTTGACTATTTGGCTTAGAGAACATCTCAAATTGGTATACCCCCTGTTAGAGTATTCCCCTTTCATGTATCACATGAGGAAGCTTTTGAACAAGGATCTTTCGGAAGATGAGTGGGCTCAATTGATTGCAAAGGCCACTACCATAGATATTATTTGGTGTCCACCGTTTTGGAGATTGAACAAGTATGTTTCCAATACTAGGGGTTTTGATAGAGTTGTGCTTCCGAATTTGTGAGATTCCTCTTTCCATTTTCCCAAGTGGGTGCTCCGTCAATTCGGTCAACAACAAGATACTTTTATTTCTGAAGGAGCATCTCGTGAAGTGTCCTATATTGGTCCAGAGTTTGCAAGGGTGCTAGCTCAAGCTTGGGGTGAAGGGACCACTCGAGATCATTGGACGAACCTTCGAAGCTTTGATGCAAGTGTCTTTTTATCAGATAAGTACTTGGATTGGTTCTTCCATAGTTGTCACCCAAATGTGAAAAAGATTCATGAAATACGGCATCCATTGTTAGGAAACTCTTTTGTGGAGAGCAGTATTTTGAGAAGGAGCGAGGCTCATTCGGATCCTGCTAATGTAAGAACTGACCAACCCAAGATTTCCTTGATAGAGATTGGTAAGAAAGAAGAGGTAACGGTCTCCCCGGAAAGATGCAAGCCTTGGATAGGCCCAATGTCTTCAAGAGGCTTTCAAAGTCTGTTTTCACTCGCCTTGATGGATATTCTTCCTTGAAGGGACCGAATCACAAAAGAGATCGAGATGATGGTAGCGATCATGTCCGCCGGCCTACAAACTCAATAAAAGCCTAGATCCTAGAGAGTACCAAGAGATTGCTTTGATAGATCAAATAGTTTAATTGTTAGAGTAGTATTTTTTTTTCAAGATTCTTAGCTTAGCAAATTTGTCGTTGTCGTTAGAATTTTTCTTTTGTTATCAACAAATGCATTTGATTAATACAAGAACAAGATTTGATTTTATCATTTGGT
Organism: Adenophora triphylla var. japonica; assembly: GCA_022495995.1. NCBI lineage: Eukaryota > Viridiplantae > Streptophyta > Magnoliopsida > Asterales > Campanulaceae > Adenophora > Adenophora triphylla. The sequence goes on from JAFEMH010001981.1 coordinate 89,389, forward strand.
TAGACCAACCCGAACGCTACCTACGTTCCTCTTTTACATCAATTAAATAAGAGGCTCAGGTCAACGTAGTTCATTTTTGAGAGAAATTGGAAAAAAATTCATTTTTTGACAGAGGTGTAGTCTCGCGCGAGACAAGGCCTCTCCTTTTTTTTTTAAATGCACACCCTGGTTTCTGACTAGACCGCCTTTTCAGGTTTTCAATCTAGCGGGCTTCTTTTCTTGTGCGAGCTCTAATTTTTGCCTAGGCCGTCCCTTTTGGGATTTTCAACCTAGCGAGCGATTTTTATTTCAAGAGGTCAAGTCATGCGAAGAGTTTTTCCATGTTGACAGGCTTTGGTAGTTGATCTCCGTCTAAATCCACCAATTGAAGGGCTCCCCCAGAGAATATCTTCTTTATAATGTAGGGTCCTATCCATCTTGGTCCCCACTAGCCGAGAGGGTTAAAAGGTCGAGGGCGGTGTTCGCGGAGAACTAGGTTGCCTACTCTTATATTCCTTGTTTTGACCTTTTTATTGAAAGCTCTTGTCATTCTTTTTTGGTAGGCTTGAGTGTGCTCGGCTACTCTCAGTCTCCTTTCATCAAGCAGGGCTAGCACTTAGTATCTGTTTTCCAACCAGTTGAATGTGCGCTCGCCCGAAAAAATAAAATTCGGTTTTCAAATGATGAAAAAGATTAGGAGTCGTCACACCATGCTTTAGAGGTGCACTTTGAAAAACCTTTTGAAAGAGAAATGGGTCCGGGGGTCAGGTTACGTGTTGGGAAGAACCGAGAGTTCACCCAACACGCCTCATCCGTAGACGAGTCTTTCTAATTTAGACATCCAAATAAATCAAAACATGTGCAAACAATGATGATAGACAAGTGAGATAAACATGAATTTTATTAAACAAATGAGATTATTACAACTTGTAGACCAATTGATCAGGGAGGCCACATCCCATTACAGCAAGGAGAACAGATTACAACTGAAAACACGTCTTCTGCAAATGACCACTTATGTCGCGTGACACAGGACTCCTCATGTCCAAATGTGTCGCGTTACACCAATGGTCACCTTGCAGAGACTTACAACACCCAGATTACATCAATCTCAATGAACACAAAGCACCATTACAAACTAGATTGAACATTGATGCAACATAGTCACCCCAATCTGAATGACAAACAACTTAGCTAACAACTTACAACTGAAGGATGATCCCTGCAGATGGGCACGATGTGTCGCGTGACACAGGAATCCTCATGTCCAAGTGTGTCACGTGACACATTCTTACCATCTGTAGGAACCTTATAACTGAGAAACAGATTCAACAGATACCAAACCAGATCAATCAATTATACCAAGGCCAATCAGGACAACATGAATCAGAGACAGATCAATCAAAGGAGTGTGGATATCGGAGATCCACACTCCCTTGACATCCAAATTGCAATTACAAGTAGATCACAACATGAATATGCAATTGGATTCAAGTAAACCCAATTTAAACAGAGAGATTGCCGTTGCCACTTGATAATCTGAGGCAAATGGAGCCTGATTATCAAGTGGAGGGGAAGGAATCACAATGAAACAAATAGGTGAGAGAGAGAGAGAGAGGGAATGAGATGTTACCCTTGTAGTCCTCAACTTCCACACCAAGTTAGGTGCAAAAGTCTTCAATTCAGCTTCTGAAATGGAGACTTAGACACGGATGGAGAGCTGGATTGAGGTCTTCAAGGTGTTTGGGAAGTATGGGGGTAATTGGGTATGAGGGATGAAGGAATTGGAGGGGAATTGGTTGGTTTTTTGTGTGGGAGGAGAGAGAGAGAGGTTCTGGGGTGATTTATGTAGAGTGACGTTAGGGAGTGAAAATTGGGATCCAGAAATGAGAGGGGTAGGGTCTTATTTATAGCTGCTGATCATGGTCACCTTGTGTCACACGGCACTCTGTAACCTCTTTCCAAGGCTTCGAGTTGTCACGTGACAGGGAGTGCCACCAACCATTTTTGGCGCCAAATCTGGTTGTGAAACATTCTGGGATAATATCCAAAAAGTCCAAAAACAGATTTATTCCCTTTAGGTCCCTTGGCATGAGCAAAGTACAAAAAAGTACTTCCTTCGCGGGAATCTTATGAATTGTTTCTGAAAGTCTCGGAATAGACCGGAAATTTACCAAAACGCTCCCTAATGAAATTTTATCACATTAAAATGCTCCTAAAAGGGTCACAAATCAGATTGGCGTACTTACAGAGCCCCTCGGTAACGTCACTTATGGAAGAAGTGAGGTTGTCGATAAAATAAGACCCAATCCCAATGAGCGGCTGGAGGATAAGGCGGAGGGCTGAACAGTGATCTGGGGAGATCGGATGGCTGGACCTTTAGAGAAAGGATTCCTACGTATCCCTAGGAGGGAATCAAGCCGGTCGTAGTTCAGACTATTAGGAGGTGTCTGACCCAAAGAGACTGTTAGGAGGTGTCTGACCCAAAGAGACCATTAGGAGGTGTCTGACCCGAAGAGACCATTAGGAGGTGTCTGACCCAAAGAGACCATTAGGAGGTGTCTGACCCGGTTGAAGACTGTTAGGAGGCGTCTGAACCCAGTTGAAGACTGTTGGGAGGCGTCTGAACCCGGTTGAAGACTGTTAGGAGGCGTCTGAACCCAGAGAGACCATTAGGAGGTGTCTGACCCGAAGAGACAATTAGGAGGTGTCAGACCCAAAGAAACCATTATGAGGTGTCTGACCTGGTTGAAGACTGTTAGGAGGCGTCTGAACCCAGTTGAAGACTATTGGGAGGCGTCTGAACCCGGTTGTGTGAAATGACCTGGAGAAATGATTTTTGGAGAATACTAGACATGATGATTTGACAGTTTGGACGAGACATGGTTTCATACCTGTGCTGTGCTTACCTGTAGCTGCCGGAGGGACTGATGCTACTGCTGATCTTGGAAGTTTGCAGCTGCCGGAGTGACTGATGCTACTGTTGTTGACGGTTGTGGCTGCCGGAGGGTCTCATGCCATTGCTGATATTAGACGTTTGCAGCTGCCGGAGGGACTGATGCTACTGTTGTTGACATTGGAAGGTTGCAGCTGCCGGAGGGACTGATATTACTGTTGTTGCCGATTGCCGGGGGCGGGGCGGTCTTTGTTAACTGTTGGTTGACTTAGGAATCATGAACCTTGCTTGATGTGACGCGGGTTCTGTTTGCTAGGGAACAGACTTTTATTGACGCTTATGGTGGCGGGGCCAACGGTCTTGATGCACATTGCTAGGGAGACTGATAGACTTGGGATTCTTTGTCTCGGTTCTGCTTTGAGGGGCAATCTTTGGGGTTTGCTCAGTTGATTGTTGTACCTACGGGGGAAAACAACACTCCAAGCACTATAGGGATCAAAGTGTAAATCATTAAATCATAGGGGGTGGTTTGAAAATTCTGGCCTAGAGACACGAGATGTCGCACGACTGCTTAAAGCTAAAGGACAATCTTTTATAATAGTGAACAGTCTTCATTTTGAACGTTAACACTTAGAGAGAGGGAGACGAACGGCTTTGGGGAGAAAACACAAGAATCACGCACGGATTGATTTGGAAATCTAAGGGGGTCCAAAGCTTGATTCAATCTTGCTTGTCACAATGCCTCCGCGAGCACGTCCTACGAGAAAAGGGCCGCAACATGCTGAGATGGCTGCTCGCAGAAAAGGGGTTCTTCGGAATCAAAGGCCATTCATCCCTCTTGTCGTGAGGGGGGAGTTTTACCCATAGCTCAAGGAGCATACTTCCGCGCCTGGGAAGAAAAACACGGTATTTTTCTAAAACCCTTGTTTGAAATTGCTTTGAAAAATCAGACTTTATGTCAAATGAATTGAATTTTGTCTGTGGAATTTATGACTGACTGCATGAATCTGGACTGGGAACAATTATGCATGTATGCTATATGATCAAACCCTAATTTTGCTTGGGAAATAGGGGTAAACGCATTCAGAGTAAAAAATTATTGCTTTCATGTAAACTGGGTATTGATAATGAGATATTCATACCTGCGCTGTGTTTACCTGCAGGAGTTGCATACCCGGGGTTCGTCGGAGGTCATTGGCAGGCTATGGGACCTTTTGCCTGGCAGTCAGGAGCTTGTGCAGTCGCCGAAGGGCTTGGTTTATGCTGCTGGGCTTGGACAGTTCTTTGGGATGGCTAAGGCCATTGGAGACACACAGCGGAGCATGGGGGTGGTGAAGGCGTTCCGAGAGTTCTTGTGGGAGACTACTCATTCTTTTCACTTTTCATGTGGAGAGGTGACAGTCACACCATACGACTTTGCAGCTATCACAGGCCTTCCTTTCACTGCCGAGCCATTATACTTGGAGGAGCCTACCCTTGAGGATGACCCTCAGCCTCCCACTGAGGCATATTTTATGGAGCTGATCGGGTTTGTTCCCAAGGATAAGAAGGGGAACATATATGAGTTGGGGGAGCTTCACAGCCACATCGTTGTGCAGAGTGAGGGTTATCCGGCTGACTTGGCTGACACTGAGGAGGGCCGGCTGAGGGCCAAGAGGCTGGCGAGGGCTTTTGTATGGGTTGGCTTCTCTGACATGCTATTCATTAACGACACGTCCTCTGCTCTGGTTTCATTGTTGGATCTTCTGAGAGATTGGGACACTGTAGGGACCTTATCTTGGGGTGAGGCTGGACTTGCTGAGCTATATTTGGCTTTGGATGATATCAGCAGGGGGGAGGCAAAGTCCTTCAACTGCTGTCACTTGGCTTTTGAGGTACCTCTGACTTTATGTTTTTAAATATTCTTTCTTTCTATCATTCATTGCCTTTGTCTGACTTGTTTTGATCTTTTCCTTTCAGGCTTGGGCTTATGAGGTGTTTGGTTGTTATGCTTAGCGGGTTTAGGAGGCATACCCGGCCACTTTGTTTCCTGCTCTGAGGCGCTGGGTGAAGGACGCGCGGCAGAAGGTCCGGACAGCGGATACCAGGGGACGAGTGACAGCTTCTTACTCTGATACCATGATTTGCTTGCGAGGAGTTACCGGGAGTTTGAGTTTGTTTCCCTGGGTTGACGAGTATGCTGAGCTTGATTTAGGACATGCTTTACATTTGACCGAGTGCCGCAAGCTGCTGGTAGGCTTGTCTGGGGATGCACTGTATCTGGGAGAGCGGGTTTGCAAACAGCATGGCCTTGGTAGCATTGCTAGGGTCCCGGTTGATCCTCCAACTGATATATGGTTTCCTCGGAACCTAGAGGATGTGGTTGCTTTGATCCAGGGGGAGGCTGCGTTCAACTATACTGAGGATGGAGATTACAGAGCATATGTGGCTGCTGTGACGATGTTGAAATTCCAATTTCGCGGGAAAATTCGATTTTGCGTTTCTTTGAAAATCAAATAAAACCGGAAAAAGACGGAGTCGCCACGCCGTTTTTGTTTTAAGGACCAAAACTTTGAAAAATGCCCGAGATTAGAGATTTGGGTTCGGAGGTCACGTTACATGCCGGGAAGGACGTTAGTGTGCACCCGGAATGCCTCGTAAAACGAGTCTTCCAAGCTGAAAATCATTTGTGTGTGTGTATGTGTTTTGGCCTAAATAAGTTGAAACTCAAAAAGTAAAAATTGGGAATTCTTTATTAGACTTTGGACAGATCCCATGATTTTTTGGATTATTTTTGGGTTGAGATTTGGTACTCAAAAGATTTTTGTAAGTTGAAGAACACTTCTGCCAGAATGAAAAAGGCAGTGGACACTCGATTTTGAAATGGATTTAAGGGCTTTAAAACTTCATAATCTGAGAAAACTCAGAGAATAAAAGTTGTTACAGACACCTTAATTGAGATTTATACGAAAGAATTTTCCATTTTGGAGAAGATTAGAGGACTCAAAACCTTCTGGAAATCTCAGATAAGAGATCTGGACCCCCAGAGACTGGTGATCTGACCTTCAAAAGAAAATTTGAAAAAGGGAGTTTTACTCACACAAAAAATAAAGTAAAAATATGTCTGGAAAGCTATGGATGTTGGCTACAAAAATTGTTTTGCAGTCAACACCAAATTCCAAGTTTATCTGTGTCCAAAAATTTAGACCATGGACTGGGGTCTTAGACAATTACTACTGGACAGCAACTTCTCAAGAAGGAAAATGTGATTTTAAAGGGGGTTTGGCATCCATGCTTGTCCCCATTTCCATAGGTTTTTATTAGTGATCACTTGACATTTTAGTGGTGAATCAACTATATCAAACTATCCTTGGGGTACATTAGGACTAAGCACTTCATTTGCTTGGGAAGGGGAATTTTATCCTTTGAAAATGAGATTTGATGTATGAAAATGAGTTTTAGGGTTTTGAAAATGTGTTTTCTTTGCAAGAAAGTAAGAACAGTTTGAAAATAATGTAGATCCTTGTAGAAGATCATCCATGGAGATGAACTTCCATGGTGATCTTCTTGGATCTAGGGCAAGAAGATGAACAAACTACATTTTGTAGCTTGAAAATGCATGCATGGATGAGAGATTTAGGGTAAGAAGAGGGAGGTTATACCTATCTTCTTTGTGTATTGTGTTTGAAGGCTTGAATGTAAGAGTGTTTAAGGCTTGAATATGAGAGTGTTTGAGTGAGTGTGATTTTGGTTTAATATTTGAGAAAAAGGTGACAATTCTATGGAATTCTCACTGTTTTCTCTCTATTTTCGCCAAAGTGCAGTTGAGAAAATGTGTTCTTCTCTTCTTATTTCTGAGACTGAAGGCCTCAATTTATAGCCCTCTGAAATTGACAAACTCATCCGCGCGGATATGTCCTTCAGCGTGCAGTGTTCATTAAATGCTGCTTCAGGCTTTGGACACAAGGAATATTATTTTGAAAATTCAAATTAGGCAGCCAGTTTTTGTTCCAGCCATTTCTATTTTTGGTTTTTGACCATTTCTTTTGCTTTTTTGATTCTTTTTCTTGGTTTATCTTTTTTTGGCAATCCCTAATCTACCCTTACTTGGTTAGAAATGTTAGGAATGTTAGGAATTGTTAGGAATGTTATAACTTTCGTTAATTTTCTAACGAAAATACAAACAAGCTCAAATTGGAGCACTTACAGTAGCCCCTCGACGACGGCGCTTTCAAAGGAAGCGGGATCGTCGATAAGAGTAAGGCTCCATATTTGGCAGGATGATCAAGTGATCGAATGGCTGAACCTATTTAATAGGCTACCTACGTATCCTTGAGAGGAATCAAGCCAGTCGTAGTTCGGGTCTTTGACCCTGGAGATGATGGCATTTTAGGTGCCTCGAACCTTGATGAGCGAGTTCTGCAGTCGATTGCTGGAAGAAACTCTGCTGGGGGTAGGAATGACCATTTTGGTCTGATGGCTAGAGTCGCATTTCCGCTCTGCTGGGGATAGAGTGACCATTTTGGTTTGGTGGCTGAACCTAGCGATAGGCTACCTACGTATCCTTAAGAGGAATCAAGCCGGTCGTAGTTCGGGTCTTTGACCCTGGAGATGATGGCATTTTAGGTGCCTCGAACCTTGATGATGGCGTTTTAGGTGCCTCGGACCTTGAAGATGGCATTTTAGGTGCCTCGAACCTTGATGATGGCGTTTTAGGTGCCTCGGACCTCGATGATGATGGCGTTTTAGGTGCCTCGGACCTTGATGATGATGGCATTTTAGGTGCCTCAAACCTCGATGATGATGGCTTTTTAGGTGCCTCGGACCTTGTAATGATGGCTTTTTAGGTGCCTCGGACCTTGATAATGATGGCTTTTTAGGTGCCTCGGACCTTGATGATGATGGCTTTTTAGGTGCCTCGGACCTTGATTTGAAATGTTTTCCCTTAATGGTTTGGGATGGATGGTCCTTCGGTGGACTTCATTCGTCTGCTGCCGAAGGAGAGGGTGACCATTTTGGTCGGGTGGCTGGACCTATGGTAGACTACCTACGTATCCCTAGTGGGAATCAAGCCCTTTCGTAGTTCGAGATCTACTCGAGATTCCGCTGGCTTTTGGGATTCCGTTAACTTCGCTGGGGATTTTGTTAGCCTTTGCTGGGGGAAAATCGGTCTTACGTTTTACTGCCGTTGATGATTTTGATGAAAGAGACGGAATTCCGTTATCTTTCTCAGAGAAATCGGACTTACGTTTTACTGCCGGGGAATGATTTTGATGAAAGATACGGGATCTCGTTATCTTTCTCGGGGAGATCGGACTTACGTTTTACTGTCGTCGATGATTTTGATGAAAGATACGGGATTCCGTTATCTTTCTCGGAGAGATCGGACTTACGTTTTACTGCCGGGGAATGATTTTGATGAAAGATACGGGATCTCGTTATCTTTCTCGGGGAGATCGGACTTACGTTTTACTGCCGGGGAATGATTTTGATGAAAGATACGGGATCTCGTTATCTTTCTCGGGGAGATCGGACTTACGTTTTACTGCCGTCGATGAAAGATACGGGATTCCATTATCTTTCTCGGAGAAATCGGTCTTACGTTTGACTGCCGGGAAATGATTTTGATGAAAGATACGGGATCTCGTTATCTTTCTCGGGGAGATCGGACTTACGTTTTACTGCCGTCGATGATTTTGATGAAAGATACTGGATTCCGTTATCTTTCTCGGAGAAATCGGTCTTACGTTTGACTGCCGGGGAATGATTTTGATGAAAGATACGGGATCTCGTTATCTTTCTCGGGGAGATCAGACTTACGTTTTACTGTCGTCGATGATTTTGATGAAAGATACGGGATTCCATTATCTTCTCGGAGAAATCGGTCTTACGTTTGACTGCCGTTAGGGTTCCTGTGAAAGGGGGTTAACTTTGGTTAACTTTGTTAAGTTGAGGACTAAACTGCAGAGTCCTGAAATTTTAAAGGGCAAAAGGGTCATTTTGACCCTTACAACCCTATCCGCGCGGAGGAGGTTGAGAATCAGATTGGTCTTAATGAGGGCCAACGCCCTTCCTCTTCCCCAGTCCATTTTTTGAATTTTACGAGAGGAAAGAGAGAGAGAGTCGCAAATCCGCCATTTTTGGCTATTAAGCTCCAAAATTCTTCCATTTTTCTTCGATTTTCAAGCAATGGAACACGGGGGAGGTGCTTTTCAAGGCCAAGGACGTGGCCCGGTCGCGGAGAGACGATTGGAGCTTGTCCGAATGAGGAGACATTATACTCTTTCGCAATCGATTGCGGAGGAGCCATACCCCGATGCTTGGCAACATTGGGCCACTGATCCGAGTCTCCGAACGGTATACTTCGAATCTTTTCGATCTCTTTGTCGATTTCTTGCTTGAAATTGATTTTTTGGTGATTTTTTTTTTCGTGCTTTGCATGTTGTAATGAATTTGTGGGTAACCCAAATGTGCATTTTGTTTGAAAAAAGAATTGGCATTTTGCCATTTTTTTTTTTTTTGTATCCGAAAATTTCAATGAAAAATTTGAAAATTATGACTTGAATTTCGAAAAATTGTGTTCTTGACACTGAAATTGGATTTTTGATGTTGTGCATTTTGCAATGAGTATATGGGTAACTCAAAATGTGCATTTTGCTTGGGAAAAGAATTGGCATTTTCGCCATTTTTTTTTTGAAATATGAGACTATGATGAACAATTTCCCGAATTTGGGACAGACTTCTTTTGTTGAAATGTAGGATTCTTGCAATGTTGATATGAATGTGTGCATGCTCCTCTTTTTTTTTGAAAAAGTGGGACGGATTTATTGACTCCGTGTATGAATGAATGTACGCATGATGCATGTTATTTTATGAAAAATGGGACGGAGTTTTTACTTCCGTCGACTCTTTGTATGAATGAATGTTGGTTGGGATTTGCTGAAAACTGCTTTCTCTTGTGCAAGAAAAATGGGGCTAGGTTCATTGCATGCTGTTATGCTGTCGAATTTTCTTCAAAACTTTGTGTTGCATGATGCATGTATATGCTTTCTTTTATTTAAATGCAATTTTTTTTTGACATTTTCTTTTTTTTTTGTTTTATTGCAGGGTGGAAACAACTACGTGACGGAGCAGTTGAATAAGATGAAGACTCGAGGATCAGTGGAGTCTGTAGTTGACCTGTGGGACCGGCTTCCGAATGCGGGCCGAGGAGCTTTGGTGAGTCCGAGACAGATTGTCGTTGAGACCGGGCTTTGGGAGTTCATTGAGTGCTTGAGGGGGTTGGTTAAGTTCCCTAAGAGCAAGGGCCTGATGTTTGCTTTGGCGCAGCATTGGTGGGATGCGACCCACACGTTTCACTTCTTCTGGGGCGAGGCTACGGTTACGCCTTCCGATTACGCTGCGATCACGGGTCTGTCCTTCAATGGACGCAGCATTGAGTGGCGGGACGGCTACAGCGATGTGGACCTGCGAGGCTCTTAAGGCTTTACTCCCATTCCCAAAAAGGGGATGGGGATGGAGTATGCCGTGGTTTATGGGAAGATTGTGGAGATCATCGGGAGCTACGAGGTGGGGATGAGGATAGGCGCCGAAGCGGTGCTAGGGCCTTCTTATGGTTTGCTTTTTCGAGCACTCTTTTTGGACACGCCGAGGGGACGGCGGTGTTTGCTTTGCTGAGGAGTTTGGAGGATGTGGAGATGGCTGGAGATGTCTCTTGGGGAGAGGCCGGGCTGGCAGAGCTTTACTTTGCTCTTGATAGATACAGCCGGAAGGCTGTGAGCTCCTTATACTGCTTCGAGTTTGCTCTGGAGGTATAAGCTTTCTTTTTTGCTTTCCCTTTTCCTTTAAGCACGTATCTTTTTTCGCACTTAATTGATTTGATTTTTACCTTTTTGCAGGTATGGGCTCTGGAGTTTTTCCATGTCACGATGTGGCGGCAGCCGGCGGAGTATGTCGGGGCGTATCCAGCCATGCGTTCCTGGTCCAAGTTTGCCCGGGAGAAGAAGGGCTCCAGAGGGCGCACGACCCTCAGGTACTCGGATTGCCTTCCTTTGACGAGGGCCGAGACGGACGAGGAGATAATATTCTATCCCTGGGATCGTTTCGAGGTGGCGCAGCTGAAGGGCGCTGAGATATGGACTGTGCAGCGGAGGATTCTGAGAGGTCTGACTTGCGACGCCTATTATCTGGGGGAGAGGGTGACGCGCCAGCATGGCGTGAATTCGCCTTTGATGACACCGGTGGAGCCTCCTGCCGATATGATGCACCCGAGTGATAGATCTGCGACCTGGGATGATTACCGAGCCGGCCAGCACTTCTCGGCATTTGTGGCGATTGAGCCGTATCCAGTATTTGTCTTGAGGAGGCTGAGGACGCCCCAGGTTCTGGATAGAGAGGGGTTAGGGGTCCCGCGGTACCCTCGGACGGACTTTTCATATGTCCAGGATGGGGTCCGATTGAGGGTGCAGATCCCTCAGCCTGAGCGGCTTCCACGAGCTTTCTGGCCTCGTCCGGGTATGAAGGTATGGCTTTTCCTTCCCACCTATTTTCTTGCTTCTGTCTTTTCTTTTCTTTCCTGTCATTTTTTTTTTTGCTTCAACTGTTTCTGACGCTTTTGCTTTTGTGCAGTTTTCGGAGGTGGTCGTGGAGAAGTTGACGAAGCATGTGATCGGGGCTAAGAGATTTATCAGGAGGATGGTTGCTTGCGGGGCTCCTCAGGCTAGAGCGAGGCGACCACGGCCGGCGCCTGTCAGGCGGGAGGCTTCCCCTATTCCTTCAGAGACTTCTTCTGAGACTCCTCTTTCTCCTCTCCTTGACCCCCGCGTGGTACTACCTTCGGACCACGTCATTCTCGGAGATCCTTACGGGCAGGGACACGTCTGGCAGCATGATGGATCTTCTTTGCACGTTCAGGAGTCCGACGCCTTCACCTTCGGATATGATTTCTTCGCAGATCTTGGCTTGCCCTATCAGAGCGTGCCGGTTGGTCCTGACGAGCCTTCTTCCGGGGACGAGGACGATGATTCTGAGCCTGAGATTTTCATGGCTCCTGAGGAGGCAGGCCCGAGCCGCAAGAGGGACCGGGGGCAGACGTCGGCCGCTGGGGACTCCGATTGATTGATTTCTGAGATTTACAGCTTATTTTTTATGCACATTTTTTTTGCTCTTTTCTTCTTTTCTTTTTTTTTTTTGGGATGTAATAATTTAGGATTATTGTTACCTATTTTTTTTTGATTGATTTTTTTTTGCATACTCCCTTTATTTTTGGAATGTAATAATTTAGGATTTTATTTTATGAATGCAATGCAGTATGAATGCAATGTTGCATGAGCCTTGGTTTTTTTTTTTTTGGTAAGGGTGTAGATGTTTGGTGCATGAACTGGTTGGGACAGGCTTTGGCTGGGACAAAATATTCCTTTGGTGCAGCAGTTTGGACTGTTGCAAAGATTTTTTTTTCTGGGAGCAATACTATCCGCGCGGACAGGACCTGCATCTGACATTGTCCTTTAATTTTGCTTCAGATCTGGTCTCCCTTTATTTCAAATTCAAATACCTTCTTCAACCACCAGTTCAAACAGCCATTTTCGGGGAGAAGGAGAGAAAAACCATGGAGAGAATTGTGAGCATGAGAAATCCACCTAAATTGTCCCAAAATTCTCAAATGCAATTCTTCACCAAGTTTAAAGAGTGGTCTCGGGAGATAATGCATGAAAGAAGGTCATTCTTTGAAGAAAGGTACAAGGTGAAGTGCTTATGGTCCCTCAAAGAATTGGTTCCGGACTACGACCTCTTGAGAGCTTCTTCCTCATTTTGGGAAATTAGAAGGCATGTCTTTTGCCTTTCTTACAATGAGATGGTCCCGACTGTCGAAGAATTTCGGGCCTTGCTTGGTGGTCCTGAGGTGGAAGAGATTGCGGTTCCTTTGCCCGGAGGAGCCTCTTTTGTTGACAAGTTGTGCAACCTTCTTCATCTTTCCCCGGAGGAGGCACAAGGTATGATCTGTGGTCCCGATCATTTTGATATTTCCGCTCTCCCTGATAGATTTAGGGGCTTAGGCTTGCTTGACGATGCCTATTGGGATGCCTTTGCACTTTGCATGTTCGGGACCTTGGTCTATTCTTTTGGGATCTGTCATCGGTCTCTGCTGGATATAGTCGTTCATTGTCGCTTGGGCAGAGATGTTGTACCTTTGATCTTGGGGGAGACTTTCCATGCTCTCGATAGGCTGGCTACCGGGAGACGGTATATGCACGGGGGCAGCCCGTTCCTCTTGACTCTGTGGCTGATGGAGCGCTTGGGGATTCTTCGGGAAACTCCTGATATGATCAAGCCTTGGACATTCGCCAGGAGAGGGGTTGCTGTAGATTTCGATGACCAGGGCTCATGGGAGCGTTGGATGGCTGGTCGCCAGACAGAAGATATCAGATGGTCAGTGCCTTGTTGGCGGGTGGAGACTCGCAGAGTACTTCAGGACGGATCTCCCGTGGTCATGCTTCCGGGGCTTTCTCAGTCCAGCTTCTATATTCCGTCCTTGGTTCTGAGACAGTTCAGTTTAGAGCAGGTTCCTTTGGAGGACTTTGATGATATAGCCACCAGGGTGGTGGCTCCTATTTCTATGGATGATCCTTCGGTGTTTTCCTTTCTGTCCCGAGCATGGAGGTATGACGTCTTTCCTCCTCGGGTTATCCTCAGGCGTCCGAGACCTGTGTTCCTGACCACTTCGTACCTGGATTGGTACGAGAGGCATTTGGGAGAGACTCAGATGGCTATTTTGAGACGGCGTGAGGCCATTGTGGGTGCGAAGGACCTAACAGTTTCCGAGAGGAGGAGGGCCGAGGCGAGGGCCAACCCTCATGACAGGAGCGGAGACGCTGTGACCGACTATGAGGCTTATGTCAAGAGGCAGGAGAGGAGGACTCCTACGCTACCAGCTAGGCTACAGGAGATGAGAGATGACGCTAGGGCTACCAAGGCCCTGACAGAGGCTGGTTTGATAGATCCTGTTCCTATACCAGAGCTTGGTAGGAGGAAGACCGACATTTTTCCTGTTCAGAAGAAGAAGACTCGAAGAGGGAAGAAGAGGGGAGAGGCCAGTACGAGTGGCATGGAGTGACTCTGAGGTTTCCGAGTATCCCTTTCTTGTCGCAGCAGACACATTAGTTTGATTATGTATCTTAATTTCTTTTAGCAGGTTGCCAATTGTAGGAATGAATCGGGCTTAGACTCATCAAAAAGTTTTTAACTTGTAATGAATATTTGAATTGCTTCAGAGTTTTTCGAGACGCTTTCATGGTCTGATCAATTGTATTGATGTCAGAGTATGACTTTTATTTGTGTTTTAGACCGAACCGTTTCCGGCTGCCTACGTTCCCCTCATTTTGAGGAGCTCAGGTCTTCGTAGTTCAACCTGATCGATTTTGTTTTTGTTTTTTTTTTTTTGTTGTTTTTTTTTTGTTTTTGTTTTTTTTTGGTGCAACCCTGTTTTTTACCTAGGCCGCCCTTTTCGGGTTTTCAACCTAGTTGGGTATTACTCTTTTAGCACTCTTTTTCTTCTTCTTTTTTTTTCGACTTCTTTTTTTTTGTTTTACGCGTAGTATCTGCGCAGCTTGTCACCATTCACTGGGTGTACAAAGGGATTTCCGTCGAGGTCTGCAAGTTGCATGGCTCCTCCGGAGAAGATCTTTTGGACGATGTATGGCCCGACCTGCATGTGCTCTCATTTGCCGAGGGGTTGACACGGGACCGGGGCTTTTCTTTCAAAACGAGATCACCTTCTCGGATCTCCCGATGCTTTACTTTCTTGTCGAAGACTCTGGCCATTCTCCCTTGGTAGGCTCGGATGTGTTCCATGGCCTTCAATCGGCGTTCATCTAGCAGGGCCAATTCATCATGGCGACTCTGGAGCCATTCGACCTCGTTGATCTGGCTTTCCAACAGCACACGGAGTGAGGGGATTTCTAGCTCGATTGGGAGTACGGCTTCCATCCCGTAGGTGAGAGCAAATGGTGTCTCCCGCCTGCCGTTCGGCGATGTTACGTAGCCCCGCAGTGCCAGTGTAGCTTCTTGGGCCAATCTCGCCTCGGACGGCCATTTTCCGGATAATGTTTTCCAGAGTCTTGTTTCTTTGCTTCGACGGCTCCGTTGGTTTGGGGCCTGTAAGGAGATGACTTGTGACGGGTTATTCTGAATTCTGCCAGCAGCCTTTCGCATTCCCCTTCGAAGTGGGATCCATTATCTGAGATGATTTCGGCTGGCAACCCGTATCTACATATGATGTTCTCTTTGATGAAGAGGGCAACTTTCCTTGAGTTGAGGATTTTGTAGGATTTTGTAAGGCATCCTTTCCAGTTCCTTCGAAGAAATCACCAATCTGCGTCTCTTTAGGCTCTTTCGCAGTTCCCAGATTCATACTCGTCAAAATCTCTTCGGTAGCTTGGGCTCGATTTTCCTTTTTTCGGACAACCTGCTGTAGCGTTGTGAGAAAGAAATTCTGGTTCTTTTTATTTTTATGAGTCGCCACCTATATTATTTGATTGGAAACATAGAAAAACCATTTGAGAGATTTGAGTTCGGGGCTTAGGTTATGAAATGGGTAGGTTTAGAAGGCATCCATTTCACCCAATCCGGAGATCGGTCTTGCTAAAGAAAAAAGAGGTTTTTCAAAAGAAGAAATAAAAAAACGAATTCAAATACTACAAATAAAGATCCATTTGACGAGGTCAAACGGAATGTAGGATCGATTGCTTCGAGACCGTCTCCATGATTTGGAGAGGCTCTAGGCCGATCCTAGATTCTATGGACTTATACCACTCTAACAATCAATTAGAAGGAAGATTAAGAATTACCTTGCGTGAGGTGATTTGGGCAGAGTTTCGGCTCAAGTTTAGAGTCGACCCTTCACACGGACAGAGCTTCGCCTTGGTCCTTGGTTTGGAGATTGATGCTTGTTTATCAACAAGGTTGACAAACAAACTATGAGGTGAGTTTTAGGGTGATTTTGAAGGATTCTTTCAGGGAAAGAAAATGACAAAATGTGTGTGTGTTGTGTAAATTCGCGGTCCGGGACCTTCGACCCCTTGAGGCTTGGAAGTCACCAAGCATTTATAGAGGTTGGATATGAAGAAGTGGAGAGTTAAAACCCTATCAGATGGTTCTAGACCTCCTCTCCCATTGGTTGGCCGGAGAGATAAAGTTTTATCCCGAAAAGAGGTTGAAATCGACGAGGGAACTGTCGTCTGCAATCTGCAGAGGGAGATATCTCGCGCGAGACACGCCATCTCGCGGCGAGATATTGCTCCTGTGGACAAATTTGTCCTTTCCTCGTTATCTCGTATGCAGTTTAGTCCCAAACTAACGGTAGTTAGTCAAAACTTTAACGAAACATGACGAAATGGTGGATTTCTACTTCTTGACTCAAAGCGAGACTTAGAGTGGTATAAGTATGATCCGATGTGTTCATAATGGGGTGTCTACAGAGCCCCTCGGCGACAAGTCTTATGAAAGAAGTCATGTCGACGATAGAAAAGACATCATTCTGAACATCGGGATGGTCGTGCCGCACGGCTGCCTACGTATCTCTATCGGAGAATCAGACCATAACGTAGTTCGACTCCAAAACACGAAAAGGTTGCTTTAGGTATTTTGAAAGACGTTTTTGAAAATCGAGGAGATTTTATTTTTGAAAAGGCAAATTCATTCTGAGGAATCAAATCAAGACCCAATTCGAATATACCTGTACGTCTGAAGATTCGCCGTGCAGGCTCCGAACTGCGGGAAATATGTTAGAAAACAAAGGCTTACTGTCCGGTCCTCCGAGTCTGTTGTTTTGTGACGATTCGTCGTTACGGGCTCCGAATCGGGCTTTTTTTGTTGGGGATGACGATTCACCTGTTTGGGCGTTGAATCAGGCTTTTGGTTCGACGATCCATCTGTCTGGGTGTTGGACCGGTCTTTTCTGATGACGATCCACCTGTCTGGGCGTTGGGCCGAGCTTTTTTTTTTTTTTGATGACGATCCACCTGTCTGGGCATTGGACCGGTCTTTTTGATGACGATCCACCTGTCTGGGCGTTGGACCGGTCTTTTCTGATGACGATCCACCTGTTTGGGCGTTGGACCGAGCATTTTTTTTTGATGACGATCCACCTGTTTGGGCGTTGGACCGAGCTTTTCTGATGACGATCCACCTGTTTGGGCGTTGGACCGAGCTTTTTGATGACGATCCACCTGTCTGGGCGTTGGACCGGGCTTTTTCTTTGATGATTCACCTTCCTGGGCTCTGAATCATGTGAATTGGGTTGATCTTTGGACCACTCGGTTCTCGGGCGACTGGTGCCGTACTGGGCGATTGTGCGCATGTCACGTTTGACTCGTTCCGTGACTTGCGGTACCGGTTTTTCCACGTTTCCTTGCTAGTTTATCATTTCCAAGGGTAAATGTGTCAAAATTTTGAACTTTGACGTTGCGTAGACGCTTATTGTCGAGGACAATTTTGTCCTTTTCCAGAAGGTTTATCTCGCGGCGGGATAAGATATACCGCGCGAGATATGTCTTGTCGGGGCATATAAACGGCGGCTCTAGCACATTTTGAAAATATCCTTTTCAAAATTTCCCTCCCTAGCTCGAGCCAAGGTCGCCTTTTCTGTGGTTTTTCGTGGATTTGCTTGGAGATTCTTCCCCCCAATCCATTCTCAATCCCTCCTTCCTCCATAATCCATGGCTCAAGAACAAAGGAACCCGATTTTGGGTAGCTATTTGCTAGGGAAGGATTACCCTCGCGATGATCTTACCTTTGATAGGCACGCCCACATCTCTACCGCTGTCCGGGAGGGCTTGGTAAGAGTTTCTTCCTCACCTCTTGATTCTTGCATTGATCTTGAATCCCCTTTCCCTTGAATTCAAAGTTCCATCAATGGCTTTTGTTCTTGTTCATGCCTAGAACTAGGTTCCTCTTGCATGCGTTGATTTTGTGCATTTCTTTGGATGTTTGTTGTTGCATTGTGTGCGTATGAGCCTCCTACACATCATGGATTGTAGGAGAGGTTGATTCGGATTATGATTGACATCCTTGGGCAAGCTTTTCTTGTACGCACGCCAAGTGTTCGATGAAATGCCCCAATGAAAAATTTTCTTCTATTTCATTGATTTCTTGACATGGAATGATTTCTAATGTTGCCCTCTCTGTTTTTCCTCTGTTTTGCAGTCGTATAAGCCGATTAAGAACTGTCGTGGGAGTCCGAAAATGGCTAAGGAGGTGTGGGACAAGATCAAGGATCTTGATGGCGTTTCGGGATATGGTGGCCCAAACGGGTCTTCTGACTTTTGTTGACAATCTTAGGGGAATTAGGCGGACCCCCCAAGTTCTCCAGGCTATTCGGGAGAGGTGGTGGGACACTACCCACACCGTTCACTTGCGCTTTGGGGAAGCGACTATGACCCCGACTGACTTTCTGGCCATCACGGGATTGGAATTTATTGGCGATCCCCTGCCGAAGTTTCCGAATTATAAGCCGCGAATCCCGGCCGCGTGGAGCGGTTGATTGGTTTCCCCCAACAAGGTCAAGGGGTTTGCTTCTTGAGTTGACTCCCCTCGGCGTCGAGATTGAGGAGTATCTTGAGAAGCGAATATGCATCTTGATCGGTTGGTGAGGGTGCCCTCTGGTATATCCTTTCCGAGACCATTTTTGCGAACCATTCTTCTACGGCCCGTCTTTCTCTGTTACGTTTGTTGGTTGATCTGGATGAGTTGAGCGGCTACGATTGGGGCTCAGCGGGGCTGGCCTACTGCTACCACGCCATGGATGAGGCGTGTAGGAACACCAAGGATTCCCTGTCAGGGTATTCTTATGCCTGGGAGGTATGCCTCTTAATTCCGTTTCTGCTCTTTGTCTGTATGCTCTGTCTGTGTTCCCTTACTGAATCTGCTCTGTTTTCTTGTGCAGATATGGGGCTACACTGCCCTTGGGCTGTATAGGTTTGAGTTGGAGAGTCGGGCCCCTTTGTTTCCGGATATCAGGAGGTGGAGCCACCCGAATCGGACCGTTGATGAGGAGGAGGACCAGGATTGGACTTTAACGGTGGCGGAGGCGCGGGCTATGTTGGATTCCTTCGAGTATGAGAGGCTGGGCCTATATCCTTGGACCCTGTTGGAGCGAGAGGTGCATCGTTCTTGGGATGCTACCGGGATGCAGAGGATGCTGGCATCTTTGGAGGGAGATACCATGTATCTCGGTGAGCGGGTCTTCCCACAACATGGCCGGGGTAGACTATCATACAGGGTGCCGACGGATCCGCCGAGGTCGATGTATCCCACCCACTCTATTCCGGAGGATGATTATGCTAGTCTTTTGGTGGGTGATGCGGCGACGGCTTACGTGATCCCCGGGGCCTCTTATGCTGAGTTTCTGCCTCGATTGATGGGTCCCCTCTTGGTGGGGGATAGGCGATCACATGCTCGTGGCTCCACCTGCGCACGCTTCGGGTTCATCAGCCCCTAGCACTTCCTCTCAGGCTACCGGTTCTCTGCCTTTTGCCCCATACTACGGCCCTCTGAGCTACACGTATATGATGGGGAGCATGCCGATGATGGGGCACATCCCGTCTCCTGATCAGGTTCCCGAGGGTTACTGCCTCCCGGTGATGTCTCTTCGGTATGTTTCGTGTTTATCTTGTTTCTCGTATTCGTCCATATAAGTGTATATGTCCGACTCCATCGAGCATCTTCTTTTCTTTGATTGTCGAGTCACCATATCCGCGGCCGATTACAACCGTGGAGCGACCAAGATGGTGGGTTGATGGCTTTGGTGTCGGACTGTCCGAGAGGCTGTTCCAGAAGGCTTCTTCGGCGGCCTCGATGGTGGCCTCGGCTATGACCCCTACTTGCGGAGCCAAGAGGTCGAGGAGGGATGGTAGCCCCCCTGGTGGTGATGGCGGAGGTGTTGGCGGCTCGAGCGACTTGATGGCGTGATCCCCTCCCCTTTTCTTTATACGATTATACGTACATATTGGCCGTGTGGGCCCGAGACAATTTTTCTTTCTTTTTCTCGGTACTGTTAGGAACACATAGGTAGCACAAACAATGGTTTTTCTTAATCCCTAATCCTAGGTCTAATTAGTTAGTTAATTAACTTTCTCGACTTTCCATGTTTTCGGAAATGGAATGGCCGTTAGGCCGCAATTTTGAGCCTGAGTATGGTGTTTTTATTGCATGTTATGAACTGTACACGCAGGTTTTTCGAGACTTGCTTCGTCAAGTCGGGGCTAGATTGCTGTTTGAGTAGAACTGCTGTTGCTTTGCCATAGGGATATCTCGCGCTAGATAAGGTGTCTCGCACGAGACACGCTACCCAGGCAGAAATCTCTTCCTTTTTCGAACAGGATTTTGACAGTTTTCCCTATAAAATCACCCTGTAGTCCGGCCAGATAACTCATTCTAGCCTTTCAAACTCTAGAGATATCCTGTTAGGGTGAAACTCTTGTCTTCTTCTTCAACCCTGTGATCCATGGCTTCCAAGGAGATTGCCCCAACGTCCATGATTGTTGATGGATGTGTATTTACCCATCCAAATGATGCACTTTTAGGCTTTCCTTGAGTTTGATTCCCGAGTTTTGTGTATATTTGATGTGGTTTGTGAGTATTTTATGAGTACAGGGTATAGAGCTGATTAAAGGTGCATTTTATGGCTGAAAAGTGCTAAAGGAATAAAGTGGAGCGGAGCAGAGAAGAAAAAAAACTGAAATTACGAGCTCAAAGACTAAACTGGCATTTGGAAGCTTTTGGATTAAATTGGAAATATTGGAAATTTAAGGGACTAAACTGGAAATATGGAAATTTTGGACGAATTTGATTTCTAAAAATTTGTGGGTTAAAATGAAAAATAAAGTCTCAAAGAGCGAAGTGCAAAATAATTCATTAGAGCGATCAAAGTGGACTTGACAATTCTGGAGACGAAACAAATACTAAATGTTACAAATCAAGGTACTGCTTGGTATATGGCCGAGGTGCTTCATGGTATACATGGTAAATGGCCGGCCACTTAATGGGCCAGAAGGAAGGAGTTGGGGCCATGGCTGGGCCTAGAACAGCACAAGCATTTGGGGCCAAAGGCTGGCCGAGGAATCAGTGCGCTGAAGCCTTGAATTCAAGCAAACTTACTGCCAACTTGGGCGACCGCGCCATCGACGTGGGCGGCCGCGCTCCGTCGTCATCAGCAACAATTTGTACGTATCAACTCAAGGGCAGACTTGTCATTTCCACGCCTTGACCACAGAATTGCCCTATTTTTCCTATTTAATACAGCAGCCACGGTAGGAGGAATATATTATATCATCTTAGATCAGAATTTTTAGAGTTATTATTTTTCTTTAACAATTTCAATTGAAGGAGAAGAATAATTCATCATTCCAGGTTTTTATTATTTGTAAATTATGAGTAGCTAAATTCTTTAGATTTGTAGATTGGTCGAACCTTTACCGGATTTCTATGCATTAATATTTTAATTCTTTCTATTTGATTCCTTCTTGTTCAATAATAGATTTTAATTTCTTGTTCTTAGATTTGAGACGTATGTTAAGATACGAACTCATCTTTGAATAATTGGGTATTTATCGAGCCATTAATTTGGGCGATTTATACATTGACCACTATTGATTGAATAATTTGGTCTGTGCCGTAATAGAATCAGATCAATATTAGGTTCTTTTATTCTTTCGTGCTTAATGTATTCTTGGCATATTGTGGAACCGTAATAGACACTACAATATTAAAAAGAGTATTTAGGGTTGTAATCCGGCCACCTAACCGTGTCGATCCTAGCCAAAGTGAATGAACCCAAGAAGTTGAGTTAATGTTTCATAAGTAAAATTCTGCATAGAATGATGGTAAAGTGAAATCCAATCTACGAATCTCTGCTCATAATCTGTTTTCTTGCTTAGTTAGTTTCTGTTATTTAGTTTATGCTTTTAGTTTTTAAATCAAATCTATAAAATTTGGTTATAAAATTCACTGCTTTCACTTTACTTGTTTACCAACGAGTCTCTGTGGATTCGACCCCTGCATTTGCATATTGCTACACCGGTAGTGAGTACACTTGCTCGGTTTTTATTACAAGAGGGAGTTTTCCTCCATCAAGTTTTTGGCGCTGTTGCCGGGGACTTGTTGCAAGTAAACAAGTAGGTTAGGTAGTGAATGCAAGGTCGTCGTTCTTTGAAGCCTACATTGGTGCCATTGAACGACAACATAAATAGACTTAATAAAGCAAAAGACACTAAGCTTCTTGAGAAAGTATTTGAGGGCGATCCCCTCTTTAATCCCCTTTTCTCAGATTCTGACACCGAATCAGAACCCTCCACCACCGAGGTAGAGGAAGAGAAAGCCGAGATGGCAGAACCACCGGCACAAACTATGAATGATTTCCTGAGACCTAGGGTAGACACATCTACCTCTTGCATAGTGCTATTCGATGCAGCCAAAAATCTAGAGGTCAAAGGACAATACTTTACCATGTTGCCAAGCTTTCACGGATTGCCTGGCGAGGATGCACTCATGTTCCTGAAAGAGTATATTACTGTTGTTGCTCAATTTTTGTTAAGACAGGGAGTAACTGAGGAGCAAATTAGACTGAAGTGTTTTCCTTACACTCTTAAGGGAGTGGCTAAAACATGGTTGATGATGCTTGCACCGAGCAGCATTAGTACTTGGGTAGAATTGCAAGATGTGTTCCTTAAAAGATATTACCCACATCATCTGTTGGCTAGTTTTAGACAGAAATTGATGACATTTTCCCAAGATGTGGGGGAGCCCTTTCATGAGGCATGGGAAAGATTTAATACAATGTTAATACAGTGTCCCCACCACAACTTCACACTACCCTCAGTGAACCAAGCCTTTTATGATGGCTTGAATGACAATGGTCAATCAATGGTTGACAATGCTGCTGGAGGCTCGATAGGAGCCAAGACCCCGGACGAGACTAAAGAGTTATACGAGATGTTGAGTGCTAATTCTCAACAAAAGAGTTCGAGGGGTAGAACAAGGGGGGTATTAGATTTGACTGCTACTGATAATCTTTCCAAGCAAATTGCAGTCTTAAGTAGTAAATTTGATAAATTGACTGCCTGTGGCACTTCTGCTAGTGCTAATGTTATTAATGATTATTGTGCAAATTGTGGTTTATCATCTCATGTGACTAATATGTGTCCAAGTGCAGCAAATTTCTTTTATAATCCAGAACAGGCACATGCTTTCAATGGATATGCACCAAGGCCACCACCCCAAGGCAACCCATATGGCAACTACAATCCATGGGGAGGCCATCATAATCAGCAAGTGAAACCTCTTCATGTGCCATCACCTGGACAACATGATAAAGAGCCTTGGGAGTATCCAGGCAGCTTAAGGATGGAGGTGCAGCAAAGTAATAGAAATTCAGAAGCTGCGATTGAAAAGATGGGCACACAAGTAGAGCAGCTTGTGAAGGTTGCCCAAGAGTTGATGAAAGAGAAGAACCCACCTGAGCAATCAAAGTCAATCACAACAGTGTGGGATGAAAGTGAGGAAATTGAGGAGGTATTTCTATCTTCTCTTGATAATTTTGATTATTTTGATAATAATGATGAGGTTAATGAGGATGAGAGTGGGGAGATTCAACATGTATTTTCTGCATTAAATTTAGAAACCCCTCTCCCTAATGTTGTAAAAACCACATCCCCGAGTGATGTGGAGTTTAAAAAAATCAAACATGTTCAAAAAGACCCCGGATGTTTCACTATCCCAATTTCTTTAGGGGGTCAAAATTTTAAAGGTTTGTTGGATCTTGGGGCAAGTGTTAATGTGATGCCCTTTCATGTTTTTAGAAGTTTGGGGGTATGTGAGTTGAAACCACCCATGAAAGACTTATAATTGGCGGATCTCTCAATTAAAAGACCCTTAGGGGATATTGAAGGGGTGTTGGTTAAAATTGATAAAATCATTATCCCCATTGACTTTTATGTGATGTGTATGGAGGGATCAAGTGAGGAACAACTGAAAACTCCCATTCTGCTTGGGAGGCCATTTATGTTTGACACTAAGGCCACCATTGATGTGTGTCAAGGGATGGTGTCCTTGAGAGGTATGAGGGAAGAATGCAAGTTTGTTATGTCTAAAAATGATAAGAAACCCTTCCCCAAAGATGGTTTTGTAGGAGCCATAACTGATGTTCCAATTTTTAAATATGATGTGAATGGATGTGAGAAAAGTGGGGATAATGCGGACGTTTGTCCCTTGGCTAGTAACATTAAGGCCGACCAATACTCTAGGAGTAACGGGTCGTATCACTCCCCACACGACTCCCATAAAGAGTCGATTCCATCACATTTACCACAAGGGCCTTCAAAATTGAGAGTTAGTGAGGAGAGTTATAGTGATTTATCTGATTCTATATTCTTAAATATTTTTGTGCATGATAACTCTCTTGATTTTGGTTGTGAGAATGGTGTTTTGCAGGTTGAAGAAAAGGTTGAGTTTGGGGGTGGAAACCCCAATAAAAAGAAAAGAAAGAGGGGTAAGCACAAGCGTAAAGTTTCAAAAATAAATATGGCTTCACCCCTACTTGTTGACAATGGAGAGCTGATTTGGAAAGAGAAGGGCATTTGTGCCCGTGAAGAAAAGAGATGGTCCAAAGGCCGCAAAGCAAAGGCCAAGTAAGCTTGGGACCATAGTCGGGCTAACGACTTTAACCAAATGCGCTGCTTGGGAGGCAACCCAATGAGGTATGTTTTATTTTTTTATGTTAATTACTGTTTAGTAGTGTCTTGCCATCCGTTAAGCCCAAGGCACGCTTTTGTTCTCTTTGCTATGAGGACATAGCATATTTTGAGTTTGGGGGTGGGCAACTCTCCGAGTTTGTGGGTTTATAGGGGAGTGTATATAGTGTCACCCTCTAAAAAAATTGAAAAATTTAAAAAATTTTGTTCTTTTCATAGTTGGGATGTTGGCCAAAGTCTGTGATGATTAGAGTGTGCTTGAATTTTAGAATCACATGTGTTATCATTAGTGTGGTGATTGGGATTGCATTGAAACATTTAAATTATGATTGCACCACCTCTCACTTCCGTATCATATTCTTGGTCATTGTCATCAACTTAGGTGCCTTTTATGGGATCACTTCGTGTATTCTCGGGGTCCCTAGAACATGTTTGCATGATTGTCAATAACACGTCAATAGGTTACTTGATATATATGGCTATTCTTTGAATCCCTTTTTGTAAGCCTTAAACTTTCTAGTCACTAAATATTTGCCACTAGAACCCCGTTTGAGCTTGAAAAAGAATGAAATCTCTCACAAAGTGGGAGGTTATATTAGACCACCATTCGCCTTCATTTGTACCCTCATTATTCTACCCTTTTAACTTATACACTATTTTCGCACCTTTTCAAGAAAGTGAAACTAGGGAAAGAATGGGGATATTTTGGGGGATGTGTTGAAAATCAAAAGGGTTGAGTGGAAAGTGGTCACGAAAAAAAAAATAAAAAAATTGGGTCATGTTATGTAATGAAAAGAGGGGCTTGAGCAAAATATTAAATGCACATTCTTTGTGATATATTTGTGCAAGATAAAAAAAAAAAGTAAAAAGTAAAAACGAAAAAAAAAAAATGAAGCCTTGCCCTCTCTAATGTTAAAGTGGAAAGTATGTTTCAAGGTGACCAAAGAAAGTAATGGAATGTGCTCAACCCCATGTTGATGTATGAAAAAGTTTTAGTTTGTGGGTTGGCACATTGGAAAGTAATAAGGGTGAGTGGAGGATGTATTGTTACAAGAAGACTTTCTAGTTTCACTTTCTTGTTTTCGTATGTCCTTACCTTCAATTGTAACCATGAACCTAGCCCTGCGATCTTTCGCAACTTAACTTTTAAGTCATATTATTCTTTCAATATCGAGTAACCAGGTTGACAATCGTGTTAAATATGCATATGAGTGTCCTTTTTGGGGTTGTACTATCTATGACATATTTATTAAGAGCATCGCTTAGTGAATCCATAAACAATCTTAGGTTGTTGGCAGTGACCTCCCATAATTTATTCATCATTCATGCCGCTGTGGAAAATTGTGAGTTTTATGCATCAATGTGATTGTAATCCCATTACTGTGGTGGCACTTGTTGATTATGTGTGTTGGTGAGAATCTGAGACTTGTATGGCCAATGACTTATCTGTGATGGAACATCCCAAAAATAATTACTTTGTTTTAATGTTTTAATTTTAGTATTTAGAGTAGTTTTATTTTTATTCTTTTAGTTTAGTTTTACTCGGGACGAGCAAAAGGTTAGTTTGTGGGTGTTTGATGGATGTGTATTTACCCATCCAAATGATGCACTTTTAGGCTTTCCTTGAGTTTGATTCCCGAGTTTTGTGTATATTTGATGTGGTTTGTGAGTATTTTATGAGTACAGGGTATAGAGCTGATTAAAGGTGCATTTTATGGCTAAAAAGTGCAAAAGGAATAAAGTGGAGCGGAGCAGAGAAGAAAAAAAACTGAAATTACGAGCTCAAGGACTAAACTGGCATTTGGAAGCTTTTGGATTAAATTGGAAATATTGGAAATTTAAGGGACTAAACTGGAAATATGGAAATTTTGGACGAATTTGATTTCTAAAAATTCGTGGGTTAAAATGAAAAATAAAGTCTCAAAGAGCGAAGTGCAAAATAATTCATTAGAGCGATCAAAGTGGACTTGACAATTGTGGAGACGAAACAAATACTAAATGTTACAAATCAAGGTACTGCTTGGTATATGGCCGAGGTGCTTCATGGTATACATGGTATATGGCCGGCCACTTAATGGGCCAGAAGGAAGGAGTTGGGGCCATGGCTGGCCTAGAACAACACAAGCATTTGGGGCCAAAGGCTGGCCGAGGAATCAGTGCGCTGAAGCCTTGAATTCAAGCAAACTTACTGCCAACTTGGGCGACCGCGCCATCGACGTGGGCGGCCGCGCTCCGTCGTCATCAGCAACAATTTGTACGTATCAACTCAAGGGCAGACTTGTCATTTCCACGCCTTGACCACAGAATTGCCCTATTTTTCCTATTTAATACAGCAGCCACGGTAGGAGGAATATATTATATCATATATCATCTTAGATCAGAATTTTTAGAGTTATTATTTTTCTTTAACAATTTCAATTGAAGGAGAAGAATAATTCATCATTCCAGGTTTTTATTATTTGTAAATTATGAGTAGCTAAATTCTTTAGATTTGTAGATTGGTCGAACCTTTACCGGATTTCTATGCATTAATATTTTAATTCTTTCTATTTGATTCCTTCTTGTTCAATAATAGATTTTAATTTCTTGTTCTTAGATTTGAGACGTATGTTAAGATACGAACTCATCTTTGAATAATTGGGTATTTATCGAGCCATTAATTTGGGCGATTTATACATTGACCACTATTGATTGAATAATTTGGTCTGTGCCGTAATAGAATCGGATCAATATTAGGTTCTTTTATTCTTTCGTGCTTAATGTATTCTTGGCATATTGTGGAACCGTAATAGACACTACAATATTAAAAAGAGTATTTAGGGTTGTAATCCGGCCACCTAACCGTGTCGATCCTAGCCAAAGTGAATGAACCCAAGAAGTTGAGTTAATGTTTCATAAGTAAAATTCTGCATAGAATGATGGTAAAGTGAAATCCAATCTACGAATCTCTGCTCATAATCTGTTTTCTTGCTTAGTTAGTTTCTGTTATTTAGTTTATGCTTTTAGTTTTTAAATCAAATCTATAAAATTTGGTTATAAAATTCACTGCTTTCACTTTACTTGTTTACCAACGAGTCTCTGTGGATTCGACCCCTGCATTTGCATATTGCTACACCGGTAGTGAGTACACTTGCTCGGTTTTTATTACAAGAGGGAGTTTTCCTCCATCAAGTTTTTGGCGTCATGGGGACTTGTTGCAAGTAAACAAGTAGGTTAGGTAGTGAATGCAAGGTCGTCGTTCTTTGAAGCCTACATTGGTGCCATTGAACGACAACATAAATAGACTTAATAAAGCAAAAGACACTAAGCTTCTTGAGAAAGTATTTGAGGGCGATCCCCTCTTTAATCCCCTTTTCTCAGATTCTGACACCGAATCAGAACCCTCCACCACCGAGGTAGAGGAAGAGAAAGCCGAGATGGCAGAACCACCGGCACAAACATGGTTGATGATGCTTGCACCGAGCAGCATTAGTACTTGGGTAGAATTGCAAGATGTGTTCCTTAAAAGATATTACCCACATCATCTGTTGGCTAGTTTTAGACAGAAATTGATGACATTTTCCCAAGATGTGGGGGAGCCCTTTCATGAGGCATGGGAAAGATTTAATACAATGTTAATACAGTGTCCCCACCACAACTTCACACTACCCTCAGTGAACCAAGCCTTTTTGTTGAAAGCTCTTGCCATTCTTCTTTGGTAAGCTTGGGTGTGTTCGGCCGCTTTCAACCTTCTTTCGTCCAACAGGGCTAGCTCTTCGTATATGCTTTCTAGCCAGTCGACTTCATTCACTTGGTTTTCTAGGAGAACTCTTAGTGATGGTATTTCCAATTCTATCGGTAAGACAGCCTCCATCCCGAATGTGAGGGCGTAGGGAGTTTCTCCTATAGCCGTTCGGACCAAGTGCGGTACCCCATAGTGCGAATGGTAGCTTGTCGAGCCGCTCTTTTCCAAAGGATCGCCATTTTTTTTATGATAGTCTCGATTGTTTTGTTCGCGGCTTCAATCGCTCCGTTTGTTTGAGGCCTATAAGGAGATGACTTGTGTCTCGTGATTTTGTACTCGGCCGCAGGCGATCGGTTTCCTTCTCGAAGTGTGACCCATTATCGGATATCATCTCTTGTGGAACCCCATATCGGCAGATGATGTTGTGCTTGATGAATTCCGCAACCTTTCTCGGCATTCGAACTTTGTAGGAGGCGGCCTCGACCCATTTAGTGAAATAGTCGATGGCTACTAGGACGAAACAGTGTCCGTTGGCTCTCCGCGGTGTGATCTTTCCAATCACGTCTATCCCCCGTAGAGAACGGCCAAGGTGAAGTCATTGGGTACAGCAAGGAAGGCGGTGCATGCCGAAGATTGGCGTGTATCTCGACACTTGTGGCACTTCTTGACCATCTTGGTACAATGGCGGCTTCCATGGTCGCCCAAAAGTACCCTTGTCTCGATGATCTTTTTGGCGAGCATGTTTCCGCTCATGTGGGTTCCACATATGCCTTGATGAACATGGTCCATTATTTCCGGGCCTCTTCCTCGGTGGCGCAAAGGAGGTTTCCTTGGGAATGTTTCTTGAATAGACGGCCAGCGGTGATGACGTAATTGGCACCAACCTTTTAAGGGCGACTTGAGTCTTCGTGTCTGTCTCAGCGGTATGGTTCCATCTAGGATGAAATACCAAATGTCGTGGTACCATGGTTTCCCTTCGGAGTTTTCAACGGCGGCACCTTTGGATAACCATTTGTCTTTGCAACGTGAAGATCTATAACGGCGCAAAGATGCGGGAGTTGCACGCCGTGTTATTTTGAAGGGTTTAACCGTTTCCTTTAGGGATTTCGACCAAGGAAGCAAGTGTGGCTAATGCGTCTCGCAAACCGATTTTTGTCTCTCGGGGAGATAGTGGAATGAGACATCCCGAAATTGTTGTGCCAATTCTTGGAGGTGGGCATGTATCTTTGAAGGGTTGGATCTTGGACCCTCCACTTCTTCAATGTCTGATTGATGATCAATTTGGAATCCCCGAATACCTCGAGTTCAGTCACGTTACGTTCTAGGGCTGCCTCAAGCCCCGCTATGCAAGCCTCGTATTCTGCGGTATTGTTGGTGGCGTCAAAGTCAAGACGCGTCTTGCTAGTGGAGTGTAGATGTCGTTAGGGTCTACCAATAACATTCCGATGCCAAACCCTCTCTTGTTGGCTGCGCCATCGAAAAATAATTGCCACTTATTTTCTTCTATGCTTAGGATGTCCTCATCAGGGAATCGCGGGTCTTCCCCCTTCACTTCGTCGCAAGGAAATTCGGCCAACTGATCTGCGAATACACTCCCTCTGACGGATTTCTGAGTGACGTAAGTGATATCATACCCCGCGAGCATGAAGTACCATTTGGCTAGTCTCGAAGACAAATTTGATTTGTCTAGGATATATTTCAGTGGATCCATTTTTGCGATGAGACGGACTGGAAAGGCTTCCATATAGTGCTTTAGCCTTTGTGATACCCAGACGAGAGCAGTGCATGACTTGTCGAGTGGAGAGTAGTTGATTTCACTGCCTTGGAATCTGCGGCTGACAAAGTAGATGGCATTCTCTGTGTGGGAGGCTGGCTGTTCTTGAGCGAGCATAGCCCCTAATGCGTTGTCTGTAACTGTGAGGTATAGCTTCAAGGGCTTCTCCTTGTGTGGTGGAACCAGGATGGGTGGGGAAGTCAAGTAGTGCTTAACTTCCTCGAATGCTTCTTGACATTCTTCGGTCCACTCTTGAGGTGCGTTTTTCTTAAGCAGCTTAAAGATGGGGTCGCACATTGTAGTCAGTTGATTAATGAATCGACTGATATATTGGAGTCTGCCCATGAATCCCTTTACTTCTTTCTGTGTCCTGGGTGGAGGCATGTCTGTAATGGCCTTTATCTTGGCGGGATCTGCTTCTATGCCGCGTTACGTGACCATGTATCCCAAGACTTTCCCTTTGACTCCTCCGAATGAGCATTTGGTGGGGTTGAGTCTCATTTTGTGCTGTCTCGCCGATTGAAGAATTTTCCGAGATCTCTCGAAGTGTTGGCCATCTGTCCCCTTCGAGTGGATAATCA
The DNA here is from genome assembly GCA_022495995.1 of Adenophora triphylla var. japonica. Classification (NCBI taxonomy): domain Eukaryota; kingdom Viridiplantae; phylum Streptophyta; class Magnoliopsida; order Asterales; family Campanulaceae; genus Adenophora; species Adenophora triphylla. The sequence continues at coordinate 120,065 of JAFEMH010001981.1, forward strand.
TGTCGTCCACATACACCTCTATTTCTTTATGGATCATGTCGTGGAATAGTGTTGTGATCGCCTCTTTGGTAGGTAGCCCCAGCGTTCTTGAGACCAAACGGCATGACCGTGTAGCGTAATGTTCCCCAAGGTGTGGTGAATGCTTTGCTTTTGCCGGTCCTCTTCTCGCCATGAGGATTTGGTTATACCCGCGAACCCGTCGACGAATGAGCGGACTTCGTATCCTGCTGTGGCATCAACTAACATGTCTATGTTTGGTAGCGGGAAGTCATCTTTAGGGGATGCCTTGTTCAAGTCTCTGAAATCAATACGGACTCGTATTTTCCCGTTCGACTTGGCTACTTGCACCGTGTTTGCTAACCATTCCGGATATTCAATCACTTTGATGAACCCTACATTCAAGAGTTTCATGATTTCCTCTTTCACTTGCATTGACCATTCCGGCTTGATTCTCGCGTAGTTTCGCTTGACCGGCTTGGCGTTGGGTAGCAGCGGTATCTTGTGTTCTACAACCGACTCGATTCAACCCAGGCATATCTCTGTAGGGACCAAGCAAAGACGTCGACATATTCTCCGAGGAGCTGCGTCAAGGTTTCTCTGTCTTCCCCCTTGAAGAAGCCGCCGATCTTTGTTTCTCTCGGGGTCTTCCGTTGTCCCAAGATTAACCGTTTGCATTTCCTCGTCGTCAACAGGGCCATTCTTTCCACAACGACCTACTTGCTTAGCTAATTCTTTTAAGATTTGTTCGTTTTCTTGATCTATCTCATCGTATGATTCATTATTAACGTGTTCGTTATATTGATTATTATTAGTTAATTCATCATTTATGATGTTAGCAATCTCAGGGTACTCGGAAAGATCAAAGTTTTCATTAAGGAAGTAAGGGAATACATGTTCAGCCACCGCCTCGATTTCCTCTTGAGTGAGTTCATCGGAGGTGGAGCCTGCTTCTAATGTAAAAGTTGTAGGGCCTATCTTCCTGCGAGGGTGGGGAGTGCAACCAAGCTCTTTGATCATGAAGTCTTCATCAACAACTGGTCCCTTGGTGACGTGCCAGTTTAGAATTGGCTCATCACATTTCTGTATTAGTCTTGTGTAGTCGGTAGTTGGAGCGTCCCCCTTGGATATTGCATGGATCTGGCTGTCTTCTAACCGGCACAGGTCCTGGAACTGTCGCAGCATGTCTTCTCCCAACACAAAGTCCCATTCACTTGTCATTTCTGCCTTCGTGCCCCACAAATCATTAGGGATCAGTGGGACGGATTCTGTTTCATCTGGAGATGCATCGCAGTTGCTGAAGATTTCAAAGCCCGGTTGGCTCTTTCCTTTATCATCAGTCCATGGTTCTGAAAAGATAATGTAGGGAATACTTTCCCCTTCTCGAACAAAGTAGCCATTGAGTGTCTTTCGATATGGTTTGAGGTTGCAATCCTTGGACTTTGGGTCATTGTAGCCTTTGTACGAGGTTCCTTCCCACTTGATTTGAGTGAAGCCCCACTCTTCTATGTCATCTTCATCGTGGATGGAGATGTCGTATCCTAGTCCATGCTTTGTGTGAGGCGGGGGGACCGGTGGTGGTTCCGTTATTCCTTGTAAGTGCTTTCCAAGCCCCAATCCAGGAAAGTACCCTTTTGCTAGCATCATTCTTCGTGAACAGAAGGCTTCCGGAAAACCTAAGTGCCTTTGAGTAGTCGTTCTCGTTGTAAGTTTCCATGACATTCACAGTGCTTTCTCTTTCAATCTCAAAGTATTAATCGGAATCGAAAAGGGAAATACTGACTAACTATTATTGAAAAGCAAACTTGGTACTCTTGCCCACAAATGAAGTCATTAGGCAAGTAGTACCCGACTAAACTAAATTAGGCTACTAACCGTTTCTTTTGCAACTAAAAGTAAATAACTGAAATGAAAAGAGACTCCTCATTTGTTTGAACTCATCCAAACTATTCCACCACTTGGGCAAATTCTGATGGCGTCGCTGTCAATCAAGTCTTGGACTGCATTTTTCAGGTTGAAGCAATCATTGGTGTGATGGCCATTGCATTGATGGTAGTAGCAATAGAGGTGTGGAGATCGACCTTCCCTCTTAGGTTGGTAGCCTTCTATTGGCTTCAGCTTTCCGTCCTTGTGAAGACTTCTGAAGAGATGACCAAGAGTGATGTTTCCGATGTCGGAGAAAATCCTCCCCTTCCTTCGCTTAGCCATTTGATTATGGAGGTCTCGGATATGGTTCTCGTAGTGTTGCACAAAGACGAGGTGGCGAGCCTGATATTCTTCCTCCATTTGCTCTTTGAGGTCACGGTAGAGGGTATTGAGGAAAAACTTGACCCTCTCATCCATGTCATCTTCAATGTGGGCTTCAAGGTTGATGCACTTTTGGGTCATAGTTTCAAGTTCGCTCTTGACTTCCTCGAGCTCTTCAATCAACATCTTTGTCTTTTCGGCTTGGATGGATTCTTCCATGTGATGCCACGAGTCATTGTCATTAATTTGCTGCAGGGCTTTGGCAAGTTGAGTTTTGATGTCACTTAGCTCCTCTTGCACGGATGATCGCCCACTGTCGGAATCACTTTCCATCTTCCGAAAATCCCTAGCAATGCGAGTGGCGGGCAAATCAAAAGCTTCTCTCCAACCTTCCACGTGTTCCATTTCAGCGACAAGAGACTTGGTCAAATCTTGAAGAGTGGGTTGTCCACGGCTTTCCTTGGTCATGGCATGCTTTCCGGTAGACATTGTGTTGGGAGTCTTGGAGTTGAGTAGCTTCGGAAAACTGACAGAAGAGATGCAGATATCAGGATCTAGCCCCAACGAGTCGGAAGCAGACTTAAATGGCTCAGGATCAAATTCAGCAAACAGAAGCATTATCCCGTGCGAGATAAGTAATCCCGCGCGAGATAATCACACGGAAAGTCGATTTTTATTTAGCCCTAATTTTTGGTCGGAACGGAAAGTCCGTTTTGAGGGGTTTCTAAGGCCTTTATCAGAACCTAACAACTAAGCAATCAATCCGATTTTTTGTAAAACAAAGCCATGTAAGATTGTTTTTTTTTTTTTTTGATGGATTATATGCACATTTTTCTTGAAGGGACATCCGAAAGGGACTTTTTCCGAAGGGACTTTTTCCGAAGGGACTTTTTCCGAATCCTTTCTTATTGTCAATTTTACATGGCTTTGTTTTGATCAAAAACAAGAAAAGATCACCGAGTCAAAACCGACCGGTCACGGAGTGATCCTAAAAAGTCAATCTACATGAGAATGTGGCGATGCAGGGCTGGAAGGCTAGGCTCCCCGCGATATGACAATCTAAGTGGATTGAATACGCGGAGTGGGATTGTCCAACTTCGGAGAGACCGGCGACTAGGTGGTTACCGTCATCCGTCCTTAGTGTGGGTCCCGGGTTTATAGAGGGTATGCAGTGCAATGACAGTTATAGTATGATGTGCGCGTGTGTGATAGTCAATCTATGTGATAGAGTAAAATAGAAAGTTTTATTTTTTTGAAAGTCAAAAGAGAAAACAGATAGTGGCCGCACCAAGTGGTTGCCTACGTTTCTCTCAGTCTAGGAAGACTCAGGCCGTTGTAGTTCCACATAAAGAGAGATAAAGAGAGATAAATAATTTAATTTACAACTCCCGAATCCCCAATGGACCGGACTTTAATTAAATAAAACCCAATCACACGCAGTTCATAAATAATAATCAATTATTTAAGGAAAATAAAGGTCCGAGTTCTACACACACCTTAAGGGAGGCCTTAAAATGCAGGAACTCTGCAGATAATGAATTCTGGGATCCCCCTTGCATGTTCGGCTCTCGTCTTGGATTACGAGCGAAACAGGAGAAACCAAAAAACAACCAGACTGGAAGCCCTATCTCGCGCGAGATAATGATATCTCGTGCGAGATATCTCCCATCTGAGAACAGAAAAAATTCGATTTTTTACAAAATAGATTGAAAAACCTCTCTTTTAATTTTGACGCAAGTTTAAGCCTCTTAATTTTCAGTCCCCAGCGGAGTCGCCACTGTAGCGTTGTGAGAAAGAAATTCTGGTTCTTTTTATTTTTATGAGTCGCCACCTATATTATTTGATTGGAAACATAGAAAAACCATTTGAGAGATTTGAGTTCGGGGCTTAGGTTATGAAATGGGTAGGTTTAGAAGGCATCCATTTCACCCAATCCGGAGATCGGTCTTGCTAAAGAAAAGAGAGGTTTTTCAAAAGAAGAAATAAAAAAACGAATTCAAATACTACAAATAAAGATCCATTTGACGAGGTCAAACGGAATGTAGGATCGATTGCTTCGAGACCGTCTCCATGATTTGGAGAGGCTCTAGGCCGATCCTAGATTCTATGGACTTATACCACTCTAACAATCAATTAGAAGGAAGATTAAGAATTACCTTGCGTGAGGTGATTTGGGCAGAGTTTCGGCTCAAGTTTAGAGTCGACCCTTCACACCTGGGCGCAGCTTCGCCTTGGTCCTTGGTTTGGAGATTGATGCTTGTTTATCAACAAGGTTGACAAACAAACTATGAGGTGAGTTTTAGGGTGATTTTGAAGGATTCTTTCAGGGAGAGAAAACGACAAAATGTGTGTGTGTTGTGTAAATTCGCGGTCCGGGACCTTCGACCCCTTGAGCCTTGGAAGTCACCAAGTATTTATAGAGGTTGGATATGAAGAAGTGGAGAGTTAAAACCCTATCAGATGGTTCTAGACCTCCTCCCCCATTGGTTGGCTGGAGAGATAAAGTTTTATCCCGAAAAGAGGTTGAAATCGACGAGGGAACCGTCGCTCGCACCGGCAGAGGAGATATCTCGCGCGAGACACGCCATCTCGCGGTGAGATATTGCTCCTGTGGACAAATTTGTCCTTTCCTCGTTATCTCGTATGCAGTTTAGTCCCAAACTAACGGTAGTTAGTCAAAACTTTAACGAAACATGACGAAATGGTGGATTTCTACTTCTTGACTCAAAGCGAGACTTAGAGTGGTATAAGTATGATCCGATGTGTTCAGAATGGGGTGTCTACACCTGCTTAAAGATTTTTTTTTGTTTGATTTTTTTTTGTTGTTTAATGTGTCTGCTTCTTTATCTAATGAATTATTATTAAATGTTTTTTATTTATTAATTAATTCATCATTAGTTAAAGTGGCAATCAAGGGATACTTGGAAAGGTCATTTCATTGAGAACGAAAAGGAAGTACAGCATTTGCTACAGACTCGTAGTCTTCAGGCGTAAGGCCGTCGGACGACTCCAGAGACTCGACCTTAACAATGAAAGACTCGGAGGACTTTTCCTAGATTGACACAAAGGGATGGGAGACCAATCCAGGCTTGGTGATCATTTGTTCTTTTGTCGCGGACGGGCTTGAGAGAGTTTCCCGATTCTTTAATGGCATTGTTGTCAGGGGCCTCATGACTCGGGAATTGTACTGTGCTCCTTCCTCGATCATTGCTACCATTTCTTTGACTGAGCTGAAATCAATCAGGTCTGGCACCTGGATCTCTTCCCCGAATAACTGTTGCATAATCGGACCATCCCAATCATCTGAAAAGACTTCTGTGGCTTTGGCTTTCGGCATGGTCAATTCAAACTCAGGTTTCGGACCTTCCTGGGCAGTAGGAATTGTGGTTGTGAACTTCTCGAACTGTTCCACTAGGCTTGGTACGCCTTTGAAAGTGTACTCACTCTTCATGGTAGCGGCAGCCCCGGGTATCTTGGGTAGGTCCAGGAACATTCTGCGGACCGGGTTAGCCTTGGCTCCCCTGAACTTGTTGAGGCTATCCTGTAGCTTCAGCCACCCTTCTGTAGGAGTGGGCTCTGTGATGTTACCCGGTTGTGTGGGACCCTTTACGAAGTAGTCAGCCAAATTAGGACTGAAAGGGAGAGATTTAGGGCTGTTGAGCGGGACCCTTCCTGTGGCAGCTTCAAATCTTTTTCCTTTTGCAGTGTCCACTGAGGAGGCCTCATATCCCAGGCCGTGGCGAGTTTTCTGTCCTTTCACCTCGATGAGTTCGTGAGTTCCTTGTTGGTGTTTCCCCAGACCGAGGCCAGGTAGATAGATCATTTTTCTCATCATTTTCAAGACCGGAGAGATTTTATCCCGGGTGATTGTCAGATCTATATTGCACACTTGGGCTTTGGGTGGCTCGACCGTGAAGCCTGTTAGCATGAGACCTTCCTCATCGTGTTTGATTTCCAGGATAGGTATTCCCCCTGTATCCGTGCCCTCCAAGGAGACTAAATCCCCGTAAATGGTCGTCAGGTCCCCATTCGAGATGAATTTCACACACTGGTGGAGGCTTGAGGCAACCCCCTTGACCTGATGCAGCCAAGGTCTTCCCAATAAAGCATTAAAAGTGATCGGGATATCAATAACCTGGAATTCCACAGGTATTAATTTCTGGCCAAACCAGAGGTCCAAAGTAGCAACTCTAAGGACTGCTCGAGATGTCGAGTCGTAAGCTTTGACTGTGAGGGAGGAAGGCTTTAAGTCCGTGGACTTGATGTCAAGTAGGCTCATGATCTTTGCCGGAAGAATGTTCATTCCGGACCCATTATCAACCAGGACCCGAGGGAGGCGTCGTTCATCCAATTGGACTGTGATGAAGAGAGGCTCGTTATGATCAGCCCCAAATTGAGGGAGGTCGAGATCTGTGAAAGTGATTATGTTCCCGTAGTGGATGTTTCCAATGAGCTGTACCACATCATCGGGAGTAGCATCAATAGGGACCAAGGTGCGGGCTAAGCTTTCTTCCAGCTTTAGCTTGTGGGGATATGAAGAGGTGAGCAGGGACCATAGAGAGATGTTAGCCCGTGTTTGATTTAACTGGGTGAGCACGGGATCCTCTTTTTCGGGGTCAGGAGCTTCGGCTGTCTTAGCATAGGGGCGGTGGTTCTCCCCAGGTGCTTGATCTGTGGCCTTCTTGTCTGCCTTGGGATTCCCTTGGAAGATTTGCCCGGATCGGGTCAACAGGTTAACTTCCTCATCAGTTGCTTCTTGACTAGATTTCTTCAATGCTGCTAGGGTCAATGGGGGAGCCTTTTTGGCTATCGGCCACTGGTTCTGACGGAGTCTAGCAACGGTGAGGGGCTGAACTGTACTGGCTCCTTCCTGGGCGGCCCTTATAACTGCTTCCCAAGTCACAGGCTTTTGAGTCTGGGGTCGTATTGTTGCCCCCTGGATGGCCCACAGGGCTAGGGCGTCCTCTGATTCGTTCCCATAGTCTGCCTTGCTCACAGTTATCATACAACAAGAGTCGCTATTGTCGGGGCTCGGCGGTTTTTCGATTTCATCCCCTGGATGGCCCACAGAGTTATGGCTATTAGCCTCCATTTCATCATACATTCTTTTTCTTTCACCCTTGCAAGTAGGGCAGCCACAAGTGAAGGATAGGCAACGTTCCCCCTCGGAGTTTGATGTAGCAGCTCGATAGATCTGGGTCCAAATAAGGAGCACCCGGGGTCCATTGTCAGCACTCGGAGCAATTAGGAAGGCGTCATGTGGATCCATAGGTACGAAAGACACCGGGGAGACGTTCGTATCAATAACCTTTTTCTGATTGCAGCACTCGCCGCTGCTCAAGCGGCCCGGCCAGACCCTTACGGTCGTTATGCCATCCGTTCTCGGGAAAGAAGAAAAAGATTCGATGACGTTTACGAATTCTTCATCTTCTGGTGGCTGAAACCCTCCATTCTCGACCAGTGCTTCAATAAACCCTTTCCATTCACCAGTCAGGTTCTTATAAGGAATATTGTGTTCTAGGATTTCGGATATGTACGGATCTGGGCGCGGGCTTTGCTATTCCTCATCCTCTGAAGTATCCGGACACTGACCGCATGTGCATCTTACGAGGTGCAGTTCTTGGGAACCCATCCCCGTTGGTATTTGACTTGTGTTTTCCGGTGGTTCTTCATCGTCACTTGCTGACAACCAACCATTATGCCTGGCTCCCATGGGCTCATTTCTGGCATGATTGTTCCAGATTGTTTCAGGATCTGGGGCCTCAGTTGACTCTTCGCTCTTGTCATCATCATCATCGTCGATGTCATCGGAATCATCTTCCCATACTACCGGGATTTCGGCTGAGAGGGAACGCCGATCAAACCCGTTAGGGGAAAATGGGTGCGTGCAGCCGCAAAAATTGTCATATGCTCCCATTCCCGGAAGTGGTAGTTGTGACTCCGCTTCTCCACCCAGAAACTGCGGGGGAAGAGTGAGAGGGGGTGGCACGTATTTGACTCCCGGTAGGATGTAGAAGGAGTCCTCCTCTTCCGATTCTTCGCTGTTCTCGGGATCATATTCGGCCTTTCCCAAAGCCAACTTGCAGAAGTGTACTAGCTCTAGATGCTCCTCAGCCTCTTTGTTGATAAGCCCCAGTACAGGCGCCCGCCGAAAGATTTCTTGTTCGATTCTTCTCGATTGTTCCAACCATCTTGTGTAAATGGTTCTCTCATGTTTTGATCGGAACAGCCCCAGTTCTTCGGTATTGGCCTTTCCTTCATCTGAGAAATAGCGGGCCTCGTATTCTTGCAGGAAATATCTGACATGAGACCAAGATGGGTTGATTCGTTCAATATCCTCAAGGCTGAGGGGGAATCCGAATTCAGGATCCTCGACAAGGTTGGCCGTGGATATTTGGGGACCCTCATCGTTTTTCGCATCTTCCTGGTCATGCGAAGGTTCTCCACATTCAATCATATTCACCTGATTATGGTTCCTTGGCGGAGGATTTTTGACTGTATTAGGCCCCTCGGGGCCTTCCAACTTTCCTTACTCTATCAGCCCCTGGATTGCCTTTTTCAGAGTGAAGCAGTTATCTGTTAGATGTCCATGGGCTTGATGAAAAGAGCAATACTTTGTAGTATCCACGGGAGCATTCGGATTTCTGGGTTGGAAATTCTCCAGAGGCCGCAGCAAGCCTTCTTTCACCAGTCCCCTAAAGATGTCATTCAGAGGCATTCCAAAGTTTTCGAGGTTCATGACCCGTGGTCTGGGCTCGACTGGTTTTCTGGGAGCAAAAGGAGTTGTGTTATTACATTCCTGTCCCGCGTAGTTAATCATTTCTTTGCCTTTAGCGGGAGCAGTGGGCAAAGGTTTGCAGAGGAGCCGGATATCTCAGAAGGTGTGCAAGCACGGCTGCCTGATTGTAAGCCTTTTCAAATTTAGCCGCGGAGTTAACCATGGCCCGTAAGTCTCGAGTACGGGAAGTGACCGAGGGAGGCTCTCGATGTGGTTTCGTGCATGACCGGAAGATGTCCAGCTTGTTCCTCTTCGGAAGGAGGGATGGCCATTTCGCTGAGTTTCAGATTCCACCGCTTGTAAAAGTCCCCAACATTCTCATCGGGACGCTGCACTGTTGTTTGTAGGTCAACCCTATTTGTTTCCCACTCTAAGTTGGCCTTATATTTCTCTGTGAAGGCATTGGTAATCTGGTCCCATGTAGCCCTGGCTTCAGGTTTCAAACGAAAGAACCACTTTAAGGCACTGTATATCAAAGATAGACTGAAATAGTCAGCCAACTGCTGATTGGTGCATCCTTTGGCCTTCATCGCCAAGGTATATGTGTCCAAATGGGTTTTCGGGCATGCGGTCCCATCAAAGAGATCCAGATTATGCATCACGAATTTGTGGGGCAGAGGAACAATAGAGTCCGGTCCGTAGGCCGGAAGGCGCATTTCTTGGCGCCAACTCGCCGACCGCGCTTTCATTTCCTTGTGTTGTTCCATGAACCAAAGCCGGATGAGGGTCTTGTGGTGGAGCCGTAGAATTTGAACCGAGAGGGGGGTTACCACCGGAGGCGGGCGGTGGATGGAATGGCCGATCCGGACGTAGGTGAAAACCTCCGTCTCGGGCCGGGTTACCCTGGGGAGCATGAGTAGGAGCTTGGGCAAAGGGATAGAACCTTGCGGCCTGCTGTTGATTTTCAACCGGCAAAGTGGGTGGAGGCAGTCCTGATGTAGCCGGATAGCTTGGATTTCTGGAGTGGGGCCCATAAGTAGGCTTAGGTGCGGGCCGCCGTCCCCGATCGTTGAATTGCATGGCCGGGCCGAGGCGATGGTGTATAACCCGGGGGTACTGCGGTCCCGGTGATTCTCGATGAAACCGGGATGGAGGTTTGGTAACCCATCGAACCCCGAGTGAGAAATGGGTTTGTGAAAGCTGGAGGAGCAAGCCTGAGCTAACATCATTCCGAGGAGGGGCTCCCGACACCGCTGAGGCATGCCGAACTATTGCTGTGGCCCTTTGAACTGCTGCCGTGAAGGCCCTGCTGATCGGTTCCAAACCGAGGCGGGTTCCCAATTAGCCGTGGCATTCCGAGGTAACCCCAACCATGAGAAGACATTCCGCATCGATTTTGCCCCCACCGAGGAACCGGAAACCGATTTGTGCCGCTGCCGCATGGATCCGGTGGTCTGTGGTTGGGGAGCTGGCTAACCCGAAGATCGAGGAGCATGGGTTCTGGTAGTGGTACCATAGGAGGTGGGTGGTGGCATCATGGAGTAATCAGGGCAACTGAGAGTGGGATTGGCATCCTCGTCTTCTTCCACAGTGAAGGTGCCATCGGGATTGAGGCTGGCGGCCAAACCATGGCTCTTAATAGCCTCCATATGGCTATTCAGCTGTGCTTCCTGTCGTAATCTCATCTGTTCTGCTAACTGATTCCACTGCTGTTCTGTCTGAGGGGTCCCGGGAGGCAGAGTGACGTTATCCCCATCATTACCGGCTGATGCAGACATTCTGAATCCCGGAGTCGGAACAAACGGCGAAACTGACGATACGCTTGACTCTTCCCAACTAATCAAACGGTGACCCGGTGTCCGGAACCAACCTTTGTGAGGAGCTGCGGGGGAAAAGGTACGAGGGTTCAGATGTCTGGGAATTGAAGGAAGGTAGGTATTTGGGCTCTGGGCTCATGCAACATGCAGTTATTTGTTCACGTTTACTTAAAACATGTTTTATTAACCTAATCGGTTGGAAAAGATTGCTCTTCTTTTTCGCAAACTATTCTGGATCCTGGATCAGTGGGCCCCATCACTACGTCTATAAGCCCCTCGTATTCCACCTGTATTTCGACCTCCAGTGGATGCCCCTGCGAGGGTCCTATAGGGCAAGCGGGTCCCACCGACCGAAAGAAAAACGATCCTAAAAGTCTGGCGGGTAATCGAGTCTTAACGAGCATTCGATGTAAATTACGGACAAAGCTGACGTCAAAAGTCAAGATCATGTCCGAGGGCTCGACGAAAAGTCGGCATGATTTGGACTGATAAGCGTCCACAATTGATCTTGACTTGTCGTCGCTAAGCCGTAATTAGGCATGGAATAATCATTAATCCTTGATGACTCGCTGTCATGCCGGGAGTCAGTGTATAATTTGTGCCGCCGTAGCCGAAGTCAAGGCACCGGCCAATATCTTGGTCAAAGTCTCTGCGGCGAAAACCGGCGTAACTTCGACCGATTAGGGTCCCCGAAAGATATTGAGTCGGTATGCCGACAAAGGCTTGAAAGGAAAGGTCTATACACGTACAGGCATGACACAGACCAAACTAAAAACCAACCGGGTCTCGGACAAAGTGTGTCACGGACAAGTGCATGGTCGACACGAGGCTCCATGGGATGTTTGGGTAGTCCTGTGCTTGCACCGAGAGGCGTAATAAGACCAAACGGGCCGCGACAAGGATTTCCCCGGGTTAGGGACGTAGTGTGCAGTGTAAGGTCACGTGCGCGTAGTGTGCAAGCAGTCTATCTTCTTTTTCTGAGTAAAATAGAAATTTTCATATGTGTCTTAAAAAGAATGATGCATGATATTTTTTTTGAAAATTTTCTTTTTTTTTTGAAACTCCTTTTTTTTTGAATTTTTTTTTTTTTGAAATGAGCACATAAGCACATAAGCACAAAAATTCCAACAGTTAGGGACATGGTTCCGACAGTCAAAATTTTGACTTTTTCCGAGGCGGCCAAAACAACACGAAAATGTGCAAACCCGATACACACACACAACAAATGATTTTTAATGCCGGGACGGAAGCTTGACCCTCAAAAGCTTTTCTTTTTTTTTTGAAAACAATGATACCGGTACGTGGGATTGTTAAACCACAATTTATCCCCGACTCGTGTTAGGAGGCGATAACGGGAAGTTTAATGGTTTCCACCAATATACCAAATATCATTTTTTTTTTAGAAAAAGCTTATTATGTCCCCAGCGGAGTCGTCACTGTGACGATGTTGAAATTCCAATTTCGCGGGAAAATTCGATTTTGCGTTTCTTTGAAAATCAAATAAAACCGGAAAAAGACGGAGTCGCCACGCCATTTTTGTTTTAAGGGCCAAAACTTTGAAAAATGCCCGAGATTAGAGATTTGGGTTCGGAGGTCACGTTACATGCCGGAAAGGACGTTAGTGTGCACCCAGAATGCCTCGTAAAACGAGTCTTCCAAGCTGAAAATCATTTGTGTGTGTGTGTGTGTGTGTGTTTTGGCCAAAATAAGTTGAAACTCAGAAAAGTAAAAATTGGGAATTCTTTATTAGACTTTGGACAGATCCCATGATTTTTTGGATTATTTTTGGGTTGAGATTTGGTACTCAAAAGATTTTTGTAAGTTGAAGAACACTTCTGCCAGAATGAAAAAGGCAGTGGACACTCGATTTTTAAATGGATTTAAGGGCTTTAAAACTTCATAATCTCAGATAAGAGATCTGGACTCCCAGAGACTGGTGATCTGACCTTCAAAAGAAAATTTGAAAAAGGGAGTTATAATCACACAAAAAATAAAGTAAAAATATGTCTGGAAAGCTATGGATGTTGGCTACAAAAAGTGTTTTGCATTCAACACCAAATTCCAAGTTTATCTGTGTCCAAAAATTTAGACCATGGACTGGGGTCTTAGACAATTACTACTGGACAGCAACTTCTCAAGAAGGAAAATGTGATTTTAAAGGGGGTTTGGCATCCATGCTTGTCCCCATTTCCCTAGGTTTTGATTAGTGATCACTTGACATTTTAGTGGTGAATCAACTATATCAAACCATCCTTGGGGTACATTAGGACTAAGCACTTCATTTGCTTGGGAAGGGGAATTTTATCCTTTGAAAATGAGATTTGATGTATGAAAATGAGTTTTAGGGTTTTGAAAATGTGTTTTCTTTGCAAGAAAGTAAGAACACTTTGAAAATAATGTAGATCCTTGTAGAAGATCATCCATGGAGATGAACTTCCATGGTGATCTTCTTGGATCTAGGGCAAGAAGATGAACAAACTACATTTTGTAGCTTGAAAATGCATGCATGGATGAGAGATTTAGGGTAAGAAGAGGGAGGTTATACCTATCTTCTTTGTGTTTTGTGTTTGAAGGCTTGAATGTAAGAGTGTTTAAGGCTTGAATATGAGAGTGTTTGAGTGAGTGTGATTTTGGTTGAATAGTTGAGAAAAAGGTGACAATTCTATGGAATTCTCACTGTTTTCTCTCTATTTTCGCCAAAGTGCAGTTGAGGAAATGTGTTCTTCTCTTCTTATTTCTGAGACTGAAGGCCTCAATTTATAGCCCTCTGAAATTGACAAACTCATCCGCGCGGATATGTCCTTCAGCGTGCACTGTTCATTAAATGCTGCTTCAGGCTTTGGACACAAGGAATATTATTTTGAAAATTCAAATTAGGCAGCCAGTTTTTGTTCCAGCCATTTCTATTTTTGGTTTTTGACCATTTTTTTTGCTTTTTTGATTCTTTTTCTTGGTTTATCTTTTTTTGGCAATCCCTAATCTACCCTTACTTGGTTAGAAATGTTAGGAATGTTAGGAATTGTTAGGAATGTTATAACTTTCCTTAATTTTCTAACGAAAATACAAACAAGCTCAAATTGGAGCACTTACAGCTGCGAGATTGAGGTCACCGCAATTGGGGCCGAGATGGGATACTCAGGGTGCAGGCCCTTCTACTGGATCTGTAAGTACCATCTCTTTTTTCTTTATTTCTTTTAACTTTTTACCTCCCTTGTCTTTTATCATGACTAGTTCCCTGACTTCTTCTTTGTTTGATTGTACCAGATCTCGGCTGATATTTACTGGAGCTTTGCTCGGTACTATACTGGGTCCATGGACATGATTGACAAGCTGGAGAGGAGTGCCCGTTACTGGAGAGAGAGATGTTTGGCTCGGAGCTCTGATCACGATTCTACACCCAGCTTGCCCAATAGGAAGAGGGCTCGTACTGATGCGGCTGCGGATGATACTCATAGGCCCAGGACTAAGACTGCCTCTCATCATCCCCCTAGTCCTCCTAGTTCAGAGAGTGATATTTCTGGCGATCCTTATGAGATTGAGACCATGGCTATCCCTGCTGTCCACGAGCTTTTCCGTGATGATCCAATTATTTACAGAGACCCTGTTGTTGATCCGGATCCTGCCCAGGCTGAGGAGGAGGATGCAGATGGAGAGGGCAGTGAAGGTGCTGATGATGGCTCGGAGTAGCCTCTTGGATCATATTATATTTCTTTTGATTATTGTACCCCTTGGAAGGAACAAACAAACACTCTTCTCTCTTTTTCTTTTGTAAAAAAAAACTTATCTACTTTGCACTTTCTAGACTTGGTACATTATTATTAGCTTTTATGTTATCTTTGTTGTTTTCACGAGTCTACTTTTGGAAGAATGGGAATGAATGGTTTTTTAGAATAGTTATGGCATTGATATGAATGGTCTATATGGTTTGGATTGTGGAATGCTTGTATATGAATGGTGAACGAGTTGAATGAACCCCTCTCCCAAGTTTATTTGTAGGATGTCTTTGTTGTTTGCAGCTTGGGACAAGTCGGGGCATGCCCTGGTAGAGAACATATTGCAGCTCACTGATGTCTAGTGTTGGACTCATGATGTCGCATGACTCAGGACAGCTAGGGCACGTTCTGTCGTGTGACACAACAAGTCATGCTGACAGGTCTTCCAAACTAGGCTTCCATATTACCTCAAGACCTCTCCCTTTTGCATAGGGTATGAAACTCAGTAGCCCCATCATGAAGTATGCTTTAAGTAACAAATCTATTCTTAAGGACCGAGATTATAGAACCAGCCCCAGGAACTGCACATATCATTCTTTTCCTCTGGCCAAGCCCCAGTCTGACACGTAGCTTCATTGTAGTCAACATATCATGTAACCAAGAAGGAGATTGTTCTCAAATTTCAGTCAATCAGTCGACGGACAAGACTTAGTAATGCTTATGTGTAGGGACACATTTTCAAAAGGTGGGAATGGTTCCCGAACTTGTGTATGACATTCTCGCTTTAGGTTTGACTCTTTTGGGAGAGTATACGTAACACAAGGTGTGGAAAGTGTATGGAAGCCCCTGCTTGACAGAAACACAGTGTTTAGCTCTATATTCCTAAAAATGTAGAGAAGAAGACTTGCCGAGACACTTGAAAACCTGTCTTATTCACAATGATCACAAGGCTGCTTAAAAACCTTTATTGATGTTCGGGTTATTCAAACACTAAAGCTGATATGAACACATATTTCAATTAATCACGAGGAGAAAGCCCACTGATATCGAGAATCAAACTCGGAAGGATGGAAAGTGTATGGGAATGGTCCTTGAGGAGACTGGATTTTCCGAGATCTGATTGTGATTTCTACCGAACCAGTTATGGTAGCCTACGTTCCCCTCCTTGGGAGGATCTCAGGTCTCCGTAGTTCGGGCTTATCCCGAATGGAGAGAATGAACGTTGGAATTCGAGGATCTGAGGACCTTTGAGGATTTTGAGGATTTGGAGAATTGAAAAACATGTCCTCTTGGAGTGTCGATGGGAGACACGGATGTGAAGCCCCAGCGGGACGTCCACGACAAGTGTTTGCGGAGGAGAAACGAAATATGCTCACATGAAACATCGAACGAACGGATGGAATTTTCACAATCTACGATTGATGGTCTTGACTACTATCCGATAGGAACTGCGACTGGGTTTCGGGATTTCGATCGGTCTTCGGGCAATTCAGGATGTCATGACCTCTTAAAAAGAGAGGTCGGCTAGGCCTTTTGCTGACTGAACCTCTAAAGATGAGAGGTTGGCTTGCAGGGATGTGTTTGGGATTTCTAAGGTGAGGGAACCGATTTGCTTCTTCAATGTCTCTAAGAATGAGAGGTCAATCTTGGCTTTGCCAAGGGCATGGGTAATGGTAAAGGGAATATCCTCTAAAATCGAGAGGATGGCTTGGGATCGGTTAGAGGTAATGGTGAGGGACATCCGCACCGTCTCCTTATTCACTGAGAGACTCCTCTTGAGTAACGACCGGATCCTTTGACTTTTTGCTTTCGAGAGGATTACTGGGGACTAGTCTCTCTTTCTTTCCTTTTCTTCTTTTTTTTTATTCTTTTCTTTTTTTCTCTTTTTTTTTTGTACTTTGTCTCCCTATTTTTTTCAATTTTTTTTTTTTGAGAGGAGAATTTCAGCTAGTCCCCAGGATGGATCAATGCTTTCCGTCATTCTTTGAACTTAGAGACGGTCAATCTTCTTTTGCGTCGTGGGAGTCTCACGGATAGTCCCTCTTCTTCTTGAGATGGTTAGACGGCTTTCAAAAATGCCGATCTTGAAATGAAAGGGTATTGTTTAGTGAGGGTGAGGTAATGGCTTTCCTATGGGTGAAAGGTTTCAACCGCAGTCCCTACGGGATGATCCGAACGAGA
Organism: Adenophora triphylla var. japonica; assembly: GCA_022495995.1. NCBI lineage: Eukaryota > Viridiplantae > Streptophyta > Magnoliopsida > Asterales > Campanulaceae > Adenophora > Adenophora triphylla. The sequence goes on from JAFEMH010001981.1 coordinate 136,738, forward strand.
TTGAGTCTTCATTGCTTGCTTAAGCTTACTCTGGGGAAGATCCATGCAAATTCAACGAACAACGAGATGGTGAGGGCGAAGGAAGATATGTGAGCAAAGGAGATGCGAGATGGGGAGTTGGCAAGCCCCACTTTGAGAAGGATATCAGTCGATTTTCTCACTCCGATCAATTTAAACATTAGTCATTTCAAACATTAGTAATTGAGCAGCACAAGTGATTATGTAGAATAAGACCATTTCAATTAGATGTAATGCAGGTGTGCAAGTAATGCTTCGAGTCTAGCAAGAATAGAAATAAATATTTTATTGCTGAAATAAAAGACTCATAACATGAACGTAGCAGACTCAAATCATAAAAGATATATTTTTTATCAAAATAAAACAAATCTAGACCCTACGATGACTGACTGACTTCTTCACATGGGATACCCTTGGAATGGTGGAGGATTGGTGACCATCTTGGGAGGAGCTTTCTCAATCCTACCTTCATCAACCAACCTTTGAATCAACAACTTCAGAGGAACACAATTGTTGGTGACGTGACGAGGGTACTGATGATAGTAACAATACTTGTTGCGATCCAAACTTGGATTGTGTTTGAGGGGATGGTAGTTATCAAGCGGCTTTATCATTCCCCTTCGCATCAATCCGTTGAAAGCTTCCTCAGTTGTTTTCCCAAGGTCATCGAACTCCCGCTGCTCGCGAGGTGGAAACTGACTGCGATTCCGTATGTTGCTTTCTCCATGGGAGCCCATTTCAATCTTCCCTTCATCAATGAGTTCCTGGATGATCACCCTCAACTGTCTGCATCCACAAGTGGTGTGTCCGGAATATTGGTGATAGTCACAATATTTGCTTGGATCCAGGTTTCTGTTGTGATGAGAAGGGCTATAATTGACTAGTGGTTGAACCAATCCTCCGCTCACCAAAACCTTGAGGAATTGATCCATAGGCATTCTTACCTTTCTACAGTACGCTTTCTTCTTTTCCGTCTGAAATGTCTTTGGAGGGGACTTAGGTATTGTCGTCCCTTGCTGGATAGGGTTCACAGCTGGAATGAAAGACATCTGATTCACAGTTACATATGAGGCCGGTCCTGAACGCTGATCATGCGGGGATGATAAGTTGAAGCCATATGAACTCATTGGTGGTTGGGGAATACTCTCTTGAAGAGGAGCCTGGTCAGAGTGGAATAGCAGCAGTCCCTTCTGGTTGGAATAACTGTTCACCTGATAACATGACCCCCGGGAATCTTGCTGATACTGACTCTTCAAATCAAGTTGATTTGGAAAACTGAAAGCCTCAGGGATCGGTTGTTCATCCTTAATCTGAGTTTGGACCACTTGAGGTGCCGGGGGAAGAATCTTATCTTTCTTATCCTCATTCACCCCTTTCATTACATTTCCATTCCCATGATCAACAATGCTAGCATCGATGATTTCTTCGTACGACCCATCTTCGTGGCGAATTATTGTGACCCCTCGGATGCGCATCGCTTCTACAAACCTAGCATGCGTCTCTTCCTCTCGGGTCTTGGCAATGTGGGCAAGCAGTTGAGCCTTGCATTCACGAACCATGGCAGCCTCAAGAGCAGCTCGCAACTCTCCTACTGACAGATCATTCATGTCCAGCTGGCCCGAAGTGAGAGGAATTCCAAACTGAGTGGATGGCATATCTTTTGCACCAGACATCTCGAATAGCAAAATAGATGAGATCTTCGCGGGAAATGCTTTGGAGACAGGAACCCAGTGACCACCGAATATTAGAGCATGCACCCAACTTGTCACCGCTACAGAGGGTAGACACTGGTTTATAAGGTAGGGAAGGAAGAAGAGTTTTGAGGAAATACGGGAGAGGGAAAGGAAAAGAGGGATAGACTCGTACAAACAATTATTTATCTTCAAGTATAAATCGGTGATTTAAATCCTAAGTACGATTGGGAAAGGAGAAGCCTTTATTTACGCAAACTAAACCTTGGGGAAGCCTAGGGACGCAATGTTCAAATCACACTAAATGCTTTGTATTTGAAATTAATAATAGGTAATGATACCTAAACAAGACCTAACACGATGTGAGACGGATGAGTGGTCCAAATTTCTGGGAAAATTTGGGCAGCATAACGGGTATTCTCGATGAAATTCCAAGAAAAATCCGGCATGACCTCTCATCGGTGCACGGTGACAATGCGGCATGATCTCTCGTTTAGGACACGCCACGGAAGTGACATGTCCCTACGTGAAACCATGTTGCATTGGCAATATGACCACAAGGTGCAAGGTTTTGGGGAAGGTATAAGGACCTATTGCAAATTTCAAAAAAAATAATTCATTTTGGTGTGATTAAGACGTTGTATCAAAAACCAACCGTGGGTAAGGTTTAAGTGTGGCGCCACCTATAACGCGCTAGGGGAATGGGTTTGACATTAGGAGCTCAAGTGTATGCGGAATTCATGGCCGTCCGTGATGCCGTCAATCATACCCGAGGGTTCTAAATCTATGTGGTGTAGTGTGCGGATGACTATATTCTTTTATTTACGAAAAGCAAAAATTTTTTATATTTATTTATTTTATTTATTTAAAAAAAGAAAAAGAGAAAACACACACTCTCACATGGAACAAGGGGAACAACAATCAACTGAGCCAACTTTGATTCAAGGGACTGCCCTCAAACCAGCACCTGAAACATGTCCAGTGACCATTCCTTTCGCGTGACACAGGACAGCAAGGAGCAAAGCTGTCGCACGACTGTGACGCCACCGAACCGTAATTCTGCAAAATGAAGTCAGCCCCTGCCTCTCCTTGGCAAGGAACAAAGCAACACAACAAAGCATAATACAATAGCCACAAGGAAGCACACAAAAGGCACACAAGTCGTAAAATCTCATTAAAACGCATGCACCGCACAAGAACATCAAGCATGCACATAAGATGAATACATTGGATGTCTAAGTGAATGAAAGCATGACCTTATTAGTTTTGAAAAACAGGTTTTCAAAAGTGTGTCCCCAGCGGAGTTGCCACTGAATGTGCGCTCGCCACCGAAAAATAAAAATTCAGGTTTTCAAATGATGAAAAAGATTAGGAGTAGCCACGCCATGCTTTAGAGGTGCACTTTGAAAAACCTTTTGAAAGAGAAATGGGTCCGGAGGTCAGGTTACGTGTTGGGAAGAACCGAGAGTTAACCCAACACGCCTCGTCCATAGTCTTTCTAATTTAGACATCCAAATAAATCAAAACATGTGCAAACAATGATGATAGACAAGTGCGATAAACATGAATTTTATTAAACAAATGAGATTATTACAACTTGTAGACCAATTGATCAGGGAGGCCACATCCCATTACAGCAAGGAGAACAGATTACAACTGAAAACAAGTCTTCTGCAAAGGACCACTTATGTCGCGTGACACGGGACTCCTCATGTCCAAATGTGTCGCGTGACACCAATGGTCACCTTGCAGAGACTTACAACACCCAGATTACATCAATCTCAATGAACACAAAGCACCATTACAAACTAGATTGAACATTAAAGTAACATAGTCACCCCAATCTGAATGACAAACAAACTAGCTAACAACTTACAACTGAAGGATGATCCCTGCAGATGGGCACGATGTGTCGCGTGACACAGGATTCCTCATGTCCAATTGTGTCGCGTGATACATTCTTACCATCTGCATGAACCTTACAACTGAGAAACAGATTCAACAGCTACCAACCAGATCAATCAATTATACCAAGGCCAAACAGGACAACATGAATCAGAGATAGATCAATCAAAGGAGTGTGGATATGGGAGATCCACACTCCCTTGACATCCAAATTGCAATTACAAGTAGATCACATCATGAATATGCAATTGGATTCAAGTAAACACAATTTAAACAGAGAGATTGCAGTTGCCACTTGATAATCTGAGGCAGATGGAGCCTGATTATCAAGTGGAGGGGAAGGAATCACAATGAAACAAATAGGGGAGAGAGAGAGAGAGAGAGAGAGAGAGAGAGAGGGAATGAGAAGTTACCCTTGTAGTCCTCAACTTCCACACCAAGTTAGGTGCAAAAGTCTTCGATTCAGCTTCTGAAATGGAGACTTATACACGGATGGAGAGCTGGATTGAGGTCTTCAAGGTTTTTGGGAAGTATGAGGGTAATTGGGTATGAGGGATGAAGGAATTGAAGGGAAATTGGTTGGTTTTTTGTGTGGGAGGAGAGAGAGAGAGAGAGAGGTTCTTGGGTGATTTCTGCAGAGTGACGTTAGGGAGTGAAAATTGGGATCCAGAAATGAGAGGGGTAGGGTCTTATTTATAGTTGTTGATCATGGTCACCTTGTGTCGCATGGCACTCTGTAACCACTTTCCAAGGCTTCGAGTTGTTGCGTGATAGGAAGTGCCACCAACCGTTTTTGGCGCCAAATCTGGTTCTGGAACATTCTGGGATAATACCCAAAAAGTCCAAAACATATTTATTCCCTTTAGGTCCCTTGGCATGAGCAAAGTACAAAAAAGTACTTCCTTCGTGAGAAACTTATGAAATATTTCCGAAAGTCTCGGAATAGACCGGGAATTTACCAAAATGCTCCCTAATGCAATTTTATCACATTAAAATGCACCTAAAAGGGTCGCGAATTGGATTGGCGTACTTACACCAGTCGACTTCATTTAATTGATTTTCTAGGAGAACCCTTAGTGAAGGTATCTCCAGCTCTATAGGTATAACGGCTTCCATTTCGTATGTGAGGGCGTATGGAGTTTTGCTGGTGGCTGTTCGCACCGAGGTGCGATATCCCCAAAGTGCGAAGGGTAGTTTGTCGGGCCAATCCTTTCCAGTGACTATCATTTTTTGATGATGGTTTCGATCGTTTTGTTTGCGGCTTCAACTGCTCCATTCGTCTGAGGCCTGTAGGGGGAGGAATTGTGCCTTACGATTTTATATTATGTCAAGATACGGTCGGTTTCTTTCTCAAAGTGGGAGCCATTATCAGATATCATCTCTTGCGGCACCCCATATCAGCAAATGATGTTGTGCTTGATAAACTCTGCTACCTTTCTAGCATTCAAGCCTTTGTAGGAGGCGGCCTCGATCCATTTAGTGAAATATTCGATGGCTACTAGAACGAAACTGTGCCCGTTGGTTCGTGCAGGTGTGACCTTTCCAATCACATCTATGCCCCATGTAGAGAAGGGTCAAGGGGATGTCATAGGGTATAGTAAGGAAGGCGGTGCATGCTGAAGGTTAGCGTGGACCTGGCACTTATGGCATTTCTTGACCATGTTGGTGCAGTCTACTTCCATGGTTAACCAAAAGTATCCTTGTCTGATGATCTTCTTGGCGAGCATATTTCCGCGTATATGGGTTCCGCACACTCCGTGATGAACATGGTCCATTATATCTCGGGCCTCTTCTTCGGTAGCGCAGAGGAGGTTCCTTTTAAAGTACTTTTTGAATAAGCGATCAACAATGACGATATAATTAGCTGCTAATATTTTAAGGGCAACCTGAGTTTTCTTATCGGCCTCAGGCGTGAAGGTTCCATCCAGGATGAAATGACAAATGTCATAGTACCAAGGTTTCTTATCGGAGTCATCGATGGTGGCGCATTCGGATAACCACTCATTCTTGTAGTCATGGAGGTCTATGATGGCGCAGTAGGCAGGAGTTGCTCGCCGAGTTACTTTGAAGGGTTTTACTGCTTTTCCTGCAGGGATTTTGACCATGGAAGCAAGCATAGCCAAAGCATCTGCAAACCGGTTTTTGTCTCTGGGGAGGTAGTGGAACGAGACATCTTGGAATTGTTGCTCCAACTCTTAGAGGTATGCATTGTATTTTTAAAGGGTCAGATCTTGGATCCTCCACTTCTTCAGTGTCTGATTGATGATCAACTGAGAATTTCCATACACCTTGAGTTCAGTTACATTGCATTCGAGGGCTGCTTCGAATCCCGCTATACAAGCTTCGTATTCGACAGTGTTATTAGTTGCGTCAAAGTCGAGGCATATTGCTAGCGGAGTATAGATGTCGTCGGGATCTACCAATAACATTCTGATGCCATAACCCTTCTTATTGGATGTGCCATCGAAAAATAATTGCCACTTATTTTCGTCCTCTATAATCATGATGTCTTCATCAGAGAATCGTGGGTCTTCCCCCTTCACTTCGTCACAAGGAAATTTGGCTAACTGATCTGCGAATACACTCCCCCTGACGGATTTCTGAGTGACGTAAGTGATATCATATCCCGTGAGCATGAAATACCATTTGGCCAAGCACAAAGATGGGTCGGATTTTTCGAGGATGTGCTTCAGAGGATCTATTTGTGCGATGAGACGAATTGGAAAGGCTTCCATATAGTATTTTAACCTCTGTGTTACCCAGATGAGCGCAACACAAGACTTATCGAGTGGAGAGTAGTTGACTTCACTGCCCTGGAATCGATGGCTGACAAAGTAAATTGCATTCTCTTTGTGGGAATTTGGCTGTTCTTGAGCAAGGATAGCCCCTAGTGCATTGTCAGTAACCGTGAGATAGAGTTTCAAAGTCTTCTCCTTGTGCGGTGGAACCAAGATGGGTGGGGATGTTAAGTAGTGCTTTACTTCCTCAAATGCTTCTTGACATTCCTCGGTCCATTCTTGTGGTGCATTTTTCTTAAGTAGCATGAAGAGAGGATCACACATTCTAGTCAGCTGATTGATGAATCGACTGATGTATTGGAGTCTGCCCATGAATCCTTTCACTTCTTTCTATGTTCTTGGCGGTGGCATGTCTATGATAGCCTTTATCTTGGTGGGGTCTGCTTCTATGCCACGTTCGGTGACCATGTATCCCTAGAATTTTCCTTTTACCACCCCAAATGAGCATTTTATGGGGTTGAGTCTCATCTTGTGTTGCCTCAGTCTATTGAAGAATTTTCTGAGATCTATGAAGTGTTGACCATCTGTCCCTATGGAGTGAATAATCATGTCATCCACGTATACCTCTATTTCCTTGTGGATCATATCATGGAATAGTGTTGTGACACTCCTCTGATAAGTAGCCCACACATTCTTTAGACCAAATGGCATCATCGTATAACAAAACGTTCCCCAAGGTGTGGTGAATGTTGTTTTGTGTTGGTCTTCTTCTGCCATGAGAATTTGGTTGTATCCTGCGAAACTATCCATGAATGAGCAGACTTCATAAGTTGCAATAGCATCGACCAACATGTCTATGTTTGGCAATGGAAAGTCATCTTTAGGGGATGCCTTGTTCAGGTCTTTGTGAGTACCGCGACCCGAACTCGTGTTTTTGGGTCCACTTTCCTTGATTTTTGGGCTCATTTATTTGCTAAAATGCATTTTTTAGCCCAATTATCCTTTTGTTTATTCAATCCATTAGGCTTGCCTTCCTGCGGCCCAGCTTTGTCATAATGTTGACCGGTGTCGTCCGACATAGGGCCACCAAAGGCGGTTAACACCCTCTGTCGTCCGACATGGGACCTCCCATCAGCTTGCCTATAAATAAAGGGCATGGCTGATCATTTTGAGGAGGACTTTTGGCAAGTAAGGTCACTCTGCAAAAATACACACTCACTCTCTCTCTCATACACACACACTCACCTCCCTCCTCATACATACACACATCCAAGCCAAGATCCAAAGAAGGACCTCCTTTCTTGGTGTTTTGAAGGGGTGAACACCATACTATTGGTGATTCTACCTTGTGGACTACAATAGGTAGTCCCTAAACTCCCTCTCTCTCTCTGATTACATTCTACATACTTGTTCATTTCATCTTCCATGCTTACATGGTTTGATATTATGTGAAATATTTGGGATTTTTGCATGACAAAGGTGGTGGAGGTGTGAATCTTCAATATTCTCATCTCCTCACCTCAGATTTGGACATTAGGTAGCCTTGGTTGCATTAAATTTTGCATCTTGGTTAGTTTTGTTTGAGTTAGGAGGTGATGGCTACATGAAAATGGCCATAAACATGTGATTCATCACATTTGGCCATTAAAGCCATGTGATCCTCCTATAATACTCCCGTAGTGTTATTATTCTATTGCTTTCAGTTAATAATATAGCTTAGTTTTGCATTGGGAGCAAGGTGGGATCAATCTGACTGAAGGGCACTGAAACAGGCTGCCTATGTCGGACGACACAGGACCCCTCAAAGGATCCTGGGTCATACGACATAGAGTTCCCAGAAAGCTGTTTGGCTTTCAAGGACTTCAGATCTACCAAGATTGATCTCCCTTTGTGACTCAAAGATGGGTTTAAGTAGCTTTAGTTCATTTATCACTATTTAGGAAGCCTAAGATCTGTTTGGGTGTAATTTATTGATGGAGGCGGTTTGGCGTGTGACATGGACAGCCTTGGATGTCCTATGTCATACGACATCCGTATCATTAAAGGTCATTTATGACTTTGCTCACTCCAATCAACCCCAAATTGGTCTTAGACCCCGAATAGTGCCTCTCATCAGTTAAAATAATCTTGTTTTAGTTTTAGAATAGCCTTGGTGTTGTAAGAGGCAGTCTGACCAGGAGGCTTCATGTCGTCCGACATCCCTCTCTGAGGAAGTCCTGTGTCGGACGACATCCTAGCTTCCTGAGCAGACTGTCTCAGCTCTTGCCTTGTAAAGCAAGTCATCATTTGTAAAGGGTGTGGCCCCCTGTCATGGCTCACAAGTTGTATCCATTCTGAATACCATCAATGAAATCCAATTTTGCATGCCTTGTTTGTTGACACAAATCTCACACACTTTGAATGTTTATAATTGTCCATTGTTTGATTGAAAGTCTCGAAAGAGGCAATGTGGGTGAGCTCATAATTCTCTTCCGACATCGTAACTTGACCCCCGGACCCATTTTCTCTTTAAAAAAGGTTTATCAATGTTTTCCTTTAAAAATGGCGTGGCGACTCCCAAAACCTATAAAAAATGATTTTACAAACAACAACATTTTTTCGATCGTTTGTTTTTTCGGAGGGCGTTCATTCAGTGGCGACTCTGCTGGGGAAAACATTGAAAAGCTTTTATTTTAAAAAAAAAAGGAATTGATGTTTGGTATATAAGTGGAAACCACTAAATTTCCTGTATCGCTCCCTAACCCGGGGCTTGGGATAAATTGTGGTCTAACAATCCCACGTACCGGTATCATTCCTCTTTTTTGAAAAGAAAGAAAAAAAAAACTTTTCCTAAGAGGGTCTAACTTTCTTTAAATCAAACTTGGACAATTTCTTCATTCTCCTTGTGTGTAATTTGCGTCATTGTGTGTTCTCCTATATGCCATGCCATGCTTCTGTGCCTATATGCTTTATATGCCTTGGTATGTGGTATTTTGGATGGTGGGGCTTCCCCCTTTGCAATTTGCTTTGTACTGTTGGTGAGAACCCCTGTGTCGGATGACATCCCCTTCCTGGGATGTCCTGTGTCGGACGACATAGGAATGCAGTGCAGGAGCAGGCTCAGCTGATCAGGTGAACAGGGCGGGAGCAATTCTGAAATGCAGTTGCTAGTGATTCCTTGGCATTTGGGGCAGTCCCCTTTTGTCGTGCTTTGGACTCGTTCTTTTTCCTTTTTGCATACTTATTGCATTTTGAAAAAAAAAAAGAAAAAAATCTCTTTTACAAAAAAACAAAAAAAATATATTTTCCTAGAATATACCTTCACACTACTCGCACGCTACCCGCACATAGAGTTAGAAACCGGGAGTGTACGGACGGCATCGTGGACAGTGACGTGTTTCGCTTACGCTTGAGCGCCTAAACTCCTCCTAGCCAATAGAGTAGGAGCCAACACTTGTCCGTGACACACTTTCTACCGTGACCGGTTGGTTTTTGGCAAAATACTTTTCAAAACATTTTTCAAACTCGGTTTTCAAAATTTTCTCACAAAGTCCGAGTCATACTTCGTCTCCAAGGTCTTGTCATACTCTCCTTCTTCATGAAGAAATTACGACATAACCCAACTTGAGTACATGTCAAAGCTTTGACATGTCTCGATGTGGGTACATGTCGATTTCTCGACTTGGCTTCGCAAGAGGTCATGACTTGTTTTCGACATGTGCTAACGCGAGATCATGTCGAATTCTTGACACATACTAACGGGAGGTCATGCCGAAATTTTGCCATGAAGCGACGAGAGGACATGCTGGATTTTCGACTCGAAATGAGGAGAGGTCATGCCGAATTTTTTCCAGGATTTTACCTGCAAATTGCGGTCTCGTACATTCAAACGTACTTTCGACCCTCTCTCCTCCCGAGTCAAGACGTTGACTTGGACTTGGTTTTGAAAATCTTGAGTTTGACTTGTTTTGACTTGTATGCCATAGGTCCATTTTGCCTTTTTATTTGTGGGTTCCACGTGCCCTATAGGACCTCTGTCGGGATTGTCCATCCCGGAGGTGCAATACAGGTGGAATACAGGGGGTCTATAGACGTAGTGATGGAACCCACTAGTCCAGGAATAGTGTAGACTGCGAAAAAGAAGGTGTCCCCCTTTTCCAACCATTTCTAGGATTAATAAAAATTGTTTTTATTTTAATTTGTTAAATAAAGCATATGCATGAGTCCGCCCTAAGCCTATCCTCTCCCCTACCTAAAACAGTTCTCTCCCCCTTTCAGCGAGCAAGTATTGGGTCAGAGTTCCGGGTGGTCGGTTAATCAGTTTCTCTCCAGTCAGGGATTCGTTTCCAGCAGTCTCAGAGATGGCAGATTCGCAAGTTTCAGCAGGTTTGGGTCCGAATGCGGGTGTTGATCCAGCTCAGGGTCAGAATGTCAGTCAAGGTGTGGGGCCGGATCAAGATCAGAATATGGGGCAGAACGTCGAAGATCCTGAATTTGGATTCCCTCTCGGCTTTGAGAACAATGAACGAACCAATCCTCCCTGGTCCCACGTTAGCAGTTTCTTGCAAGAATATGAAGATCGCTACTTCTCGGAGGAAGGGAGAGCTGACACTGGGGAACTGGGGCTGTTCAGATCAAATCACGAGGAAGTCATTTACACAAGATGGCTAGATCAATCAAAAAGGATTGAGCAAGAGAGCTTCAGACGGGTACCTGTGCTGGGACTAATTAGTAAGGAGGCCGAAGCGCACCTTGAGTTAATACACTTCTGCAAGCTGGTTTTGGGAGAAGCCGAGTATGGCCCTGAGGACAGTGAGGGTGAAGAATCGGAGGAGGAGGATTGCTTCCATGTCCTGCGTGGAGTCAAGTACATACCGCCCCCTCTCACTCTTTCCCCACAATTCCTGGGAGGAGAGGCTGAATCGCAGTTGCCACTTCCAGCACTGGGGGCCTATGATAACTTCTGTGGTTGCACACACCCATCTTCCCCTAATAGATATGATCGCTGCTCTCTCATAGCCAAAGTTCAGGTAGTATGGGAAGACGGTTACCAGGGTGGAATAATCATGCCGAGAATGACCTCATGGGTGCAAGACATAATGGGTGGTTGTCAGCTAGCGACGATGAAGAGCCGCCAGTAAATGGGGATCAGATGCCAATGGAAATGGACCCCTGCGAAGAATTCCTCTCAAGATGCAGCTGTGATCAATGCCCGAATACTTCAGAGGATGAGGAACAACAGAGTCCATTAGAGCAATATGGATCTGAGATCCTGGAGCACAATGTCCCCTACAAAGACCTAGTAGGTGAATGGAGAAATTTAATTGAAGCGCTGGTCAAGAAAGGAGGTTTCCAGCAGCCGGTAGACGACGAATTTGTAAACGTCATTGGGTCTCTTTCTCCCTCCCCTAGCACTGATGCATCACAACTGTAAGAATCACTGCTGAACCCCTCGAACACATCGAGTGCATGGAATCACTAAAGAGGGTTATGGATCTGGACGCCACTCCAGTTGCATTCATACCCATAGACCCGCACGATGCCTTCTTAAAAGTTTCTGCACCCGAAGAAGGACCCCGGGTACTCCTCATTTGGACTCAGATCTATCGAGCCGACGTGTCGAGCGGCGGAAAGGAGCATTGTCTGTCCTTCACTTGTGGCTACCCCATTTGTAAAAGAGAAAGGAAAAAGGTGTATGATGAAATGGAGACCGACAGTCAAAAAGTTGAAGAAGCTTCGGAGGACGACTATGTAACCGAAGACATGAAAGCCATTGATTTTTCTGGGGCTGAATATGTGGATGTCATGGAATTCAACACTGCTTACCATGCTTTGGGGAAAGGATTCTCGAACGTCCGATCCAAGCAGATGGTTGAAGATCTGTTAGAAAAGGGAAGACTGACTCCTATCCTCCCCGATGAGAAAGTAACCATTGTCAGATCAAACCCGCCCAGAGGCAAAGCAACAATCCTCGTCAGAATTACCAAAAAAGAGGTCACTTTTCCCGAGTGTATCTCAGCTCTGAGAGAGGTCTTAGATACTGGCATGATGCCTGATGCACCTCCTACACAGAATGCCACAATCATCTCAAGCGCTGAGTATTACCAAAAGAAGCCAGAATTGCTGCCTAATGCCAAGAATGAAAAGGAAAAATTGCCGAGCCCTGGAAGTAGTAGCTCCTACTGTATAATAACCTTCACAGACTTGATCTCCCCCAGTTCGGAGCTGATCATAACGAGCCTCTCTTCATCACGGTCCAGCTAGGTGAATGGCATCTTCCCCGGGTTTTAATTGACAATGGGTCTGGAATGAACATCCTCCCAGCAAAGATCATGAGCCTACTCGGCATCAAGTCCACAGATCTGAAACCTTCCTCCCTCACGGTTAGAGCATACGACTCAACATCTCATCTGATACTTGGGGTTGCTACTTTGAACCTGTGGTTTGGTAAGAAGACGATACCCATGGAATTCCAGGTCCTTGATATCCCAATCACCTTTAACACTCTTTTAGGAAGGCCGTGGCTACATCAAGTCAGTGGGATCGCTTCAACCCTGCACCAGTGTGTCAAGTTTGTCCAAGACGACGAGTTGACCATCATTTATGGGGATAGTGTTACCATCAAGGGTACCGATGATGAGGGGAGGCCGGTAATAGAAATTAACCATGATGAAGCTAACTTAATGTTGAGCGGTTTCAGGGTCGAGAGCTCAAAAGCCCAGATCTGTACGATTGTCCTAACAACTTCCTTTGATAATATTCCTCCAGTTATAGTGATGATGAGGCGCATGAATTACATTCTGGGGCTTGGTCTGGGTAGACGTCAGCAAGGTACCCACAAGTTTGAGGAGTTGAAGCCGAAGAGAGATAAGGAAGGTTTAGGATATGTTGAGAAGACCCCCAAGGACAAAGAGGCCGACAGGATTGAAGCTGCAGAAAAGAGAAAGGCTAGTGCTGTCGGGAAGCCGTATGTCAAACCTAATCTCCGTCCTTACCACCCCTCATTGGAGAAGTACATTGTTAGAGAAAAGGGTGATGATTTTGTGTGCCCCGAGGGCCAGCTCGAGAAGATGAAGGGTCTTACTTTGAAGGACAACCCTGTCAAGGAGTTTATCATCAACAAGACTAACATTCCAGGGGCTGTGACCACTTTCGAGAACCAATATCATTTCTGGGGAAGTCCTGATTTCACTGACCAGTTCAAGAAGTTGTCTATGGTCGAGCCTATGATTGGGAAAGTCGATGAAGCCACTGAGCTTGATATGGGCGAAGATGTCACAGCCTTATTCGAGGGGGCATATTTATCAGAAGTTGCCGGGGCTGATCCACTGATTGAAGCACCGCTGATTGATTTATGTGAAGAGGCACCACCGATGGCTGGGGCTGTTGCTAAGGACCCTTTTGGTATGGTTGACCTTCTGACCGGGGATGATTATGTACCTGTGGTTGATCTTCTGACTGGTGTGTCTGAGTCTAAGTCTGTCCATGTAATCTTGAGTCAGTCCTCAGAGTCTCTTATTATCGAGTTCGAGTCTCTTGATAGGTCTAATACTCTCACGGTTGATGATCATCGCCGTGTCCTTGACTCTGTTTTCCCTTTCGCATTGAATGAAATGGTTGACCTTTCTGCGTATCCCTTAATTGCCGCCTTAACAAATGATAAATTAACTAAAACAAATCTTAATGACTTAAAAGTGGTTAATAATAATTCATTTGAAGAGGACACAGACCTTTTAGACGAAAACTTTTTAAATGATAATCTAAAGCAGGTTTTTTAGCGAGAGGACAATCGGGCCCAAGATGCCGATGAGGTATTAACTACGGTGAATTTGGGAACTAATGAAGAGCCCAAAGAGACACAAATTGGCAGTTTCTTCACCGGGGAAGAGCGGGAAGACCTCATTGATTTGCTCAAGGAATACGTGGACGTGTTTTCCTTGTCCTACAAGGACATACCCGGGTTGGATACTTCAACTGTCGAGCACCGAATACCCCTGGACCCAGAAGCCAGGCTTGTCAAGCAGAAGCTTCACCGGATTAAGCCAGAATGGTCTCTCCAGGTCAAAGAAGAAATAGAGAAGCTGCTCAGGGTGGGTTTCGTTAGAGTGGTCGAGTACCCGAAGTGGTTGGCCAACATAGTGACAGTGACCAAATCGAACGGCAAAGTTAGGGTTTGTGTAGACTTCAGGGACCTAAACAAGGCTAGCCCGAAGGATGATTTTCCCTTGCCCAATATCGATCTGTTGGTGGATAATACTGCCAGTTATGAAGTCAAATCATTTGTAGATGGCTTTGCGGGTTACAATCAGATTAAAGTCACCGAAGAGGATCAGGAAAAGACTGCCTTTACCAGCCCTTGGGGAACCTTTTGTTATACGGTTATGCCCTTTGGTCTGAAGAATGCCGGCGCTACTTACCAACGAGCAGTCACTGCACTTTTTCATGACATGATCCATAAGGAGATCAAGGTCTATGTTGATGATATGATTATCAATTCCAAGGGATCAGATGGTCAACACTTGGTCAACTTGCGGAAGTTCTTTAACCGGCTGTGAGAGCATGATATGAGATTGAACCTGGAAAAATGCACTTTTGGCGTAGTCCGAGGAAAATTTCTGGGATATATGGTCACGAAGCGGGGAATCGAAGCCGATTCGAGAAAGATCAAAGCCATCATGGAGATGAAGCCACCAACGACAGTCACAGAGGTGAAGGCTTGCATGGGCCGTCTCCAATATATCAGCCGGTTCATCCACCAGTTGACCTCTCTTTGCGAGCCGATTATCAAGCTACTCAAGAAGAACCAGGAGGTTGAATGGAACGAACAGTGTCAGATCGCATTTGAGACAATCAAGGCCTACTTGGTCCATCCCCCGATCCTCTGTCCTCCTCATAAGGACAAGCCCTTGCTGCTATATTTGACAGTTACGGATACGGCTATCGGAGCCATGCTTGCACAAGACAAGTCGAACTCAAAAGTGGAGAATGCCATCTACTTCATCAGCCGGAAGCTTCAGGGCAGCGAGTTGAACTATTCAGCTTTATTAAAACCTGTGCAACTTTGGTATGGGTGGTCAGCAAATTGAGACACTATCTGTTGGCGCATACAGTGCACCTGGTGTCAAAGATGGACCCCATCAAATGCCTATTCGATAAGTCTTCTCTGTCGTCGAGGCTTGCGAAGTGGTCCTTCTTTCTAGCCGAATTCGATATCAAGTTTGTGACCCGCAAGGCAATCAAAGGCCAAGCTTTGTTAGATCATTTGGCAGATTTCCCGAGCTCAGAAGCGCGTGGACTCGAACCCCAGTTTCTGGATGATGGGATTTTCATGGTAGAAGGTACAGACCGTTGGCAATTGTTTTTCGATGGTGCCGCCAATAAGAGGGGCAATGGTATCGGTATGGTGTTGGTTGATCCGGAGGATGTGCACACCCCATTGCTATCAAGTTGAACTTCCCGGCTACTAACAACGTCGCGGAATATGAAGCATGCATAGCCGGCCTCGAGGCAGCTTTAGAAAGAAACATCGAAGAGTTGGAGGTATATGGAGATTCCCAGCTAATCATCAATCAGGTGTCCAATAAGTGGAGAACCGTGGACCCGTACTTGCAAATTTACTATGCTTATATGGAGGATCTGATCAACCAATTTAAGGAGGTCACTTTCCATTACCTACCTCGGGACAAGAACACGTTCGCAGATGCCCTGGCCACCTTAGCCTCTTTGGTAGAGATTCCAGAGGGGAAGTCAGTAAAGCTGTTCAAGGTTGGGAGGCATGAGAATCCCGCCTACTGTTGCCAGATTGAACTAGAAAAGGTCGATGACTTGTGGTATTGCCAGATTTTCCAGTATCTTAAGCATGGTGAAGCCTCGTTCCCGACAGAGGAGGAAGGTAAGCTGAAAAAGGGTCTTCGCGCGAAAAGCTTGCAAGCTTTGAAGAGGTTGTCTGCACAGTATGTTATTCTGGGAGATGACTTGTGGAAGAAAAGATACTGAGGACCACTTTTGCTCTGTATCAGCAGGTCTAAAGCTAGAAAGATCATGGAAGAAGTCCATGGTGGTGCATGCGGACCACATATGAACGCCCGAGCCTTGATGTTCATTATACTCAGGATGGGTTATTATTGGATCTCCATGGAGACTGACTGTATTCAGTTCGTGCGGACCTGCGACAAATGCCAGCGGTTCTCCAATATCAACCATAGACCTCCCCATGATCTCTACTGTATGAGCACTCCTTGGCCGTTCGCGACTTGGGGAATCGACGTTAATGGAAAGATAACTCTTGCTGGTAGTAATGGGCACGAATTTGTGTTGGTTGATGTGGATTATTTCACCAAGTGAGTCGAAGCAGCTTCCTACAAGGTCCTCAACTCCAAAAAGGTGGCCCGTTTTATAAAGGAGAACATTCTGTGCCGGTATGGGGTCCCAAATGAGATTATTTCCGACAACGGTTCGCACTTCGAAGGAGACGCCTATAGATTGCTCGCAGAATTCAGGATCAAGCGACATAAGTCCTCCCCTTATCGCCCTCAAACCAATGGTGTTGTCTAGGCCGCAAACAAGAATCTATAAAGGATCATCCGGAAAAAGGCCGAAAGGAGCCGGGATTGGCCTGAAAAGCTTCACTTAGCATTATGGGGCTACCGTACTTTAGTGAGAACAGCCACCGGTGAAACCCCCTTCGCTTTGACATATGGGATGGATGCCGTTTTGCCCATTGAATTAGAGATTCCCTCTCTTCGGGTTCTGCTAAAAAATGAAGTCAATGAGATAGACTGGCTTCAAAGTCAGCACGACAAGTTAGCTCTTCTAGATGAGCGAAGGCTCAAGGAAATGGAGCACATCCGGGCTTATCAGAAGCGTATGGCTAGGGCCTTTGACAAGAAGGTACATCCCCGCGACATTAAGGTGGGTGATTTGGTCTTAAAAGAGAAGCTGCCGAATCAATTCAGTCCATTGGGCAAGTGGGCACTAGTCTGGGTTGGCCCATACTTGGTAAAGGAGATCTTTTCTGGTGGAGCAATGAAGTTGACAGATTTGGATGGTAACCCCTTCATGCACCCGGTGAACGGCGACAAGTTGCGCCGCTATTATGTTTGAATCGAGTCTCCCCGTCTCTAAAAAAAAAAGATAAGAAGAAATATAAAAAAAGAGAAGAAAAGAAAAAAATAATAAAAGCGCAAAAATAATGTACCCAGACGAGACTGAAAACTTCTCAAAAGGCAATCCGTGCAAAACAAAGGGCGCGCTCGGTGCTAAAGAATATACCCAGCTAGACTGAAAACCCTAAAAACGGGCGGTCTAGGTAAAAAACACGGTTGCACCACTTGTCCCCCTTCTATCTATCCCTTTCTTAAAACACAAGTTAATTGGATCGAACTACGAAGACCTGAGCCCCTTAGTCCTCTTTTTGTAAAAGGGGAACGTAGGCAGCCGCTTGCGGTTCGGTCTTAAAAAAAACATAAAAATCACCAAATCCTGTCAATAGTTATATTTGTGAATGCCAAAATGTGTCTTGATTAAGTTCTGAATTAATTTCAACTTTCATTACATAAATACATTCATTGATGAGTTCAAGCACGGTCTACTCTCGACTCATTAAACATTAGCACAAGTACATCTTTTAAAAGTACGTCTAGACTGTCTGTGTCGACAATAAGGGATACAATGACCGGTCACCTAATCCTAGTTGCTCGTTCCCACTCCCGAACTAGCACTCTTCTTCTTCCTCTTCCTCGGTCCTCGGGAGGTCTTTGGCCTAGCTATCCCAGACAGTTCTGTCTCCCGTTGTCCCGGCTCAGGAATAATTTGAGTCGCTGAGTCAACCAATCCGACAGCTCTCAGTGCCGCCTGGGCAGCCCTCTCCTCTCTCAAAGTTGTCCTCCCGGCTATAACCTCAGGTTTATCCCTCATCTTGGCCCTCCTCTCTACGAGTCTCTCAAAATCTGCTGCCGGATCGTCGGTCACGTTGTCTGGGTCAGTCAGCGCCTCAGCATCACGTAACTCCCGGCTAGTCTGGTCTCCTCCTCGGATCCCTTGGCAATATGCCTCAATGGTGTGCTGAACCAGCCCCATCTGCTCCTCGTGCCAAATGAAATACAAAGTGGACAGATATGTGATGCCCCAGGTTTTCCGTATCAATGTGTGAGCAGGAAAAGCTGCTCCCGAAAAGGCCCTGGCAAAGAATCTAATGGTCTGGCCGTCAGTCATGTCAAGAGGAACAGTATCCCGGGCCATCTGCTCTCTGAACCCGCCAATAACATGTTCTGGGTACCCATACTGCCTCAGAACAAGTAAGGGGATGCTAAATGATGAAAAGTGCAACCCCGGCAGTCTCACGATGACAGAATCATCCTGTCTACCACTCATGGTCTCAAGCCTCCATCCGAGAACCCAACACTGAATGTCCGTGGTGGTATACCTGGTCAATCGCCTCTGCCAGCTCTCCTGCGAAGCCTCCGGAGCTACTCGCCTTTACTGTGTAACCCAAGGTGCTGCAGTCTGCCCTGCGAGTAATGGGGAAATAAGTCCCAACCGCTCAAAGAGCCACAATGATAAGAGACTGGGGCTGCCGCGTCCCATGTATAATGACCCTCCAGCCAGTCGGTCCATCCCATGATATGTCTCTGCCAGCAAAATGGGTACTATGTCTCTCTCTCCCTGTCCAGGCCGGATCTCAATCAGTGTGGTACCTCGGTAACCCCGCATCTGCCTAACAACTCCTAGCAGCAAGCCGGAGCATACCCCGTCATACTCACAGAAGCAGTATAGGGAGGTCATAATCAGCATGAAAATGTCCATGGATGTGGATAGGTCAAACAGCTTTGGACGGGATACAGCTAACAGGGCTATCTGGGCCAGGTCAATGAAAGACAGGTCGAGGATCAGATTAGGTACCTGCTCTACGGGAAAACCCAAGAAATCGGCCAGCTGCTCAGTCAAGGGTCATGAATCTCGTGGGAAGACTGCATCAATGAGCTCAGCTCCCCCAGTCAGTGCACGAAACTCTTCAATAGTGGGTGTAAGGTCATTGTATGAAAGGGTAAAGACATGCCTCTCGCGGTCCCAATATCTGGACGCGGCCCGGAGAAGATTCCAATCTACCGCCCATTCCTTCAGTGCCCAAAGGCATCTCAACCCATACCGTTGGTCGATAACCCTCCTATTGTTGCTATGATGGTGGTGGGTTAGATGGATGAGATCGAAGTGAAATTGGCGCTCTTTGATCTTGGATCTTTCATTGTAATGCTCCATTCGGGACCAAAAGTCGAATCTTGGGGTTGATTTTGAGGTGAAAGATCGATTTGAGTTCTGCTTTGACTCCTGGAATGTGTTCTTCACGATTCTGCCTTTTATAAATGTTGGGGCTTGCTGACCAAGAAACCCTATCCCTCAAACTCTCCATGTCGAACGACATGCATGACCCATGATGTCCTCGATGTCTGCGTCGTCCACGACGATGGGAAGTCCCATCGATCAGCCATCACATGGAAATCACCGTAACCAGCAAGCTAGAACCCATCCCTTTCAGCGACCCAATGCTTGCTCAAAGCCTGCCCAAACCTGTCCAAAACATCAAAAACCATACATACACACTCCCCTTCACTCATCAAGCCCATGGGAGAGGATTTGGCATACCCCATACATCCGCAAACACATAAACAGCACCCAATACATGCAAAATCACAAAAAATACCCAATCACATCAAAAGCCATCATTTTGTGCCTTTCTTGGGACGGACTTGTGCATATAAATAAATAAGTCTAAATACCATAAAGCAAATGCTTTAGTTGTTAAAATACAAAATGCAAAATATATATATATATATATATATATATATATATATATATATATATATATATATATATATATATATATATATACAACCCAAAAAGCAAAAGATAGTGCATGCATTGTTCTTCTCTCTCTATCCCTAATGAGTCTAAAGCATGGCAAAAGGGGACCGCCATGATCACTCCGACTCGTAGTCGTCACCTGAATCCTCCTCATCCTCCTCAGAGCCGCTATCATCCTGGCCGCTGCCTACCTCCTCCTCAGAGCCGCTCTGCTCCTGGCCATCTCCGCCGCCCTCCTGCACCTCATGAATCTCGCCATTAGAGCCATCGTCATCCTCATATCGGGTTCAAGGCCGGGGCTCGCCATAATATCTGTGCCACTCGGGCACTGTAGAGAAAGGGGGCTGGTAAGGATCATCCTCATCATCATCATCATCAGGCTGGGGCTGCTGACTCGAACCACCCGCCTGTGAGCTAGAAGGAGACAAAGTCGGCCTATGCCTCATCTTGGGAGGCACGACGTCACCAGGCTGGGAGTTGCATCTCCCCTTCCAATGATCTGCGCTCTTCTGAAATTGGCACAGCATCTTCACAGCCCCAGTGAGCGCCTTGGCCACCACCCTGTAGGTCTTGGTCGGGACCTGTTGAATGGAAACAAAAGAAAAGGCGATCGGAAGAAGTGAATATGGGCGGTAAAGCAAGATAAGACATGAATAAAGCGGAAAAGAAAAGGGTGCTCACAGAGGTAGTCCCACGAGGAAGCCGTAGATGGGGATGAGTCTCGCACATGTCGAACGAAGAGCGGCGAATGACACCCTCGGCCTCATACTCGAAGAATCGAGGAGGCATCGGTAGACCGTATCCCCGCCGCCCTCCCGGCGGCCATGACCCGAGGAGTCACTAGTCGGTAAAGACGAACCGGCCGTAATCTCCCATCAGCCGATGCTCGGGCGGCATCAATGCCCGTCCGCAAGCGCTCCAAGTCGTGGAGAGCTCGGGTATACCAAATCCCCACAGAGGATCGGGAGGGATGCGTGCGGCTGCACCATATCCGTCTTTGCCGCGTAGACTCTCTCTCCAAGATATAAGGCATCACCCTCCAAACCAATCGTAAGCCTCCTCGTCCGAGTCACCAAGGCGGCATCACCAACAACATCCTCATCATATCTGCCATGCCATGGAAACAAGCTCAACCTAGCCGAGGTGCCCTCGGGGCAATCATCGTATCCTGATAACAGGCCGTCTTCTGGGGCTTCACCCCATCCACCCTCCTGCTCTCTCTAGCCTGAAAGGTCCACTGCGAATGGCAAGGAATAGATCGCGGCAATCCCATTAGCCATAGCCCAAGCATAACATCCAAAGACCTCATAGGCCCACACGAAATCGAGACAAGAAGCTTTCAAATGTGCGGCAAGAAGAATAAAATGATGACGGAAAATGCAAATGCAGTTAGCCAATGTGAAAAGTAAAAAGAGCATACCTCGAGAACCATCTAATAGCAATCCAAAGAGGTCACAGTGCCCCTGCTCACCTCATCCAAGGCTCTATACACCTGAGCCAAGCCAGCCTCGCCCCACGAAAAGGTGGAGACCTGGCTCCAGTCCCGAAGAGGCTCCAATAGAAGAGTCAATGCCGTAGTTGAGGCATTATAGAACAAAGTGTCAGAGAGGCCAGCCCAGGCAAATGCTCTCGCAACCGCCACTCGTGTGACTGCAGCCTCGCCCTCAGAATAGAGATGGCACTGCTGCGATAATGCCGAATGCAGGTCCGCCAGGGGGACCTCATTGCCCTTCAGACGAAGGGTCAAGCCAGTCAGTCCTCTAATGGCATCCGGGCTCAGGACACCAGGATCCTCAGAAAAAACGAGTCTGCCCATGAACCGCAGACTAGTGATAGCGGTGAAGTCATAAGGAGTAATGGTAGAATCCCCCCAAGAGAGATGAAAGGTGTGGGTAGTGTCCCAACAATACTGCCTAAAGGCCTTCACAAGCTCCACGCTCCTAGGCGTGTCTCTGAACTCTCCGACAGCTGTGAAGAAAGGACCCAGACCGGCAGCATAGATCAGGCCCTTGGGACTGCCGGGTATGTCAGCAGAACCCGAAAGAATATCCTAGATAGTCGCGATCATCTCAGGGGACCCCTTGGTCCGCAGAACCTGCAGGTAAGCACAGCACAGGTATCATAACACAATCATGATAAATTGTGCATTCTTTCATTTGTGTGCATTTTTTTTCACTTTATATTTTGAATCTCTTGATCCCTTTTGATTCCTTTTTCAACAAAATCTTATCATTATCCTCTTTTTTGATTTCAATTTAATGTTTATGCATTTTATTTCAAGCATGCAATTTCTTTTTGGGTGCGATTTTCTCCAAATGCTACCTTGAGCCCTAGAAATTCAACTTCGAAAATTAAAGGAGAGGGATTGATGGTTTAAAATTCTTACCCCCATTCGCTCCGCGGTGGAAGTGTGGAAATCAAGGCTCGGATAGAACCCATTCCCCTCCGGGAATTTCTTTCGCTTGTTCCGTTCGACGAGCTTCCTCTTCTCGGACAAGGCCCGTTGTACTTGCCTTCTTGATTCCGCTCTTGGAGGCATTGTTGATTTGTTTATTTGGATCAAATATTGTGGAAGAAAATTTTGATTTTTCTCTTCTCCTTTCTTTCCAGGCTCGGCGGCTATTTAATTTTTTGAATCTTCTGTTCGTAACTGGAGCGTTTATTTAAGACTAGTGTGGGGAAGCCCCATGTCGTACGACATCCGTCTTCCAGAAAGGGGTGATTTTCCTTTTTTGCCCCTGGTCCTTTTATCTTTCCCTCACGGCTGTTTATTATTATTATTTATCAAACTTCGGGTGACTCCCAGATAATAGTCAATCTTCGGGTGACTCCCAGATAACAGTCAAACTTCGGGTGACTCCCAGATAATAGTCAATCTTCGGGTGACTCCCAGATAATAGTCAATCTTCGGGTGACTCCCAGATAATAGTCAATCTTCGGGTGACTCCTAGATAACAGTCAAACTTGGGGTGACTCCCCTAAGAACAGTCACTCTTGGGTACAAAGCCCGTGACCTCTTGCTATCGCCACCTCTTTAATGAACTACGATTCGGCTTGATTCCCTCACGAGATACGTAGGAATCCTTTTTGTAAAGGTCCAGCCGCATGACCATTATGGTCGCTTTTCCCCGGACACAAACGTCCGTCTCTCCGAACTACGATTTGGCTTGATTCCCTAATGGGATACGTAGGAATCCTTGTCATAAAAGGTCCAGCTGCTCGACCATCTTGGTCATCTCTTTTTCCCGCCAGTCTTTGTCCGGCTCGGGATTCTCGTTTTGTCGACGACCCCACTTCCCGTGGAAGCGACGTCGCCAAGGGGCTCTGTGAGTACCCCGACCCGAACTCGTGTTTTTGGGTGTGCTTTCCTTAAGTCGCATTTAGTTTTGAGCTCGTCCCGTGCTCACACCGAGAGGCGTAGTAAGGCCTCCCAGGCTGCTACTGAGATTTCCCGGGTTAAGGACGTAGTGTGCATTGCAAGGTCGATGTGCGCATAGTGTGAGGCAGTCTATTTTCCCTTTTGAGTAAAAACAGAATTTTTCAAATGTATCTTAAAGGCATGTGTGAGTACCCCGACCCGAACTCGTGTTTTTGGGTGTTCTTTCCTTAAGTCCCATTTAGTTTTGGGCTCGTTTATTTATTTAATTAAAATGCATTTTGGGCCTTCATTATTCATTTATTTATTTATTCACCTTGATCCATTTGATTCTTCCTTGGGCCTGCCTCCCTTCGGCCCACTATGTCCTAAGAATGACCGGTGTCGTCCGACACAGGACGACCCCAAGGCGGTTAACGCCCCATGTCGTACGACATGGAAGGTCTCCATCAGCATGCCTATAAATAAAGGGCTTTGCTGATCATTTTAAGGGGGATTTCTAGCAAGTAAGGTTACTCTGCTGAAATAGAGACTGATATTCTCTCTCATACACACACACTCACCTCCCTCTTCACACATACACACTTCCAAGCCAAAATCCAAAGGTGGTCATTCCTTGTTGGAGTTTTAAAGGGGCAAACACCATACTATTGGTGCTTTTGCCTTGTGGACTACAATAGGTAGACACTAAACTCCTCTCATCTCTATTTACATCTTGTTTATTTGTTTATTTACCTTGCATGCTTACATGATTTGATATTATGTGATTTTATTTGGGATTTTGCATGATAAAGGTGGTGGAGATGTGAATCATCAATATTCACATCTCCTCACCTCAGATCTGACCATTTAATAGTGTTAGCTTCATTAAAGTTTGCATCTTTATCATTCTTGTTTGAGTTAGGAGGTGATGGCTACATGATCATGGCCAAAAACATGTGATTATTCACATTTGGCCATTAAAGCCATGTGATCCTCCCATAATACTCAGGTAGTATTGTTATTCTACTGTTTTCAGTTGATATTATAGCTTAGTTTTATGTTGTGAGCAGTGTGGGATCAATCTACTGAAGGCACTGATACAGGACACCTATGTCGTCCGACACAGGACACCTCAAGGAGTCCTGTGTCATACGACATAGAGATCCCAGAAAGCTGTTTGGCTTCAGTGACCTCATATAAGCTCAGATTGATCCCCTTTACAGTTTCAACCTCTGTTTAGTGTCATATTACTGTTATAAGTTAGTATTGTAGCTTAATATCATTGTTTGGGAATTCTGAAACCACTTGGGTGAAATCTGATGTTGGAGGCGGCTTCTGTCGTCCGACACAGAACAACCTCATATGTCCTGTGTCATACGACATCCGTATCACAGAAAGTCATCTTGACTTTATTGACTCCAATCAACCCCAAATTGGTCTCAGACCCTAAACAATGTTTCTCCATAGTTAAAATAGCCTTATATTAGCTTTAGATTAGCTTTGGTGGCATATCCACCCCCTTTGTAAGAGGCAATCTGACCAGGGCACCCTGTGTCGTCCGACATCCCTCTCCTGAGGAAGTCCTGTGTCGGACGACATCCAAAGTCCCTGGACAGACTGTCTCAACCTTTTCCATGTAATTCAAGCAATCATTTGTAAGGGTGTGGTCCCCTTTAATGGCTCACAAGTTGTATTTAGTTTCAATATTATCAATGAAATCCAAATTTGCATGCCTTGCTTGTTGACAAGAATTGCACACACTTAGAATGATTATAATTGTCCTTGTTTGATTGAAAGTCTCGAAAGAGGCAATGTGGGTGAGCTCTATATTCTCTTCCCACATCGTAACTTGACCCCCGAACCCATTTTCTCTTTCAAAAAAAAGGTTTTTCAATGTTTTCCTTAAAAACGGCGTGGCGACTCCCAAAAAAAAATAATAAATTTTTAATCAAAAATGATTTTCGGCGAGCGTTCATTCAGCATGATGCATGCAGAAAAGATTTTTTTTTATTTGAAAACATGTAAGCACATAAGCACATAAAATTTTAAACAGTTAAAAGAATCGATCCGACAGTCAAAATTTGACTTTTTCGGGACGGTCAAAACAACAACAAAGCATAACGGGAAAATACATACACACACAAAACAAAAAGTCTCAAGTGTTGGGACGGAAGTTTGACCCACAAATTTTTTTTTTTTTTGTGAAATGACACCAGTACGTGGCATTGTTATACCATATTTTATCCCCGACTCCGATAAGGAGCCGTTAACAGGAAGATTAATGGTTTCCCGCCTATATACTTTAGTATCATTTTTTATTTAAAAAAGCTTATTTTACGATTCCCCAACGGAGTCGCCTTTGTGATGATGTGTATCCGCGATGCGATTTTTCTTTGGTCGCCCGACAAGACTTTTGTTTGTTTTTGAAAAAACTTTGAAAATTATTTATCGGAATTTTAAAATCGTTTCGGAGTCGCCACGCCGTTTTTAGTTTAAGGGCCAAAACTTTGAAAAATACCCAATATTAGAGAAAGTGAGTTCGGAGGTCACGTTACACTCCCGGAAGAACGTTGGTGTTCACCCGGAATGCCTCGTACGACGAGTCTTCCTCACTTGAAACCTTTTGTGTGTGTGTGTGTATTTAAAGGGACTTTTCTGAAAATAATTGAAATTGCAAGGACTGAACTGAAAAACAGTTTGAAAACAGTGATTAAACTGAATATAACAGAAAAATGAGGGACTTTTTGCAGATGACAATGTCATCCGCGTGGACAAGACTGCAGTGCAATCTTATCCGCGCGGATAGGGCTGCAATCTCCATATTTTACAATTTCCAGTTTAGTCACTGTAATTTTCAGAAAGTTAACTGGATTTACAGGACTTAACTGAAATTTTAACTGAAAGACAGAAAGTAAATGGGGATTTGGATTTTGGCATCCATGCTTGTCCTCTCTTTCCCTAGACTTTGATTAGTGGTCATAAGTGATGAATCCACTTAATCAAGTCATCCCGGGGGTACGTTAGGACTTTGTGAGCATTTCATTTGCTAAGGAAAAAGGGGAATTTGACATGAAAGTAAATTTGAACAAGGGATAGGTCAAGATGTATCAACTTTTAGAGGAAGATCTCTAAGGTTGTCATAAGATGACCATCCTTGAGATCTATACTCAAGTAAATCTCCTACATCTTGTGTGACCTATTTTGTAAGTCTAGATGATGTTCATCCAAGGAAATTGTTCCAAGGTGAGCATCTTAGACTAGGGAGGGGGATTTACAAGGAATGTAAATAATGTGGACCATTTGAAATGATCATCTATGGAGATTGACTCCAAGATGACCATATTTAGGTCAAGAAAGCAAGTAACAAACAAGAACTAGCTAATAAAAAGGAGGGTAAAGGGGAAATGCATAAATAAAATGTGGATCCATGTAGAGAATCATCCATGGAGATGAACTCCATGGAGATTCTCTTGGACCTTGGGACAAAGATGAAAAGGGTGTTGAACAAAAGATGGTAAGTAGAATTACATCATTTTTACATGAAGTGTGTGCATAAATGAGAGAAATATGAGTAAATAAAATGAGGGTTTACCAATTTTCTTGGATTTGTGTTTAGGGTTTGAAGGTTTCAAAGGGTTAGAAGTGGTTTTGGGATGGATTAGAGGATGAATATGGTGTGGAATTTGAGTTATGGGAGTGTAAATGGCTGTTTGAGGGTGAATTTGGGCAGAGTGACAGTAGGTTTTCGTATTTTTTGGGCCTTTTGAAACTGAGGGAGAAGGGCTGCATTTATAGGTTGCCTAGGTGCTGATCTTATTCGCGTGGACAAGATTGTAGGTCCAATCTTGTCCGCACGGATGACCTAAGCAGCGTGCCTGATTTTTGCAGAAAGCAGTTTTGACAGTTTTGGCTTTTTCTAAATGGTCAATATTCCTTTTTTTTGGAAATGACAGGTTTCCAACAAGGTAATTGTCCATTTCTTAAGAGGTCCTTCCTCATTCAAATTGTCAAAATAATGTCCAAAATGCCCCTAAATTATTATAAATCATTAATTTGGGCTGACGGAACATTAACGACCCAGATTGGGCCGGGGCACTTACACAGGTGCATGACCCAATTTCTCCTGGGAATACTGGATAAAAAGTGAGCTAGAATACAAACTGGTAATGGGTTTTACATGTAATATAAGGTGAAACTGGCAGCTTCAAAAAGCACATGGTAGCATCAATCTCACATCAGAACGTAAGAAACATGTGGAGGGCAGCGATGCTTGAAAAAATATTTGGCTATATCTATGGGACGGAGGTAGTATAATTTGTAAAACGATGGTCGAACCTGTTGAATGCCACCCTTGAGGGAAGTGAAACTCCTTTGATTTGGCTTTGTTTAGACAAATTTCTACATCAGGCAATGATCCAAGCTCATAATTAATTTTGGCTAAAAAAGCAGGTTCTTGCCACTGGTCGAGTTTCTCCGACAATAAGGAGGCAGTGCCATGCGACTTGCGGTCCAAGCACAGACGTACCTTGGTGGCTCCGGCGTCATCTGCGTTATGTATCAGTTCTTTCAGCACCGTCGTCCCTTCCGGATATTTCACCAACATCTCTCTAATTCGCCGCGTTAGATCCACCTTCTGGCCGAAATCTTCCAATAAGAGGGATTTCGCCGATGCCGACGAGAAATCCATGATGATTTTTGGTTAGTCGAAGTTAAAATTTGTCAAATCCGTTGATTGACTTGGTTGGGGTTTGTCAACTGATAAGAATTCATTGTGGAATTTTTGAGCAAATTGAAAAGTTAGCAATCTGCGGATATGATTTTGGATTCAGTGTTTATCTCAAAAAATTTGAAGGACTGTGTTTATCTCAATAGAACATAAACTTATCTAATATTGTTTGCTGTCATTTCCTTGAAAATCAATGAATCAGCAGCCACCTTTGAAGCATCATCCAATGAAAAGATAGAATGGTGACATGGATTTCCATGTCATAAAGCCACGTGGCTTAACCTGAGAATGAGAAAAGACTCTCCTATATAATATTTATAGATTTTCGGTTATTTACAAAAATGTCACACCACATGTCTTAAAATAGTGCCAGTTAATCAAAGAAACACCACTGCGCATTTTAAATGAAGTTCAATTAATTACGAAAATGTTATCACACATTTTAAAAATTTAGTTTTTCAAAATTGCTAGGAAAAATTGATTTTCTTTCTAAGAACATCCACAATGGCAATAACTCTTTAGATAGGTTGTTTGTGGGCTCTACATGAAATTTCATTGCCAAATACAATGCATGCTAAGAGATCTTTAGATGGATTTCTAATGGCCCCACATGACATATTGAACCAATTAGTAAAAGTTTTTGCATAGAAAATGGAGAATTCTATATACAAGGCATGTTATATACAAGGCACCAATAATTCCCAAACTACCCTTCGTCTGTCGTGCTCGAAAGGACGACAAGAAGCCTTCATGTCGTGTACTTTTACACGACATAAACTAATTGGGTTAAATAATAGGTCGTATGAAATTATACGAAATTTAAATTTACTCTGTCATTAATTTCGTACACAACAACACGATATAATGTACTAAAATCGTGTATATCCATACGACATATCATAATGAAGGTGTTCTTCGATGATTTGCGACACGATGTTAATGATACGCATATTCTATGTTATATTATTGAATTGTGTTGTTAATTGAGCAAAATTTATACACTTATACATGACAAGGAACAAACGTCATATTGGATCATACAATATCATATAACCTATCACATTTAAGTGATACCACTTTATTTATTTGGAGAAAACTCATATAGATGGAAAACACTTTAAATGTCATTTAGAATGTAGAAAAAAATTAAAAAAAAATAAACGAGGTAGTCGTATACCATTTTTGGCAAGATCGGGACACGTAAAACCCTAAAAACCCTAAATAATGGCAAATATTTGTAACTCAATCTCCATTTGGATTTTGAGGAAAGTGATGTAGATGAAAAACACTTTAAATGTCATCTAGAATGTAGAAAAAAATTAAAAAAAAATAAACGAGGTAGCCGTATACCATTTTTGGCAAGATCGGGACACGTAAAACCCTAAAAACCATAAATAATGGCAAATATTTCTAATTCAATCTCCATTTGGATTTTGAGGAAAGTGATGTAGATGAAAAACACTTTAAATGTCATTTAGAATGTATAAAAAAATTAAAAATAAATAAATGAGGTAGCCGTATACCATTTTTGGCAAGATCGGGACACATAAAACCCTAAAAACCCTAAATAATGGCACATATTTGTAACTCAATCTCCATTTGGATTTTGAGGAAACTCATGTAGATGAAAAACACTTTAAATGTCATTTAGAATGTAGAAAAAAATTAAAAAAAAATAAACGAGGTAGCCGTATACCATTTTTGGCAAGATCGGGACACGTAAAACCCTAAAAACCCTAAATAATGGCAAATATTTCTAATTCAATCTCCATTTGGATTTTGAGGAAAGTGATGTAGATGAAAAACACTTTAAATGTCATTTAGAATGTATAAAAAAATTAAAAATAAATAAATGAGGTAGCCGTATACCATTTTTTATTTTATTATATGTTGTGTCGTGTCTAAATACACGATATTTACTGAGGAATTTCGTATGAACAATACACGAAAGTAATCAGGGTGCATCTCGTGTATTGTTCATACGATATAATTACCAGAAACAAATACTATATCGTGTTTGTATACACGATATGTACCATAGTATCTCGTGTATATACACACGAGATACACCCTGAAACCCTACATCAAAAACGATATTCACGCAGACAACGGCCCAACAGAGAGAAACACCGTTGCTGCTGTACTCCCATGCAGCTGTGACACCATTGTCCTATTCTTAACACCCATAAATTTATGCCCATTATTTTCATTAATTCTCATATCATCTAACACCATAGTATGGATTCTCCACAACATTCTCCAAGTTGTTATGATCATATTGATCTTGAGCTTGTGGAATATATTTTTGAAGAAGAAGGTTTGCCACCAAATTCTCCACATCAAAATCAAAATCCAAGCAGCAATGAAGTAAGTTTTTAAAGTTATATTTGGTGTTTTGATCAAAGTCGCAATAAAAATCCAATCATGAAGAAAATGGAGGCCGGTACCCTCAACACGAGCCCACCAAGCTCTATCATCCTCCGGTAAAGAAGCATGGGAGAACCTGTTGATTCCAAACAAAAAATTATAATTAATACTCCCTCTGTTTCAAGATTCAGATGACATTTCGTATGCCAATACCCGAAATGTTGGTGACATTTCGTATGTGTTCATACGAATGGTGACCAACATTTCGTGTATTGGCATACGAAATGTAAACTGATGAATCAGTTTACATTTCGTATACCAATACCCGACATGTTGATGACCATTCGTATGGACACATACGAAATATCACCAACATTTCGTATGTTGGCATACGAAATGTCATCTGAATCTTGATAATGTTTTGCAAATGGCTATTTAATAATAAACAAAATCATATACTTACTTATCTAAAATCTGCTGCCTTGTTTGGCGCTTCAACACCGGCTCACAAGTGGCGTTCTCCCATATCTTACGGGCTCGATGATGACCAAACCCGTACAACAACTGAACCTCCTCCGGGCCGCCACCGGGGTTACTCTTCAGCTGCCACTCGTCATCCTTGGCCCCTTTCCCCTTTCTGCCCCGTGCCTCCCGCCTCTTGCGAGGCCTCACAGATACACTCTCCTCCGCCTCCTCCTCACTAGATAAATGTGCCTCCTCCTGCACAGATGCACCTCGGGACATAGTACGTGAAGATGAATCCTCACTAGAATAACTACTCTCACTACTATCACTCTCCTCAACCACATCCGGCTCAGCAATCACGACATTCTTGTCGTTCTTCTTTTTGGACCGTTTGTCTGCCATAGCTGCAGCTGCCTCCTCGGCCTTCCTCTTTCTATTAGAGGCCGTCGCAGGGTTACGTCCCTACAAAAAATTAAATAAGAGACAGTTAATATTCAAGATTCAGATGACATTTCGTGTGACAATACCCGAAATGTTGGTAACATTTCGTATGTGTTCATACGAATGGTGACCAACCTTTCGTGTATTGGCATACGAAATGTAAACTGATTCATCAGTTTACATTTCGTATGCCAATACACGAAAGGTTGGTCACCATTCGTATGAACACATACGAAATGTTACCAACATTTCGGGTATTGTCACACGAAATGTAAACTGATGAATCAGTTTACATTTCGTATGCCAATACCCGATATGTTGGTAACCATTCGTATGTGTTCATACGAAACGCACGCCGACAACTTCAAATTTTAGGCACACAAATTCGTATCCGATTCAAACAAAAAACCCAAATTAATGTTACGAAATCGCAATTAGAACCATTTAGGATACGTTTAAACAACATTAAGCATTATATAATCCATTTTAGGCATACATTTGTTGTAGGGTTTTCAAATTGAAATTTTAGGTTAAAATTAATTACTTTCTTTGGAGCGGCGGACTTTCCACCGGTAGGGAGGTTTGTCTTCATCGTCGGCGGTGGTGGTGGCGTCGTTCGTCGAGTGAGAGAGAGAAGAGAAACCGTTTGTTTTTCTTAGGTTTTGGTTTTTGAGAGCGAGAGCGAGAGAGAAGAGAGACCGGCGGATGGCGTTTGAAATGGAGAGGGAGGGGAAGAATTTTTTTTTTAAAAGTATTTATATGGGGGCATTTTAGTAATTTCATCGTGCCTTGTATACAAGAAGCCTTGTATATAGTAGTACCCATAGAAAATATTGCAATTAATAGGTTCTTTCCAAAACAGCATCTTTTTCTACAAAGGGGGTTGCTTTTTATAGCAAGGAACATTTCAATAAGCTCTGGTAAAAAGCTATTTTAAAAGCTTTTTCATAATAAGAGTTTTTCATAATAAGAGCATCCTCAATTTGAGCTATTTAGAGTTTTTTATTTTTATGAAAAGCCA
The DNA here is from genome assembly GCA_022495995.1 of Adenophora triphylla var. japonica. Classification (NCBI taxonomy): domain Eukaryota; kingdom Viridiplantae; phylum Streptophyta; class Magnoliopsida; order Asterales; family Campanulaceae; genus Adenophora; species Adenophora triphylla. The sequence continues at coordinate 169,307 of JAFEMH010001981.1, forward strand.
TTGTGAAAATATTTGAATAGCTCTTTACTAATAACCAACTCCTACAAATAGCTAGCTATTTATGGATTTTCATTCATGTTCATCAATTTCACATACAAAGGTCATTTAATCTCACAATTTTTAAAATTTTTGTTTTTCTAATTCAGCTTTTTTCCGTCAAAACCAAACTTCACCCTTTTCTTTATTTTTCTTTGAGTAGGTCTCCCTTTTCTTTATTTTTCTTTGAGTAGGTCTGCTGAGAAACGCGTTTCTCCATAACTATAGAGAAACGTGTTTTTAATAGCCAGAAACTTTGCATTTGATATCCAGAAAAAAAAAACCCAAGGTCAAGACCAAAGCTTCTGGATATCCAGAAGCTTTGGGTTTGATATCCAGAAACTGTTAGGGGCATATCCAGAAGTATGTAAAATGTATATCCAGAACACAAAATCTAGGGAGAAACGCGTTTCTCCATAAGTTATGGAGAAACGGGTCCCGACATGTCGCGCGACAATGAGCTAGATAGCCAGAAACCTATGAAAGTGATATCCAGAAACCTTCAAATGAATATCCAGAAACCTTCAAAATGTTTCTGGATATACATTTGAAGGTTTCTGGATATCCAGAAACCTTCAATAGCAATTTCTGGATATGCCCTAACACATTTCTGGATATGCACCTAACAGTTTTTTGGATATGCACCTAACAGTTTCTGGATATACATTTCACATCCTTCTGGCTATCAAATACAAAGCTTCTGGATATCAACTGCAAAGCTTCTGGCTATCAAATGCAAAGCTTCTGGATATCCAGAAGCTTTTGGTCTTGGCCTTGGATTTTTTTTTCTGGATATACATTTCACATCCTTCTGGCTATCAAATACAAAGCTTCTGGATATCAACTGCAAAGCTTCTGGCTATCAAATGCAAAGCTTCTGGATATCCAGAAGCTTTTGGTCTTGGCCTTGGGTTTTTTTTTCTGGCTATGAAAAACACGTTTCTCCATAGTTATGGAGAAACGCGTTTCTCAGCAGACGCACTCTATCCAGAAACTGTTAGGTGCATATCCAGAAACTGTTAGGTGCATATCCAGAAATGTGTTAGGGCATATCCAGAAATTGCTATTGAAGGTTTCTGGATATCCAGAAACCTTCAAATGTATATCCAGAAACCATCAAATGAATATCCAGAAACATTTTGAAGGTTTCTGGATATTCATTTAAAGGTTTCTGGATATCACTTTCATAAGGTTCTGGATATCCATTTTATTGTTGCGCGACAAGTCGGGACCCGTTTCTCCATAACTTATGGAGAAACGCGTTTCTCCCTAGATTTTGGCTTTTTCTTTTCTTCTTTCTCAAATCATGTTTTTGTACACTTTCATCATCTTTCTTTTTAGATATTTAAATATTTTCTTTCTTATCTTATATTTTAGAATAGTTATATATTAGGTTATAATATATCAATAATGGCGGGAACGCGAAGTCACAATTATTTACAAAAATGTCATCGGGCATTTTAAAATAAGTGTCTGTTATTTAAAAAAAATACAACCGGTCCAATTCAGCCGGGTTCATACCCGATTCAAAAACACTTTTTTTTTTCTATCTAGTAGGAAAAATCCGTTTTTCATAAGATCAACTCTAATAATAATAAATATATTATTAAAATTGTAATTAAACCATGTTTTAATGATTATGATCTAAATAAATAAAACTACAATTTCACATTGATAATACTTTTTTATTCTTATAATTGGACGTTTATAGTATACTCGTAATCTAGATAAAAGATAAAGTATCACATCTATAATGTTAAATAGTATATATCTTACATACTCATAAATATTGTGTTTACATTTGCAAAATTTGCTCCATATAACTGTTATTTTGGTAATCTGAATTTTAATCCAAATTTTTCTTTTCTTTTCTTTTCCATCACCATGTACTTTTGTTATGTATATATAGGCATGATAATTATACTAAGTAAGGGAGAGAGAAGAAACTCATTGACTCTTCCTATTTACCATGAATCACTACACTAGAAATACATTTCTCATACTATTTCTATTTGTAACTTGTGTTTTTAACACATCAGTTTCAGCAAAATATGTAGTTTATTTAGTGAATAACCTTCCTGTTAATGATTTGAAAATATGTTGTACCTATGGATGTGTCAATGTCACTGGTGGAGATTTTATGTCCTTCGTTGTTATAGGATTTCCTTTTGAAAAAAAAGTAAGTACGTGCAAGTTTTGGTGGAATACGAGATACAGAGCTGTTGATGTTTTTTATCCAAAAATGGGAGATGATTGTAAAGCCAAAGGGATGAAATCTCGCACCGATAAGTGCGTATGGAGAGTGAGTATTGATGGCTTCTATTTCCTAAAGTACGCGTTGTCAGGAAATACATGGGAGAAAAAGTTTGATTGGTAATTTATGTTCTCGAGTACTCTTCTAACGAGAAAAATAATGTAACTCGTTGATGTAACACCAATTTTAATATATCATATGTATTGAATAAATTGACTAATGTTTTAAAAGATTTAATGCATATAGATGGATAATCTTATTTCAAGAATAGTTTCATATATAGTCATTAGAGCCGTCAATTTGGAACGGTCCCGTCCCGCCATACAAATGGGACGGGATGGATGGGACGAAAAATTTTAGGCCCGCGAAAATTCGCCCCGTCCCGCATTAGTCGCGGGACAATATAGTGTCGTCCCGTTATCTCGTATTGACGGCTCTACTTGTACCTAAGTTTTGAAAAGGCCTTTCTAATGTATTAAAAAACAATACTACAGATATACTACACAATTAAATTTGTAACTTAAATAAGAAATATCAGTATACATAAAATATTACTGCAGCACACAAGAGAGGCTAGAATTAACTAATGCTAAGTATGCACTCAATCCAGTCATCCTAATGAATCATTATAACAAACTGAAAGAAGATGAATGAAAAGGCCTTTCTACTTTACATGTCAAGGAGACATATACTGTATATGAAGCAAATCTATTGCTTCATGAATAATCAAGCAACTTTTCTGCATCCATACAACCTGGATTACATATGGACAAATATACTTAGATTATATAATTTCATTCCGCATTGTCCCGCGTCCCGCAGTAGATTTGGGACAGGATGAAATATTTTAGTCCCGTGAAAATTCGTCCCGTCCCGTCTCGTCCCGCATTAGTCGCGAGACAACATAGTGTCGTCTCATCCCGTTATCCTGTATTGACGGCTCTAATAGTCATTTTGGTCTTAAATGAACAATTAATTTTTTTTTTAATTTTTTCTTGACCAATCAAGAGCAAATTTTAAAATATCTTAGTCATTTATTTTGGGACAAATATAGTAATTAAGAATGTTACAAAAGAAGTATATTTGAAAATTCTAAATTGAATTAAAAGCTTAAGCTTGCTATTAATATATAGAGGGCTAGGATGAGTTTTTAATTATGTTCAAGATTATTCTTTTCATATATATAAAGACATCTCTATCCATATATTTTTTTTTCGTTTTATACAAATTTATATTTTAGATAGAAAGTGTGAAGATTTTCAAGTAAATTAGGATTTGTTACTTTCTTATTTTAAGTTAGATTTGTAAATTTATTTTATAATTGATAATGTTATTATTTATTTTACTATCCTACTAATTACTTTTCATAATTTTTCTGTATCTTTTGATTATTTTGTAGGTGTCTCACACATGGATTAGGACTACAATTTAGGAAAAGATATCTCCCTGAAAAAATTTCTCCAAAGATTCACATAGATTACACTACAACAAAATAGCTTTTTGACAATGTTTTTTGACAACATTTTTTAGAAAACGTTGTAATTAAACCATTTAGACAACGTTTCTTAAGAAAATGTTGTGTTTACGAAGTTTTTTCAACGTTTTGTCCATGAACGTTGTCCATAGTGTTCTAAGACAACGTTTCATTTACAAATGTTGCAGTTATTTACAACGTTTTCTTTAAAAAACGTTGTGGTATTTATTTGTTTTGCAACATGTTTTAGAAACGTTGTGAACCCAAATACTTTAATACTCCCTTGCCTGGTGAAAAAAGGAAAGAAAAATTAGATTTGCTGTTCCGCACAACACAGTTACCTTAACATGACAAGGAAAGAGTCATGTTAAGGAAATGATTGCTTGGGTTGATTAAGGAAGATAGGAGTTTAATTAGAGAAGATCTCCTCATGCAAATCAACCTCTACAAACAAGGACCCTTTGGCTATAAATACAAGATGTATACATCATTAACCATCTGGACTTGACCTGATGGCCAGAGCACTGGGACACCAACACGGAGGTCCTGGGTTCGACTCCCCCCAGTGGTTAGAGTGGATGATTATCCCTCCCTAGTTTATATTAGGCGCCTCTGGGGGGATTTTAAGGGAATTTCAGAGATTTGAGGGACTTGTTAGTAAAAATTGACTTACACAAAAAAAGGGGCTTGACTCGAGATGGGCAAGCCTCAAAAAAAAAAAAAAAAAAAAAGATGTATACATCATTCATTCATACGGTTTTTTAGACTCATTTTGCTGAAGCATAAATAGTTTTTTCAAGTGTCTTTTATGTTTAGGAGAGTTTTGGTTATTTTCGTCTTCTCTTTATGTTCTTTGGTGTAACCAATCCAAAACAAGTTTAATAAGAGAAGTTTTATTGTCTATAGCAAGTTGCTGTAGATTAATATTATATTTGTGTTTTAACTTTGTTTAAAACTATTTTATTTCACTGCTTTTATCGTTAATGCTAGTGCTGTTTTGATCGCATCAGTACTCACATCAGGCATCTGTGCGTTCATTTGTTTTTCCTAGCCGCTCAATTTCTTTCACTTTCCAAAAAGCATCTTTAAGGAACATTTCAAAAAGCTCACAATGGTAAAAAGCTATTAAAAGATTTTTCATAATAAGAGCATCCTCAATTGGGGCTTTTTAGAGTTTTTTATTTTTATGAAAAGCCATTGTGAAAATATTTGAATAGCTCTTTACTAATAACCAACTCCTACAAATAGCTAGATATTTATGTATTTTCATTCATGTTCATCAATTTCACATACAAAGGTCATTAAATCTCCCACAATTTTTAAATTTTTGTTTTTCTAATCTCCAACTTTTTTCGTCAAAACCAAATTTCACCCTTTTCTTTATTTTTCTTTTCTTCTTTCTCAAATCATGTTTTTGTACACTTTCATCATCTTTCTTTCTAGATATTTAAATATTTTCTTTCTTATGTTATATTTTAGAATTAATAGTTTTATATCCGGTTATATGACGCAGCACGGAAGTGATAGATTCGTGATTAACGCACTAATCACAAGAATTCTCAAGCGAAGAACCCTAGAAACACAATAACTGAAATCCACAAGAAAAAGAGAGAAAACTCTTCAAATTATCATTCAAAAAACTAATTTTCGAATTACACCACTAGGCCAATTTTATAGTGCCGATAAAACTTGAAAAACAATCCTAAACCTTCTAGAATTACTCCTAACCTATATGGTAACTAAATAGGACTCAAAAACTAGTAAATCTCCTCAAAATCTACTCTAAAATCATCTCTAATCAACCTATTAAAATTAATGACGAAAATAAGAAATAAAATATAAACTAAAATAAATTAAGTCCTAAGATAGTAATTAAAATACAAAAAATAATTGATATATTTGACTTCGTCAAATATCCTTCCTTGGTGCAGATTTCTTCCTTGGTTCCTCCTACATCAGTCACCCATTCTTCAAAAGAACTCGACCCCGAGTTCTCATCCGATGTTTGGCAAGATCCGCCCCAGAAGAACAAATATTTTGAATAAATCAATGCTCTTCTCGTCCTCGGAAAGAAAATTAATAATTTTCCGTCCCAATGAAACAAATATTTAGAATAAATTTGTTCCCTAAGCCCGAACCAAAGTAATTTGTGTTCTTCCAAAAATAAAAATATACTAGCAATGTCAGCACTCATCCGTCGATCGTCCTTCTCAACCTCCCCATGATCAACAATAAAAATTTCATTGTATTTAAATTCTTCCGTCTCATCAATAACACCCACAACATAATCAAAATTGATGGTGTAGACCAAGTAATACCACCCACATCTTCATTCATGGGCTCAACTAGAGCATGATCATGGACCATAATATTTGCAGGAACAGGTCCATTTTCATCTGCTGTAAGAGAATCCCCTTTCAAATTATTTAGTCCATTAATTGATTGAATATCCCTCTCGCTGGTTTCAGAATGTCGTGCACGGTCCTCAACACTTCTACCCTTTGGTCGGTCCTGATTAACTGCTACAGCAACAGCAGGTGATACCCCCTGCTGAACCTACGGTTCAAGGGGTGGGGGAACAATGGCCTGAAGTATTTCCTAGGGAAGAGTTCCATCTCCTTTCTAAAAGACTTCGTCTTTTGCACATAAATCTTCCTCCTTAATGCCCAAGTTCTTCTCTTCAACAAGTTCTTCCTTGACTGCACAAATAACCTCCTCTCCCTTGAAATCTTTGTTCAAAGTGTTTGGATCTGAAGTTGATTTGGCTCCATCTATACGCCTAATTGCAGCAGATTTTTTTGCCTCCAATCTCGGAATAACTACTTCTCCATTTATGGCCATCTTCTTCGATAGATCATCCCGATTTTCCACCCTTCTAGGGCGACGACCCTGTTCAATACCCCTGTCTCTCTCAACACCACGGTTACGATTAGCACGAGCGTTTTGACCCTGTTGAGCAGACACCAACGCCGCAATCTGTGTTGTCAATGCCGCAATCTGTGTTGTCAACGCGGTAGTTATACCATCGATATTTGCTTTTGTTGCGGGATCCCCCATAACGAATCAGTGATGAATGACAGGATAAAACCTGCTCTGATACCAACTGATGCAGCACGAAAGCGGTAGATTCATGATTAGCGCACTAATCACAATAATTCTCAAGCGAAGAACCCTAGAAACACAATAACTGGAATCCACCATAAAAAGAGATAAAACTCTTCAAATTATCATTCAAAAAAGGCCGATTTCCTCTAGGGCCCCTTGGGCGAGATTTAAACCCAATTTAGGAAACAACATTTAGTTAATTCCTCAGACACCCCTCGGTAATACAAAGACATAATTACCCTTACTTTCTTGCACGTGTGTGAAGGGTGGTTACCCAATTCGAAAACTAAAAAATATACTTTAGTCACTGAAACTTTGAGAATTAAATATTGGTCACTAGACATTCAAGTATTTTAAATCAGTCATTAGATTCAAAATAGTTTCAATTTAATTTTTTCAACAAAAAAAAATTCAATATTAACAACGAATTAATCTCATAATTTACACATTTACAACACTTATAATTTCTCTTATAATTGACTTATAAATCAAATTTTTCAGCAAAAAAAAATCAAAAATTTCAATAATAACAACGAATTACTCTCATAATTTATACATTTACAACTCTTATAATTATAAGACTACTTTGACTTTTATAATTGACTTATAAGACAATTTTTTCAACCAAAAAAATCAAAATTTTGAATAATAACAACGAATTACTCTCATAATAAAAACGAATTACTCTCATAATAACAACGAATTATTCTTATAATTGACTTATAAACTTATAAGACCTTTTAAAAAAGTCTTATAAGTAACATATAAGACCTTTTAAAAAAGTCTTATAAGTAACATATAAGACCTTTTAATAAGTCTTATAAGTAACATATAAGACTTTTTAAAAAGTCTTATAAGTTAGTTATAAGACCTATTTGAACATTGAAAATTGTGTTGTAAAAAAGTCTTTTTAAGTAGTAACTTATAAGACTTTTTAATAAGTCTTATAAGTAACGTATAAGACTTTTTAAAAAGTCTTATAAGTAACATATAAGACTTTTTAAAAAGTCTTATAAGTTAGTTATAAGACCTATTTGAACATTGAAAATTGTGTTGTAAAAAAGTCTTATAAGTAGTAACTTATAAGACTTTTTAATAAGTCTTATAAGTAACATATAAGACTTTTTAAAAAGTCTTATAAGTTAGTTATAAGACCTATTTGAACATGAAAATTGATGAACCCAACCACAAAAGCATAACCTCTACCTCGACAACAATTATCTTCTCTTTTTAAAACCCAAATAATTTCTACAAAACAAAGTGAAGAATTTTATTATCACTCAATTAAAAAAAAAGAGGCGTTCAACCCCCAATTTCATCTCAATTTCCAATCAAAATAGTCTAACACATCAAACATCCAAAATTATAATTTTCTAAAACACCTCAATATGGTTACAGTGAAGAAGCTTTAGTTAGCCGAAGACAAATTCTACAAGCCGCTTGTGAAACCCTTACTCAACCTAGCGTAAGACGAGAGTACGTTCAAGGACTCGCTGAAGACGAATTCGACACCGTTGTTACTGACGTTCCTTGGGTCAATGTAATTCTTTGCACTTGCACTTGTTTTCTTGCAGACTTTGCTGTTAATCCGCAATTCACCGAGGAAATTTGATTAGATTTTGTAGGTTCCTGGAGCATTGTGCCTGTTACAAGAATCTGGAAAGACTGAGGTGGTTCTACAAATTGGTGAGAATTTTTTGAAAGAGAGGCTTGTTAAGACCCAAATCCAGATCGGTGGCTGTGGACTTGTCGGTCTACCCAGATCTAGAATCAGAGGGAGAAGATGAAGGGGCTCGCCGGAGAAGATGAAGGGGCTTGCCGGAGAAGATGAAGGGCATCGCCGGAGAACGGAGATCGTCGTCGGCCGGAGATGGTTTGGAGAGAGAAGAAGGGAAGGGAGAAAATTTTGAGTAGGTGTGTGTGTGTCTGATTTTTAGGGAGAGATAGTATGTGATAAATGAAGTTGAGGGGAAGGAGGGGTGTTTGGGGAATTTAAATCTGAGAATAACTCTTTTTTTGGGATTTATCAAAATATTTTCTTTAAAAGGAAAAAAATCTGGACTGAGGGGCCCTAGTGGAATTTTCCCTTCAAAAAACTAATTTTTGGATTACACCACTAGGCCTATTTTATAGTGCCCATAAAACTTGAAAAACAATCCTAAATCTTCTAGAATTACTCCTAACCTATATGGTAACTAAATATGACTCAAAAACTAGTAAATCTCCTCAAAATCTACTCTAAAATAATCTCTAATCAACCTATTAAAATTAATGACGAAAATAAGAAATAAAATATAAACTAAAACAAATTAAGTCCTAAGATAGTAATTAAAATACAAAAATAATTGATATATTTGACTTCGTCAAATATCCTTCCTTTTCCTTTGTGCAGATTCCTTCCTCGGTTCCTCCTACATCATTATAATATTTCAATACTGGCGGGCACGCGAAGTCTCGATTATTTACAAAAATGCAATAGAGCATTTAAAAATAAGTGTCAGTTATTTACAAAAATACAACTGGTCCAATTCAGCCGGGTTCATACCCGATTCAAAAACACTTTTTTTTTTTTCTATCTACTAGGAAGTATCCGTTTTTCATAAGACCAACTCTAATAATAATAAATATATTATTAAAATTGTAGTTAAACCATGTTTTAATGATTATGATCAAAATAAATAAAACTAAAATTTCACATTGATAATACTTTTTTATTCTTATAATTGGACGTTTATAGTATACTCGTAATCTAGATAAAAAGATAAAGTATCACAACTATAATGTTAATATCTTACATACTCATAATATTATGTTTACATTTGCAAAATCTGCTTTATATAATTATTATTTTGGTAATCTGGATTTAATTTCAAATTTATGTTCTCCTCTTTTTCCATCACCAAGTACTTTTGTTATGTATATATAGGCCTGATAGTTATACTAAGTAAGGGAGAGAGAAGAAATTCATTGACTCTTCCTATTTACCATATAACTTCTATTTTGGTAATCTTGAGTAATTCAAAAGTTCTAATCTCCTCTTTTTCCATCACCATATACTTTTGTTATTTATATATAGGCCTGTTAGCTATACTAGTTAGGGAAAGAGAAGAAACTCATTGGCTCTTCCTATTTACCATGAATCACTACACCGGTAATATTTTTCTCATAATAATTCTTTTTGTAACTTGTGTTTTCAACACAACTGTTTCAGCAAAATACGTTGTTATATGAATAACCTTCCCGGTAATGATTTGAAAATATGTTGTCCTTATGGATGTGTCAATGTTACTGGTGGAGATTTTATGTCAAAAGTTGTTAGGGCAACTCCAATGGTAGTCATAAAATTTAATTTTGATACTCATTTTGAAGTCCTTGCATCTCTAATAGGTAAAATGTTGAGTACCAACATTTGATTAAGTCATTACCAAAATACCATATTTAGTACTTTGCTTAGGACAAAAGGGCGAAGGAAACTCGCGCGTGTGAATGATTATGATCAAAATAAATAAAACTACAATTTCACATTGATAATACTTTTTTATTCTTATAATTGGACGTTTTTATTCTTTACTTTTCCATCACCATGTACTTTTGTTATGTATATATGGCCTGATAGTTATACTAAGTAAAGGAGAGAGAAGAAACTCATTTGCCTCTTCCTATCTACCATGAATCACTACACTGGAAATACATTTCTCATACTATTTCTGTTTATAACTTGTGTTTTTAAAACATCAGTTTCAGCGAAATATGTAGTTTATTTATTGAATAACCTTCCTGATAATGATTTGAAAATATGTTGTCCTTATGGATGTGTCAATGTCACTGGTGGAGATTTTATGTCCTTCGTTGTTATAGAATTTCCTTTTGAAAAAAAAAATAGTTACGTGCAAGTTTTGGTGGAATACGAGATACAGAGTTGTTGATGTTTTTTATCCAAAAATGGGAGATGATTGTAAAGCCAAAGGGATGGAATCTCGCACCGATAAGTGCGTATGGAGAGCGAGTGTTGATGGCTTCTATTTCCTAAAGTGTGCGTTGTCAGGAAATACATGGGAGAAAAAGTTTGATTGGTAATTTATGTTCTCGAGTACTCTTCTAACGAGAAAAATAATGTAACTCGTTGATGTAACACCAATTTTAATATATCATATGTATTGAATAAATTGACTAATGTTTTAAAAGATTTAATGCATAGAGATGGATAATCTTATTTCAAGAATAGTTTCATATATAGTCATTAGAGCCGTCAATTTGGGACGGTCCCGTCGGGATGGGACGGAAAATTTTAGGCCCTCGAAAATTCGTCCTGTCCAGCATTAGTCGCGGGACAACTTAGTGTTGTCCCGTTATCCCGTATTAACGGCTCTACTTGTACCTAAGTTTTGAAAAGGCCTTTCTAATAGATTAAAAAACAATACTACAGGTATACTACACAATTAAATTTGCAACTTAAATAAGAAACATCAGTATACATAACAATGCTGCAAATAGATTTTAAAATATTACTTCTCAGCACACAAGAGAGGCTAGAATTAACTAATGCTAAGTATGCACTCATCCAGTCATCCTAATGAATCATTATAACAAACTGAAAGAAGAGGAATGAAAAGGACTTTCTACTTTACATTTACATGTCAAGGAGACATATATATGAAGCAAATCTATTGCTTCATGAATAATCAAGCAACTTTTCTGCATTCATCTAGGTTTCACTAGAGACGCAACAAAAAATACAACCTAGAACCAACCAGGATTACATATGGACAAATATATTTTGATTATATAATTCCATCCCGCCTTGTCCCGCTTCCCGCAGTAGATTTGGGACGGAACGGAATATTTTAGCCTCGCGAAAATTCGTCCCGTCCCGCATTAGTCACAGAACAACATAGTGCCGTCCCGTCCCGTTATCCCGTATTGACGGCTCTAATAGTCATTTTGGTCTTAAATGAACAATTAATTTTTTTTTTTAATTTTTTCTTGACCAATCAAGAGCAAATTTTAAAATATCTTAGTCATTTATTTTGGGACAAATATAGTAATTAAGAATGTTAAAAAAGAAGTATATTTGAAAATTCTAAATTGAATTAAAAGCTTAAGCTTGCTATTAATATATAGAGGACTAGGATGAGTTTTTAATTACGTTCAAGATTATTCTTTTCATATACTCCCTCCGTCCCGTCCGACTTAGGACATTCACTCCCGACACGGAGATTAAGAAATACTATTATAATATTAGGAGAGAGAATGAGTGGAGGATGTGTTGTGAGTGTGAAAAATTAAATAGGAGAGAGAATGAGTGGGATAAATAGTGATGGAATTATTGTTGTGAGTATGACAAGTGAGTCTCATTTAATATAAAAGTAATATAAACTTTCCATTTTGGGCCGTCCAAAGTCGGGTGGGACGCCCAAAATGGCAAAACGTCCTAAGTCGGACGGGACGGAGGGAGTATATATAAAGACATCTCTATCCATATATTATTTTTTTTCGTTTTATACAAATTTATATTTTAGATAGAAAGTGTGAAGATTTTCAAGTAAATTAGGATTTGTTACTTTCTTATTTTAAGTTAGATTTGTAAATTTATTTTATAATTGATAATGGTATTATTTATTTTACTATCCTACTAATTACTTTTCATAATTTTTTTGTATCTTTTGATTATTTTGTAGGTGTCTCACACATGGATTAGAACAACAATTTAGGAAAAGATAAAAGTAGATCTCCCTGAAAAAATTTCTCCAAAGATTCACATAGATTACACTACAACCAAACAACTTTTTGACAACGTTTTTTTGACAACATTTTTTAGAAAACGTTGTAGTTAAACCATTTAGACAACGCTTCTTAAGAAAATGTTGTGTTAAAGAGTTTTTACAACGTTTTTTCCATGAACGTTGTCCATAGTGTTCTAAGACAACATTTCATTTACAAACGTTGCAGATATTTACAACGTTTTCTTTAAAAAACGTTGTGGTATTTATTTGTTTTGCAACATGTTTTAGAAACGTTGTGAACCCAAATACTTTAATACTCCCGTCCTGGTGAAAAAAGGAAAGAAAAATTAGATTTGCTGCTCCGCACAACACAGTTACTACCTTTCTTCTTCTTCAGGTCTACTCTACTCTGGATGAACTTCACTCAATCGCCATCGCCATCGCAAAAGGAAGAAGCGCAGGTCCAGGCACAACGATCTCCACCAAAACCCGCTTACTCATCTTCAACAAACCAAAAAACCAACCATATGTCTCTCTCTCTCCTCGTCTTAGCCGTTAACATCTGCTTCGACAGTGGTAGGTATACTAAATCAAGTCTCAAGCCTCATGTTCTTTACTCCAATTGATTAAAATAATTTCGATTTGGGGTTTGATTTATGGAAATTTAATTTCAGGGCTTGATTTAGTGAAATTTCATTTCAGGGTTTGATTTAGGAAAATTTAATTTTAGGGTTTGATATGGGGAAAATTGATTTGGGGAAAACTGATTTAGGAAAATTTCACATGAATTTGTTAGCAGGGCCCGGTGCACCTGCAGTTGAAAATTGTGCAAGTTGTTCTTCAACTCTGTTGCCTTGTACTTTTTGTAAGTTCAGTTTTTTGGTAATGGGACCCTTATTAGTGTTTTCAAATGTGTAAGTTGTTCTTCAACTCATTTATAAGCATTTTCTTTTCTTTGGCAGGTCGTTGAAATAGGAAAAGGGAGCAAAGTTAAGTACGAGCTTGACAAGAAAAGTGGTTTGATCAAAGTAAAGCTCTCTCTCTCTCTCTCTCTCTCTCTCTCTCTCTCTCTCTCTCTCTCTCTCTCTCTCTCTCTCAATAGGCAGGTTAGGTTGCATTATCATGAACTTTAGGTTAGTAGATTTTGTTAGGACCTAACTATGTAAACCACATAGTTATATAGGGTTTTGACAAAGAAAGATATCCTTTCCAAGCAATCTGACAGCCAAGATACCTCATGAACATTGGACAGCCATGACTCTTCTGCACTTCTCATATATCAACTGGACAGCAATGATGTAATGATCAAACACAAGACAAAACATATAAATCAATGTATTTATTTACAAGAGGATCATTACATAAACATCAACACAACTCCTTTTCATAAACCTGCAAACACAGAGAACAAAGCCTGACAGCTAGAGTTCTCAACAGCCGAGGTCTCTTCCTTCTGACAGCTATGATCTTCAACATCAGCAGCAGTGAAGTATTCCTGTGATGATCAAGATGTGCCTTGCCCAATCTCTCCCTACAGATGTTGCCAGCTCATCTCCATGAAGATTACATAAAATGGTTGCAGATTACAGCCTGTTATTATCCAGTCATCAAGGCTCTAAATGCAAATACTATTCCACCCATATGCATTTATTCATTTGTCTCCTCCAACGGCTATATTCCAGCCTATAAAAGGAAACCCTCTAGACTGAAGACAATGCCCTTCCACACACAACCTTTACATCCACACCTTCAACCTTTCCACTCTTGCAAAACCTGCAACCAACAATCAAACAATCTGAGACACTTGTAACTGAATTTAGGTATATAAACAACTTTGTAACCACTTAAGACTGACTTTAAGTGGAATTGTAATTTGCTTCGTAACAAGCAAAATCCCTAATTGATTGTACTAATTAGGAAGAGGAGGTTCAAGGAACTTGCCTAGACAATCCTTTGTAAATCTTAAAGGGAACTAGATTTAAGTGGATTGAACTCACTTGTCAAGGTTGACAGTGAGGGTGGACGTAGGAGGAGTGAACTCTGAACCACCTTAAAATTCTTGTGTTCAATTAGTATTATCACACAACACACACACACACCTCTACACACACATACACTATTCACTTGTCTTTACATTATTTCAACACTTTCTATTCCGCTAAACATTTATCTCTTGCTTTTTATATCAGTTAATATCTGACAGCTAAGATTTCACCTCAGCTGTCAAAGCTTAACTGCCTAATCTTTTAAACTGATTAAAGCAAACAGAACCTTTCAATTGGTATCAGAGCTTGTCTTCACCTACAAAAGTCTAACAACTTGTGAAGGATCAATTCTCAACCCACCATGCCTCAACCAAGAAGAAATAATGAGAAAGACATTCCACACATTGATGACTGTGGATCCTTTGAAATATATGCATAAAAAATTAAAACCTACCTTGATGCAAACAACATCTGGAACTGGTATGCCCTTGAAAATGAAGTCACATACCCTGTCTTTGTAGATTCAAATGGTGGGCCCAGTAAAATAAAATCCCCAGAATTCTGGACTGATTCAGAAAGGCAACTAGTCAGTGCTAATCTGAAAGTCAAAAACATACTCCAAAAGAGTGTAAATGACTCCCTAGCACAAGAAATTGCCAAAGAACCAACTGCAAAGGCTGCATGGGAACTCATCCATACCAAATTCCAGAAACACACCAATGTTAGAAACCAAAACTTGTACAACCTTCTTAGACAACTTGACAACTTTAAGTTCTACCCTGGTGAAAATATGAGTGATACAAAACCAAGGTTTGAAGATCTGGTCAGATTCATTGCTGATCATGGAAAAACTTTTGAGAACCAAGATATGTGTCTCAAAATATATTCCAACCTTCCCCAAGAATATGAGATGGTAGCACTACCAAAAAGAGAAGGTTCAGAATGGAGCACCATGACTGTTGAACAATACTTTGGAAAGCTTGAAGCTTATGAACTAGAAGGAATGATAAAACTTCAACCAGTTCCCTCCATTTCTCAAACCCTTGCCTTAGCTTCCCAAGAAACCACTCACAAACCCATCACTCAACAAGACATTGATTCCATGGTTCTTATTTCCCTTTAGAAAGTAAACCAACCCTCAAACAATCTCTCTCAAGGAGACCTTCCAAGCCTCATATCCATGGCTGTCAGAAATACCTTGAGAGCACATAAAAAGTCCTTTGAAAGAAGCTATAGCCCATCCACTTCTGAATAAGAGAGCCATAAAAAGAAAGTTGAATGATTCAATTGCAAGAAGCTTGGTCATTACTCATCTGACTGCCCTGAACCAAGGAAACCCAAGGACAATCAGACAGCTAAGAAATTCTCCTACTCCAAGGAGATCATTCACAGTTCAAGATGTAACTGCTATAACTGCACAAAGAAGAAGAATGAGAAGAACAAAGAGCAAGTGCTGATTGCTGACTCATCTAAGTTCAGTGATGAGGAGTTTGATTTCAGTGATTCTGAAAGTGAAGGAGAAGAAGCAATGATATGCCTAATGGCAGGAGATGATGAAGATCCAGACAAGCCTTAGCTGTTGCTGAAGAACTAAAGCAGGTACCTCAGTTTAACTCTTTAAATAATGAAGAATTTAAACAATTAGTTAGTACTCTTTTAATTCAAATAAAAAGACACCAAACTAGCTTTGCTTCATTGCTCACTGATAACCTATCCCAAAGTAAAACCATTGAAAGCGTTGAAAGAGCCAACCAAGGACTGAAAGTTCAAAACCTTATGCTTGAAAAGGCAAATGAAGAGCTGACTGCTAAGAATTCTAAACTTCTGGAAACCAACCAAACAAACACCAATCTTGAAAAGGAAAATGAATCTCTTAGAAAGAAGTTTGAATCATGGAACAAGTCAGGAGAAGCCTTGTCTCTATTTAGCTACAACCAAAGACACCCAAGTGACAAATCAGGGATTGGAGCCAATAATCCCACTATGAAAACCTATACCTCTCTCACTGATGAAAGGGCTATTGACAAAATGGTTCTGGAAAGCATGAACTATGTCAAAGCCCAAGAAAACGTCTATCCCATTCAAACCAAGGAGGACTTAAAGAAAAAGAAAGATGAAGCTAGCTCCAGTCACAATGATGAAACAATTCAAGCTAGCCCCTCTCACACTGATGAAACTCATATAGCTAGCTCAAGTCAATCCAGAGGCAAAGAAAAATAAACAAATAAAGACAATAAAGGCAATTACATCTGGCAAAGAAAAGGAATCAAGAAGCAAGTGAAGAAAAACCAGCACAAGACCACTGGACAGCAGAGATCTCCTAGACAGCCAAGATTCCCCAGACAGCCAAGACATGATGGACAGCAGAGATCTCCCAGACAGCAAAGATTCTACAACCATCACTCATATACCAAACAAAAAAGACCCAACTGGCCATACTCAAATGAAAGAAGTCATGCCAGTCAAAATACCTCCCCTAGATCATCTCACTCAAACAGTTCCCAAAACCAATTCTTTTCTCCCAACCAGTTCTTCAACCAATCCCAACCTATTGCTCCTACACCCTATATGCCGCAGATCATGGGATATTATAATGCCCTAAACCAGTATTTTGGAAAGAGGGCAATGAACAAAGCTAGGGTACCAAAGAAATTCTAATCCTTTGGACCCAAAAGAATAAAAGGGTACCATAAATTTATTTTTCTGTTTTGTAGGAACCTAGGAAAGGAATATGGTACTTGGACAGTAGATGCAGTAGACACATGACCTTCAACAAGGAATGGTTGTGTAAGTACCCAAATCCGGATCATCCAAATCCGTCAAAAAATTAACCGAAATCCGTTAACTGGCCCGCTCCAGGTTAACCGGAACTCGTTAAACTCCCCGTTGTTGTGCCAACGAGACGTCCCGGGACTGCCCCGTGCATCCCGACGTCGAACCGTACTTAACACGTGTCATCTCACGTAAAAGTATGGCTTTCCCTGAAAAACGCATTTTCCAGCACTTTTCGGGGGCGTTTCGGACATTTTCCGGACTGTTATTTTAAAAAACGGACAAAACCGGGACCGGGAACGAATTCCCATAAGGCCGGGTGACTCGGAGGGCACGTGGCAGCCATGCCACCTCCCTCTAGTCACCCTTCAATCACAAATCAAGGCTAAAAGACCAAAATACCCCGATTTGCAAGCCTAGTCCCACGACTCCCGTGCACTTTTCTTGAAATTGCCAAAGAAGTCCCCGCATTTCCAAAATACCCAAAAACCCCCTGGATTCAGTCCAAGTCCGTCCGAACTCCTACTGCATTTTTCACCTATAAATAGAAATGGCTGTCAAAGCCAAAAGAAAAACTTTTTTACACCAAAATTTCACCACCCTCTCGGCCCAAACTGGTTTACACCCCTTCCGAGCCTCCGTTTCGTCTCGATTCGCATAAAACCTTCGTATTTCGATCAAATACGCACCTTACTACTTCGAAACAACCTTTCGAATCACTTTCCGTGTCCCGTACACACCTCCCGAGCAAAAGGAGTCAACCCTAACCATAGGTATAACTCCCTCTCTCTAAATCTCTCATTCCGTCTCGGTTTACGCGCCAGTAGCTACAACCGTTTCGAACGTCGTTATCGAAATGTAGATGCCTCCGTCTAACGGGGTCCGATACGTTTTAGCCCCTCGATCCTCTTCTCTTTCCGTAAGAGAAGTAATCACGGGTTAAAACGGCGTTCCGACCCCGTTCCGCTTACTT
The DNA here is from genome assembly GCA_022495995.1 of Adenophora triphylla var. japonica. NCBI lineage: Eukaryota > Viridiplantae > Streptophyta > Magnoliopsida > Asterales > Campanulaceae > Adenophora > Adenophora triphylla. Next base: position 187,629 of record JAFEMH010001981.1, read on the forward strand.
TTATTGTCATCTACCAATTCCGGATCGATCGATCCGTCGATCGTCATTTTAATTTCTGTCATTTACAAATCCGAGCCGTTTGGCCTCGTTGACTGTCATTTACAAATCCGAGCCGTTTGGCCTCGTTGATCGTCATTTACGAATCCGGATCGTTTGATTCCGTTGATACCGCACTTTAAATACTGTCATTTACAAAGTTCGACCCGTTTGGATCGTGATAGTATTTACTTTTCAAAGTCCGAGTCGCAACCCGATTGGTTGATCGCATTTCATTTAATACGCATTTTTCCCGTAAAAATCGTTAACAATGACATTCTCGGTTCAAAAAACCGGAGTTCGACCTCCAAACTCCCTTTCAAACTCAAAATCGACGTTTGCCACGCAAACGCTCCTTTCAAACTCAAAAGCGACATTTGCCACGCAAATGCTCATTTCAAACTCAAAATCGACGTTTGCCACGCAAACGCTCCTTTCAAACTCAAAAGCAACATTTGCCACGCAAATGCTCATTTCAAACTCAAAATCGACGTTTGCCACGCAAACGCTCATTTCAACTCAAAATCGACGTTTGCCACGCAAACGCTCATTTCAAACTCAAAACCGACGTTTGTCATTCAAACGCTCGTCTTTTCAAAAGTCACCTAATCAACGTTTGTCATTCAAACCAAGATTAAGCTTGTCATTCAAGCCCCCATTTCAAAACACACACACACACACACACACGATTTCGAGAAAGGTAGAAAGACTCGTCATGCGAGGCATTTCGGGCGATCTCGTAATACTCTACCCGAAACGTAACTTGACCTCCGAACCTAACAATCTCTGGTACAAAAAGCTTTTTACTCATTTTTGCTGCCAATAAAAATGATCCCCGTTTTCAAAGCCTTTTCCTAAGTTTTTGCTACCAATAAAAACGACACCATTTTCTAAAGCCGTTTCTCAACGTTTGGGCTCAAAATACAAAAACCGCGTGGCGACTCCTCATTTTTCCTTCCCATGAAGCGAGGTCTCAGACACCAACCCCTCCGCGAAAGACAACCGCGTTTCGCGCCCGCGCGAAATCCCGGGTAATTTCAGTTGGCGACTCCGCTGGGGAAAAGATACTTTTTTCAAAACTGCCGATGTTTTCTAAAAAGCCTTCCGTGGGTCAAACTTTCGTTTACCCTTCCTCGTTTTCGTGTGCGTGTGTTACTTTAAACCTCGAACGGTTTTTGTTTCGAAAGGCATTACATTGTCAACTTTTCAAAATCTTACCATGTTTGTGCATCCCCATTCATGTTTGATTTTCATTGCTGTCTTTTGAACTGTGCATCATAAATCCTTTAAGACACATTCTGAAAAAAATCTCTGTTTTACTCAGAAAAAGGAATTTTAGTGACCGCACACTACGCGCACTTGCTGCCTCGGAACACCGCACTTCACGTGCACTTGCTGCCTCGGTACACTGCACACTACAACCCCTAACCCAGGATGGCCTTATCAGTTGCACTCCGATTGGTCTGCCAGACACCTTTCGGGGGCGCACGGGGTCGTCCCAAACATCCCATCCTAGCCCGTGTAAGCCATGCACTCTTTGTGTCACACTTTGTCCAAGACCTCGGTTGGTTTTTGACTTAGCTCGTGTCATAAAGCCTAGTGTATGTTTTTTACGCCGGGCCCCGCTCCGAGTCAAGCTCGAGAGTTTGAGACCAAAGGTCGTTCCCGACCCGAAGTCTTGAGCTTTTCAGCCTTGACTTTGACGCGGAGCTCTGCCAAAAAATATACCCGAAGGTTCAATGTGACGCCGTGTCACCAAACCTCGCCGTATGTATCGTGCCAGCCACAACTTGGCCAACGCTAAAAAGCTAAGGTCTCTCGCACAAGCGAGTCAGGAGAGGTCATGCCCAAATTTTGGCACGATCCCCGCCTTAACTTAAGGACGTTGACTTCGACTGTGGCCCGTACGTCACACACGTTGAAAGTTTGCGTGATCAGCTAGCCTTAAGTTCACTTTTTCCTTTGTCGGTGGAACTCGCTTGCCTTATCAGACCTCGCTCGGGATAGTCCGTCCTGAGAAAGATGATCTACAATGGAAACGAGGGGCTTATAAGCGTAGTGACGAGATCCACTGATTAGAGCTCTAGGATTAGTTGCGAAAAAGAAGACTCGCTCTTTTCCAACCGATTAGGACTCTGAGAAAATGCGCTTTAAGTAAACATTAATCGGTAACTGCACATTGCACAAGCCCGAAAACCTTGAGCCAAATACCCTTTTCCGAAGCCTAAACCCTTCCTTTCGTTCCCTGCAGCGAGCAGAAAGTGGTTCAGATTTCCGGGTCAGTGCCTTGCCAGGATCACCGTTACGGCAGCGTCAGACAGTTCTTCGGTTCCCTCAGTTCCCTCAGCCAGAATTTCCGACATGTCTAGCTCACCGAGAAATCGTGACGGGGAAGGACCCCCGCCACCGGTAACAGATATGACATTGGAAGAAGCTGTTGGGTCAAAATATATGTGGACTCAGAATTGCTTAATCCCAATCACACAGCTAGTTAGAGACCCCTAATTTAATTAGATTTTATTTTTGGATCTCTTGCGATGCTCTCCCGATTATTTCGGCATGTTGCGCAGATACTATCCTGGCAGTGGGATCTACTGGTAATCAGCAGGAGTTAACTCTTTTCAGCAACATACTTCAGCAGATAGGTGACTTATGTTTGGACGACTCCTTTCGTTTGAAATAAAATCTCAGTCACAACGGTCACATCTCTATCTCTTTCATCGTACTTGTTTGCTAAAAGTAGTTATATTTTTCCTGCCAACACCATTCTGCCGGTACTGACACAAGAGCCACTTTTAGCTCTACTTTGTCCTTTGTCTGCTGCTGCAGGTAACCGGTTGGGACAAAGGGGTTTTTACCCGCTGAACAATAGCAGAAATGTCTTATTCAAATCTCCCGCATTAATTGCAAAGATATGGCATTAAATGATCCTCACCTACCAACCTCTTTCCGATTCTACCCTTCAACGGCATCTTTAGTTCTTCTCTTCCTTTCTCTTCAAAGTATATATAGAGAAGACTTTGCTGCATTAAAGAAGGTTGGTGATTGCATTGAAGAAGAGTGTGCTTGAAGCATTGATTGTGTTCAAGTCTTCAAATCCATAAAATCATTAGACTTTATTAAGGATATACACTCGTGCACTTCTCAATCAACCTTGTAAGCATTCTCCAACAAGACAATCATTAGAATGCATTGATTGAGATTCACACACACACCTGAGTGAGATAAGTCTAACTTGCCACTCAAAAACACCTGGTCAGTTCTTCATTTAAAGATCCATCAGTAGATCCTTGTATTCAGTCCTTGTAACCGGCAAGGCCGCACTTGTAATAGACTAGGACATACTGATAGTAAACTTTTCCCAAAATCCAAGATCTGACCAATCTTGGTAGAGGACGTAGCAGCATTCACGCTGTGAACCTCTCCAAATACTGTGTCCTTGTCTTTACTTTATTTTCATCTTGCCAGTCGTTCACCACAACAAATTAGAACAGTTCATCCTGCTGAATCATAAGTATTTCCCTAAACCAAACAAGTTGCTCTGCATATATGATTTACATAAATACTTTGTGTTTAAAATCAAGCTCTAAACAATTTCTTGCCGATTTTGTGTGAGTTCAAACTTAGTCACTAATATTCCGCTGTGCTTACTGATTATCTTACAACTTTCTGATCAAGTGACTATGACCATTAAGGTATTTTAATTAAAATTGCAAAAAGGCTATTCACCCCCCCCCCTCTAGCCTATTTCCTCGCCTATTGGGCCTAACAATTGGTATCAAAGCTTGACATTTTTGAAAGAAATTTCCAAGCCTCACAGCTTGATTGCCGATACCATGGCGGGAAAAATTATGCAGACGTTTAACATCACTACCATACCGATGTTGAACATCAACGAGTTTGGTGTTTGGAAATCCCGAATGATAAAGTACATGAACTCCATAGATGAACGATTAATGAAAGTAGTGGAAGGTGGACCGATTACTCCCTTGAAAGTTCAAACCACCTACAAACCAATACCTTCCACTCCCCTAATCGCGCATGTCGACGCCGACGATGAACAACAAACAGATGTTCAAGTTACGGAAACTCTGGTCGAAAAACCAAGAGATGAATGGACTGACGAAGACAAGTTAACCTATGCTCTTGATGGGAAAGCCAGCCACATTATCTCTTGTGGTTTAGACGACAAACAGTACAAGCTCATTGACTTGTGTTACACGGCACAAGAATGCTGGAACAAGCTCCTTGAATACTTCGAAGGAGATGCACGGACCAAGGACAACAGGCTTTATGATGCTATTGTTGAGTTCGAATCCTTCAAAAATCAGATGGCGAATCACTCGTAACAGATATGATCGATTCTCGCGAGGTAAGTAATCTTTGTGCTTCTCTTGGTAAAGTATATACTATGAAAGATCTGAATATACGATTTCTAAGTGCTTTAGGAAGTATATATCATACTAAGGTTACTGTTCTTAGAGAAGCTAGAGATTTAAATACCACTTCTATTCAAAATATTGTGTCTAGTCTATTTTTGTATGAGAGAGAACTACAAAAACTTAATATTCTCGACAAAAACTTCAAATGCATGTCTCTCTCAAAGCACAGACTCAGATATCTCAAATGCCTACTCCTTATCCTCCTATCGATCAATGCCAAAGCCCTTGCTGTAGCAAAACCCTTGAAAATCCTCCTGAGCCTCTTATGGAAGAAGAGGAATTTGCTGCATTTGCCAGAAACTACCGAAAGTTCAAAAACTTCAAGAAAATGCAAAAAGACAGCAAACCAAATCAAAATAAACCATTTACTACTCCCTTCCATAGAGCCACCAGCAACCATAAGCCTTCTACCAGCACTCCTGACGGAAAGAACAGCAAAGGAGACTTGGTATGCTTTAACTGCCGAAAACCTGGACATTTTGCATCTAAATGTCCCCAACCAAAATATGAATATGTCAGGAAATCGGTAAACCAAAGACATCCAAAGTCCAGAAGCTATGTTGCAGATGACAGCACTGAGAAAGCTATGCCAGTCTGGTGTGAAACTGACTCAGAAGGTGAAGGCGCTGCCGATGACAATGAAGATGCTGATATAAGCTTTGTTGCCCTGGATGCCGATGATGAAATAGCACTAGATTTACCTACTCCTATTCACCGGAATGCTTCTCCTCCAAGAACATCTTCAAGGAGAGAAAGACCAGCAAGACATTCATTTCAAGAAGTCAAAGTCAATGCAGTCAATCCTTATGGTTTCAAAGTCATTCAAGTTGGAACCTCACTTTATGGACAGTGTGGACCCATTGCCTCCCATGCAACCGAACCAAGTCCTCCACAATCCTCTGAAAAGAAGCTATCCTTTACCAAACTTCCAAGTATTTCAAGAAATCTTGCCAAACCCATTTCATCCCTACCCAACTTCTCTCCTGAACCAAAAGATCACTCAGCCAAAAGAAACACTACTGACCCTCTTCCTGAGATATCTAAGGCTGAGATGATAGAGACCATGGATGAACTTTTTGTTGATTATGAAAAGTTGAGTAGTGTTCATGAAATATTGACTGTTGATTTCAGTTTAATCTCTGCTGAAAGAGAATCACTCAAAGCTGAACTTGATTCTTTGAAAACAAAACTGAGTGAACTCGATCGCCTTCAACCGAAAACCTGGATCTCAAAAGCAGAGCAAAATTACACATAGCACATATTAAAGATTTAGCACAAAGAAATGATTCTCTTATGAAAACCATTGAAATCTTTTCTAAACCTAACGCTGCTAAAATGGCAATTAATGCAAGCCAAGCTATTCCTAAAAATGATCAACATGGGATAGGTTTTGAAACTAGAAGCAGCAAGTGTACTAATGTCTCTGTAACTGAGAAAAAGGATAAGAAGGCTGAGAACAACTCGATTAACTCATTGCATAAGGATACTAAGCTAAAATATAATGCTGTATCAATGAAGTATCCTCACTACAAGGAAATGGAGAAAGCCAGGTACGTACAAAAGGGAATTAAGATTGCTGAAAATGAATCATGGATGAAGATATTGAAAGTAAATGCATCAAGAAAGCCGGTATTGCCAATCTTGATTCAGCCGCAAATGATCGCCCCCAAAGGTGACTGCAAAGGCAAGCAGAAAGGCAAGAAGGGCAAAACCAACACTTATAAAGACCCTACGTTCGTGCCTGCTGATTCTTCTAAGCCTAATGATGCAATGACTAAATCTAGTGGTGTCTTGCCGACTACTCAGTCAATCAGCAAAGTGAAATGTGAAAATTGCTTGGATTATGGTCATCATGCTCATGAATGCCTCTTGAAAAGCCTCTCAGGACCCACAGTGGCAAAAGCCTCTAGTGGCGGCCAGATATGGCTGCCCAAGAGGAACTAACCTCTTGGACCCAGTATATAAGGGGGACCATAAGCATGTTTTACTTGCAGGAATGCTTTATGGCCTCGACTGATGCCAGCAAAGATGTATGGATTTTGGATAGTGGCTGTTCGAGACACATGACTGGCCGTGCTGATCTCCTTGCTGATATTGCTGATGCATCAGGTCCTCCTGTAGTTTTTGGTGACAATGGTAGAGGTAAAATAATTGGATGTGGTACCATCATTAGAGGTGCGCTATCTTGTACGTAAGGTCTCTTTGGTGGATGGACTCAAACATAACCTTCTCTCCATATCACAATTCTGTGATAGAGGAATGCAATGTATCTTCACTACTTCAAGTTGTTACATAAAAGATATTGCCTCGAATGAAACTCTTCTCACTGCCAAAAGAAAAGGTAACATTTATGCAGTAGACTTAAGTGCTATTACTGGTGTTACTAATATTTGTTTTGTAGCTAAGAACATCAGTGAGAACTCGTGGCTATGGCACAAGAGACTCAGTCACTTAAACTTCAAATCAATATCCAAGCTTGCCAGTTTAGGATTGGCAACTGGTCTTCCAAAAGTGTCTGCTGATCATGGAAAGAAGTGCAGAGCTTGCCAGTTGGGAAAACAACACAAATCCTCTTTTGAGTCCAAGCCCTGCATGTCAACTTCTAGGTGCCTACAAATGTTACACATGGATCTATTTGGCCCCACAACCACAGCCAGCCTTGGGGGAAGTAGATATACCCTGGTCATAGTAGATGATTATTCTCGATATACTTGGGTGGAAGCTTTCAGCAATAAAGATGACACGTATGCTGTTGCCACCAAGTTATTCCGACTGCTACAGACTCAGAAGGAGAGCGATATCGTCAGCATGAGATCAGACAATGGGACTGAATTTACAAATAATGGTATTGCTCGATATTGTGACGATCATGGTATAGACCATGATTTCTCTGCTGCTGGTACACCTCAACAAAATGGTGTAGTTGAGAGAAAGAATAGGACGCTTATTGAAGCCGGTAAGACCATGATTTCTCGGCCAGCCGCCGAAATATTTCGGCGTAAGCCATTCATACCGCCTGCTTCACTCAGAACAGATCTCTCATCAACAAATTCCATAATAAGACCCCTTATGAAATCTGGAGAGGCCGAGTACCAAATATTGGATTCTTCAAAATCTTCGGGTGCAAATGTTATGTGCTTTACAACGGAAGAGAGCACCGAGGTAAATTTGATGAAAAAGCTGATGAAGGCATTTTTGTCGGCTACTCAAAACACAGTAAGGCCTTTCGAGTTTTCAATAAGAAACTTTTGAAAATTGTTGAATCTGTTCATGTAACTTTTGATGAATTTGATTTGTTAGAGTCTGACCAGACTCCAAATAGTGCTAACCAATCTAGTGTGTTAATGTTAGATCATGTGTTGTCATGAATGTCATCCCAAGTGTTGCAAACCAGTGTTGCCACTGGTGTTGCCACTGGTGTTGCCAAAAGTGTTGCCATTTGGAATTGGCGACACTGAGTTAGTTACTGTATTTTTCACAAATATTAATGGGTAAATTAATGTTTATATAACAGTAGTTAGTCACCTTAAAATGAGCTTAAAATCAGCAATGTAAATGTACTCTGTGCGTTAATCACGAAGAGGAGAAGAAATTAACAAATAAACATGTGTTTATTTGTTTAATTGATGACCAAGCCAGGAGATATTTTATTCAGCTATTCTGGGGGAGAACAAGTCAGAGTACAAGGCAACCAAAGCTAAGAGGTACAAGCAAGAGAAGCAAGAGAAGACTAGGTCTCCTACATAAGAGGCGAGTGGCATAAATGGAGGAAACAAACTCCAAACTGTTAGCCGATCATTTGAGTAGGCTCCAAGACTTTGTGGCCTATAAATAGTGCAAAGTGGATCTTCATTGAAGATCATCCAATTCAGTAAAACGCAAATCCGCACAAGAAAAGTAGAATTCGCTCTCAAGTGTTGCCATTCAATGTCGGCAACACTTTGTCCAACACTCGAATATTTCATATAGATTTTTATATTTTTGTGAGGTTTTTGAGTGTTTATTTACCGAGAGAATTCGTGTATGTTGTTCCTTATATCGTGGTTCGTTTATCATTAAGGAACAACCTCGACCTTGTATTGAATTCATATTATTAATAGAAAGGTCTTGCCTTTTAGGCACCCATCAAGTTATATATTTATATAACTTGATAAAAATTATATTCTTGTGTATTGCTTTAATATTTCCGCTGCAAATTATATTTATTTCTATTGATTTGTGCTTTTCTAGAATTGGTGAAAGTGTCGTCGTTAGTGTCATTAACACTAAGGACAACACCCGTGAGTTTCATCTCACCTTGTGAGTTTCGTCTCATAAGTTCTTAGCCATAGACAATTTCAATTGGTATCCGAGCCTAGCACTTGATATACTAAGTGTTTAGATCCTTTTGTCATGGCTTATGATCCCGCAAACCCTAATCAAAAGAGATTACCGGTTTTAGACGGATCTAATTATGCTTATTGGAAGATTCGCCTACGCTCGCATATCAAATCAATTGATCTTCGGGCTTGGCGATCTATTTTAAATGGTTATTATGTTCCAATGCTTCCTCCGGATGACGATGGTGACGTTCAAGTCAAACCTGAATTCGAGTGGACAATTGAAGAGAATAATCTTGCTAGTTTCAATGAAAAGGCACTGAATGCCATCTATGAATGGGTTGACATGCATATGTTCAAACTCATTCAAAATAGTCCCTCTGCAAAAGATGCTTGGGATACTTTACAAAGATTTTGTGAAGGAGATGGCAAAGCTGTCCGAGAAACAAAGCTTAGAGGTCTCACTAGTAAATTTGAAAGATTAAGAATGGGTGAAAACGAAGACATCTCGTCTTATTTTGAAAAGTTGATTGATATTTCAAATGCTTGTCAAGTATTAGGGGAGCCTTTTACAAATAAACAACTTGTTTCAAAAGCTATTCGTACTCTTCCCGAACGTTTTAATATTAAAGTTTCAGCTATTGAAGAGGCCCATAATCTTTCAACAATGGACATCAACTCCTTAATGAGTATTTTGAAAAACTTTGAGTTGAATCTCAATGAACAAACGGAGGCTTCTAAAGGCAAGAATATTGCCTTAAAAGTCGAATCTTCGGACACATGTGTGGACGATGAAGATGAAGTCTTCGAGGAGTTAGATGAAAATACTAGTGTAGCTTTACTTGCAAAGAGATATAATTCTATGGTTAGAAAATTTAACAAAGTGCAGGTAAAGGCTAAGGACCAAACGGCCAAAACCTTTAGTTCTGTGCCAAGGAGAAGTCCTCCTCCAAATCAAAAGGATATCCCACCAAGGCATGCATCCTCGGAAAAGATCCGGTCCGATCCTAAGTACATTGAATCTATTCAATGTCATGCTTGTTCCGGTTGGGGTCACTATACCAATGAATGTGCTAACACCTTGAGAAAGGCGGGCAAAAACTTGTGGGTATCTCTTAGTGATGGAGAGGAGGAAGGATCGGAGAAAGAAGAACAGACGGAGCAAGTAGTCATGATGGCCACGGTAGAGGAGCTACCTTCGACTGAGAGTGTTACTTCAAGTGTCGTTACAGATTTGACAACACTTGACACAACATTGGTGACTTCTTCGAAAGTGTTGCCCCAAGTGTCGTCCAGAATTGGCAACACTTGGCACAACACTCAAGCAGGTATGATTCTTTAAATGATCTTAATTTGCATGGTTCAACCGATTTAAATTCGTAAGAGATTATAGAGGATGATCTTGATAAAGATGAACTTATTTGTGAATTAAAAAACCTCTATAAATCTCTCCTCGTGGAATGGAAAAAGGAGAATAAGATGGTGGTTTTCTTGAAAAAGGAAAATCAGATCTTAAGAACTCCTTGACTCGGCTAGAAGCTCAACTCGCAGGAGAGACTTGGATCTTGATAAAATCAAGGCCAAACTCAACCTAGCCGAATCCACCTTCAAAAAACTCAACACGAGTTCATCCAAATTGGATGAAATACTCAAATTGAGTAAGCCTCTCGAAAGCCGGTCTGGGTTCCAAGAATCACTTGAAAGTATTACCTCTTCCTTGTTTGATGTTGAAACTAAAAATTGTTTTGTAAAAGAGCGTGTCAAGGAAAAGGGTAGCACTCCTAGTGATTCCTCCGATCAATCCAATGAGTGTGGATACCGTCACAAAGCCGGACATTTAAAACCGCATTGCATTTTCCTACAAAAGAAAATGTCCAGCTCTTCAAGTGTCGCCTCAAGTGTCGCCAGCTTCTCGGGCAACACTTATGGCAACACCGGTGAACAAATCCGTATTTTCAAAAAAGGGTTGGTTACCCAAGGAAAAACCGAAATGCTATGTTGTTTATACAGCCTTAAGGACTAACATTGCAGGAACTTGGTACTTTGATAGTGGTTGTTCACGTCATATGACCGGTACAAAATCATTCCTAACAGAGTACCAACCTATTCAAGGAGGCTCATGACTTATGGTGGTGGAGGCAAGAGTGAAATAGTTGGTAAAGGAACACCGGATATTGTTGGTTTTCCTCCTTTGAAAAATGTCTTGCACGTAGATGGTTTACTTGCTAATTTAATTAGCATTAGCCAACTATGTGATGACAATTTGGAGGTAAAATTCAATAAAAACACCTGTGAAGTGTTTGATAACACTAACTTTTGTGTCATGACTGAATAAGATCAAGTGATAATTGCTATCCGGTTGGTAATAAATCGTTGTGCAATTTGACAAAACTTGATGATATTAGGTTATGGCATCAAAAGTTAGGTCATTCTCATTATAGGAATCTTGAGAAGATTATCAAACATAATGCCGTCAAAGGTGTTCCTAAACTAGACCTCAAAAACACCGTGATGTGTGGTGACCGTCAAAAGGGTAAGCAAACTCGTGTTGCTCACAAAGGTTGAACAACACAATGAGCAACACTCAGAACAACACATTGTTTTCAGCTTCTACATATGGACTTGATGGGTCCTATTGAGGTAGAAAGCTTGGGAGGTAAGAAGTATGTTTATGTGATAGTTGATGATTTTTCTAGGTTTACATGGGTGTATTTCTTAAGAGAAAAATCAAACTTTTGATAAATTTACTCACTTAGTCTCTAAAATCAAAAACATGTTTTGTTCTCCTATTTTTCGAATAAGATCGATCATGGTAGAGAATTTGAAAACATCTCCTTTTCTACTTTTTGTAGTAAAAAGGGGATACACCATGAGTTTTCAAAGACCCAAAACACCACAACAAAATGGTGTCCGAAAGGAAAAATAGGACTTTAATGGAAATGGCTCGTGTTATGCTAATTGCTAGAAATATTTCTAAAGGTTTTTGGGCCGAAGATTAAACACAACTTGTCACACTACAAATAGAGTTTTCTTAAGACCCGGTACAACTATGACACCCTATGAGATTTTAAATGGAAAGAAACCTACGGTTCACTATTTTCATGTGTTTGGGTGTTTGTGCTACATTTTAAATGACCGGGAATACTTAGGAAAACTTGATTCTAAGAGTGACAAAGCCATCTTTCTTGTCTACTCTCAAAACAAATCATGCTTATCGTGTCTATAATTTGAGGTTAAAAGTGATTCAAGAATCGGTAAATATTGAATTTAACGATTACTTGAGTGCCACAGAGAACCAAATGATGATATACCTCCGACTCTTCTAGAAGAAGTCGAACAAAGGGCTGGAACAGACCGATTCAGCCATTGCAGCCACAGATTCAAGTGTTGCTCCAAGTGTCGCCCGAAATGGCAACACCCGAGGCAACACAGAGAACAGAACAGTGGCTGGAAATTTCGAGAGCAAAGGACTGTCAAGGAGAAGATGGATTGGTGTACCATCAAGGCAGGAGAGATCCCCACTCGAATTAGAAATTATCATCCCATTACTCAAGTAATTGGTGATGTTAATGAAGGGGTTAGAACAAGGAACAAGGAGCCGCTGATTACAGAGATATGGTTAGGTATGTGTGTATGTCCTCCACATACTCGTGTAAAACACTCCCGTTTCGTTTCCTCTCGTTGAACCAAAAATGTGATTGAGGCCTTAAATGATAAATTCTGGATTCAAGCTATGCAAGAAGAGCTTGAACAATTTACCCGTAACGAGGTTTGGTGTTTAGTTCCACGTCCTTTAAATACTAACATTATTGGAACTAAATGGATTTACAAAAACAAATCTGATGAATTGGGTAATATTGTTCGTAATAAAGCTCGTCTTGTGGCTCAAGGCTATACACAAGTGGAAGGAATCGACTTTGACGAGACCTTTGCCCGTGGCTAGAATTGAGTCAATAAGACTTCTTCTTGCTATAGATTGTTATCTCAAAATCACATTGCACCAAATGGATGTCAAAGCGGCTTTCTTGAATGGGTACTTAGATAAAGAGATCTATGTTGAGCAACCCAAAGGGTTTGAAGACTCCATTCCACCTGCACCATGTATACAGACTTGATAAGGCCTTATATGGCTTAAAACAAGCTCCTCGTGCATGGTATGGGCGTCTAACAAGCTTCCTTCTTGAATATGGATTTGTTAGAGGAGAAGCCGATAGGACATTATTTATTCTTAGGGAAAATAAAGAGATTGTCATTGCTCAAATCTATGTTGATGACATAGTTTATGGTTCCACATCTAAAACATGTTTACAAAATTTTGTGGAAGCTATGACATCTACATTTGAGATGAGCATGATAGGAGAACTTAATTATTTCCTAGGATTGCAGGTGAAACAATCGAATGATGGAATCTTCATCACTCGTGAGCAAGTATGCTAAGAGTCCGGTGAAAAGATTTGGATTGGAGAGTGCCAAGAGCTCTAAAATACCTATGGGATCATCTCTTAAGGTAACCAAAGATCGTGCAGGGAGGATGTTGATCCAACTCGTATAGATCCATGATAGGTAGTCTTCTTTATCTTACCGCGCCGTCCCGATATAATGTTCGCCGTAGGTGTTTGTGCTAGATATCAATCGCTCCTAAAATTTCTCACCTAAATGCCGTCAAGAAAATCATCAAGTATGCTGTCTGGGATAAGTGAATTGGGAATCTGTTCACCAAAGACACTAATACCAACTTAGTTGGTTTTAGTGACTCGACAAGCAGGGATTTAGATGACAGAAAGAGTACTAGTGGGGGTTGTTTTTCTTGGGTAATAATCTAGTGTCATGGTACAGCCGCAAGCAAAACCGTGTTTCTCTCTCGACCGCCGAATCAATATGTGGCAGCAGGGAGTTGTTGTTCACAACTAATATGGTTAAAACACATGCTTGATGACTATGGTCTTGATAGTAATATCTTGACCATGTATTGTGACAATTTGAGTGCTATAAATATTTCCAAAAACCCTGTACAACACTCACGCACTAAGCACATTGATATCCGCCATCATTTTTTAAGAGATTTAGTAGAAAAGGAATTGATCCAAATAGAGCATATTGATACAAAACATCAACTTGCTGATATTTTGACCAAAGCCTTGGACCATGAGAGATTTTCAAGTTTGAAAAAATCTCTTGGTCTATGTTTTCTATAAATCTATTAGTGTTGCCGCGTTGTTACCAACACCGCCGCAACACTTTGTATGAGTTGTACATTATCTTTAAAATTTAAAAAAAAATAAAAAAATATATATATATAGTTGTTTAATCCCAAATGGGGGGCATTTACTGACCTTTCTGTTCTAGTATGTGTACATTCTTAAGGTTAACATTTTTTTATAAAATACCCCTTTGTGCTAAAAAGTGACAAAGTCACTCACATTGTTGTTGATATTGAAAAAGGCAAAGCTTGTGGAAATTCCCAAAGGGAATATAATGTAGTGTTTTATACTAAGTATTAGGGGCATGGAGCTCGCTACTACAGTGTACCCTACTTGAAAGGTATAAAACTTACTAATTGTAGCTTTACACTTTAATAAAAAACTCGGGGCACGGAGCTCGCTACTACGATGCTTCCTTGTAAATAAAGAAAGTGTAAAGTGTGCTTATAAATTGCCTAAGGAATGATAAGTTATATATATTGAAAAATATCAAGGGGATTTTATTTAAAAATGTTGCCTTGTGTGCCACGCAACATTGCTAGTAACACATTAGTAGATGCTACATTAATTTTTTATTTTCTTGTTTTTGTTTTTGTTAATTAAATTTTAAATTTCCAAAAGTCTATTTGCTTATATTTAGAGTTTGTGAAATTTAAAAGGTTTTTAGCAAAAATTTTTATTTTTGTCAATCTAAGTGTAATTTTGTAATATCTATTTTTTAAAATTCATCTCTTTGAATTTTGAAAAACACAATTTTATGGATATTACTAAAATTATGTTTAGTTATTATTAAAAAATTAAAAATTAAAAAAAAAAAATTAAAAAAAAAAAAAAAGAGGATTTTTTAAAAAATGGCGGATAACACTTGAGTATTGTTGGGATTTTTAGAGATAAGTGGAGGTTTAATTAATTTGACCTTGTCAAATCAATTAAATCCCTCCACTATTCACTCTTAAAACCCCTCCTAAACCTCTCTCTCTCACCGTATTCTCTCTCTCTCTAGGCGGAATCCCAAACCCTTGCCCCAGCTTCTTCGTCTTCCTCATTCTTCTTCAATCTTCCATGGCTAGCCCTAAAAATACTTCCCAAATTTCGTCTCCCATGGAAATTTCGCCTCTAGCTCCCTCTAGTGTTGCCTCAAATGTCGCCGTTCCAATGGAGATATCCCCTGCGACACTTTCGGCCACACCCTCAACCTCACCATCCTTAGACATTGTTGTCTATGATCCTTCTCAAATTCCCATTCCCATCAATCTTCCCGAAGCTACCCCATCCACGTAACTCACCTTCGCCCTCTAAGAAGACCAAGAAGCGAAAGGCGGTTGATGCCTCTAGCTATTTTAGGGGTGGAGTGCGTAGACAATCGGAGAGGATCAAAACTCGTTCGTGTCAAAGATACCATCTAATACACTGATGATCCGGTAAATGTGGATGATTCTTCAAGCTCTTCGCTCAACATTTCGTCCGAGGAAGGTTCGGACCCGGCTTTTAAAGAGACAAAGGAGCCCTCATCAACTTCGATGAGGATGAAGAAGCTTGGTTGGAAGATGAGGAAACTCTTGCCGAAGCCCACCCAAAATGAAGAAGAAACAGAAAATTTCATCAAGTGTCGCCCAAGTGTTGCCGATGAAATGGCAACACCCGAAGCAACACCCGCCGCCAAGACCAAAGCACAATCGAGTTCTCCTTCATATTCTCCTATTTCATGGCCTCGAGGTACACTCTCCTAATCCCTCTCAAGATGAAAAATCAGATTATGAGTCTTTGGATTTTATGAACGTCCATTTCTTTCTAAGAATTTTATAGTGATGCGAGTCTTCATAATTTTGTTGAAGATTCTGAGAAGAAAATTCTGAATGAAAAGAATATTTATGTGACTCAATTCAAGGAGTTAGGTGTGTATCAGTTTTTGGAGGATAGGATGTTTTTGCCTACGGTGACTAAAGTGTCATCGTACATTGAAAGTGTGGTTAGGAACTTTTATGCTCATCTTAGGGATAATATTGATGATAGGAATACCCCTCATTATGGAAAGATCTTTGTTAGGGGCATTATCTTTGATTTTAATCCTTTGATTATCAATAGAGCCTTCGGCCTCCCTAATGTCGAAGATGAGAGCTTGGAATATGATCCTAATGCCTTAGCCACCTTTTTAACTGGAGGGAGAATTACCATTTGGTCTGATCATTTTAAGTCTACCTATCTCACTTCTTTGTTTAGCGTGCTACACAAGTTATGTATAACAAATTAGCTTCCCACGGCAAATGAAAACACCGTAACCTTTGAGCAAGCTAATTTGTTGTAGAAATTAGGAAAGAAACAAAGAGTAAATTTTGGGAGACTTGTATTCGCTCACCTTGCTGCATGGGCCAAAAAGAAAAAGACCTCCTCCTTCATTTTTCCTTCCCTTATTTTCCAAGTCCTAATGTACCAAAACCTTAAGCCTTGGAATGGTGATAATCTTTCGGAAAGACCTGTGTATTATCGAATTACCAAGCACTTTACTGAAGGTGATAGGCACAGGGATTTACCTTGGGTTTTGGTTACAAATGCTCCTCCCCGTTATCGCTCGCTACCAAGCACGCCCCCAAGTGTCGCCCCGAAACCGGCAACACTTCTGGCAACACTGCTCCTGTTATGGTTGATGCTGCGATGATTCTTAATTTTTTCAATGGTCAAGTGAAGCACATTGACTCAGTAATTCAGGGATGGTTGGATATGCGCTCTGACATGATGAAAATGGTGGATTTAATTTCTTCCAAAATAGGGGGAGATAAGCCACCAAGGCGTAATGATGATGATGGAGCTGGGAATGGTGCTGGGCCTAGTGGGACAGCTGAGGGAGGTGAAGGAGCTGGAAATAATGCAGTTTAATGGTGGTTGGTTCGAATGGTTTGTGTTTTTGGTGGTTGGAAACAAAAACAATTTTATTTGTTTTATTTTGGTTTGTAATGCTTAAACAAATTTTATTTCTGTTTTTTTTTCTTTGTTTCAGCTGGAATTTTCTTCAAAAGATGATGGATGTTTTTGTTAAATGGTTGGTTGGTTGTTTAGAATTTAATAGTTAGTTTATTTAATTATTAAATTTCGTATTAAGGGGGAGATTTTTGTAAAGATTTTGATACTTCATTTGCTTAATGGTTGATGTTTTGGATTGAAAAATATTTCAAAACATTGCCTGAAGGTTGATGTTGCCTCTATCAAAATCTCGTGGCATTTTTTGTGGTTTTAGTTAAGGTTGACTAACTGTTTTTGAAAAGATCATCACATTGGTATTTTGTGAAGAAATCAGAACTATGGGGAGATTGTTAATGTTAGATCATGTGTTGTCATGAATGTCATCCCAAGTGTTGCAAACCGGTGTTGCCACCGGTGTTGCCAAAAGTGTTGCCATTTGGAATTGGCGACACCGAGTTAGTTACCGTATTTTTCACAAATATTAATGGGTAAATTAATGTTTATATAACAGTAGTTAGTCACCTTAAAATGAGCTTAAAATCAAGCAACATGTAAATGCCTGTGCGTTAATCACGAAGAGGAGAAGAAATTAACAAATAAACATGTGTTTATTTGTTTAATTGATGACCAAGCCAGGAGATATTTTATTCAGCTATTCCGGGGAGAACAAGTCGAGTACAAGGCAACCAAAGCTAAGAGGTACAAGCAAGAGAAGCAAGAGAAGACTAGGTCTCCTACATAAGAGGCGAGTGGCATAAATGGAGGAAACAAACTCCAATCGTTAGCCGATCATTTGAGTAGGCTCCAAGACTTTGTGGCCTATAAATAGTGCAGTGGATCTTCATTGAAGATCATCCAATTCAGTAAAACGCAAATCCGCACAAGAAAAGTAGAATTCTCGCTCTCAAGTGTTGCCATTCGGTGTCGGCAACACTTTGTCCAACACTCGAATATTTCATATAGATTTTTATATTTTTGTGAGGTTTTTGAGTGTTTATTTACTGAGAGAATTCGTGTATGTTGTTCCTTATATCAGGGTTCGTTTATCATTAAGGAACAACCTCGACCTTGTATTGAATTCATATTATTAATAGAAAGGTCTTGCCTTTTAGGCACCCATCAAGTTATATATTTATATAACTTGATAAAAATTATATTCTTGTGTATTGCTTTAATATTTCCGCTGCAAATTATATTTATTTCTATTGATTTGTGCTTTTCTAGAATTGGTGAAAGTGTCGTCGTTAGTGTCATTAACACTAAGGACAACACCCGTGAGTTTCATCTCACCTTGTGAGTTTCGTCTCATAAGTTCTTAGCCATAGACAATTTCATAGTGGTTTTGAGACAGGTGAATCTAGTTATACTAATCAATCTGCAGATAATGCACAAGATCCTTTTGTTGTTGCAGAAGATCCAGCAGACATCTTTCCATCCTCAGCAAGAAACCGTCCTGCTGATAATCCTCCGTACGTCTCTCGCGATAGCCATTCTGCCAATCCTCCTCATCCTGTACCAATGAATCCTAGCCCAAATCCAATCTCTGTAATTCATCCTCCTATACCAAATATTCCTCGATCAAATTCCAAATCCACTCAAAGTCCAAACCCTACTATCTCTCCTATTCCTTTAAATTTATCATCTTCCAAATCTGCTGCCGATTCCGAACCTCCTCTAGAATCCTTAAGACAAGAATCGCAAGACAAGACCTTCCGAGAGAAGTTAGACCTCATCGTGACCACCCTCTTGAAAATGTCATTGGTGATATTTTTGGACCCAGAGTGACCAGAAATCCGAACAAGGATTTTGATGAGAATCTCTTTTCTTCGGCTATGGTGTCTCGATATTGAGCCTCGAAGATCAAGAAGCCCTTGCCGATCCAAGCCGGGTGGAAGCTATGCAAGAAGAGTTGAATCAGTTTGAAAGATGTAAAGTTCGGGAACCGGTACCAAGACCTTCCTCTCAAGAAGTCATTGGAACGAAATGGGTATTCGTAAATAAGTTGGATGAATCAGAAAGATTACAAGAAACAAAGCAAGATTAGTGGCCAAAGGATACCGTCAAGAGGAAGGGATTGATTATGATCAAACTTTCGCACCGTGCAAGATTAGAAGCGATAAGACTGTTTCTTGCCTATGCCGCTTCAAAGAATTCAAGCTATATCAAATGGACGTGAAAAGCGCATTCCTAAATGGTGAACTTCAAGAACTCGGTCTACGTTGAACAACCGCCAGGCTTTGAAGATCCTAAGAAACCAAATCATGTCTACCGATTGAAGAAAGCTCTCTATGGCTTGAAGCAAGCTCCTAGGGCCTGGTACGAAACCCTATCCAAATTTCTACTCAGTGATGGCATGGGATTTACAAGAGGAAAGATCGATACAACTCTATTTGTTACCAAGCACAAGGGTCATTCATTGTTTGTTCAAATATATGTGGACGACATCATCTTCGGTTCCACAAATGAAGCTCTATGCAAAAGATTTGAAAAGCTCATGCAAAGCAAGTTCGAAATGAGTATGATGGGTGAGCTTACCTATTTCCTTGGTCTACAAGTGAAGCAAACCAATGAAGGAATTTTTATACATCAAGCCAAATACACCAAGGAACTAATCAAGAAATTTGGTTTTGATAATGCTCATCCTCAAAGCACTCCCATGGCGACAAATGTGCATCTTGACAAAGACGAATCCGGCAAGAAAGTGGACATGACTCTTTACAGAGGAATGATTGGTTCACTGCTCTATCTAATGACAAACAGACCGGATATTATGTTTGCTGTTTGTGTCTGCGCCGCATTTCAAGCCGATCCTAGAGAATCCCATCTCGCAAGCCGTGAAAAGAATTATCAAATATCTAAGTGGCACCGCCGACCTTGGTCTATGGTATGCCGTAGATTCTTCATTCAATCTTATCGGTTACTCGAATGCCGACTATGCCGCTTGCCGAGTTACAAGAAAGAGCACCAAAGGAACTTGCCAGCTTCTTGGTGAGAGGCTAGTTTCTTGGTCTTGCAAAAAGCAAACAAAGCAACCTCAACTTCCACAACCGAGGCGGAATACATTGTTGCCGGTAGCCGCCGCTCTCGCATTCTATGGATGAAGCAACAATTAGTAGACTATGAGATTCCTCCTCAAGTCCGCCCAATCTACCGTGACAATCGGCCCGCCATCTCCGTCTCAAATAATCCAAGAATGCACTCCAAAACAAAGCACATTGACATAAAAATACCATTTCTTGAAAGATCATGTTGAGAAAGGCAACGTTGTCTTGCCGAAAGTTCATACCGACTTTCGTAGAGCCGATATCTTGACAAAGCCTCTTGATCGAAGAGATTTGAATTCCTTAGGAGTGAGCCGGGTGTTATTGGTTATTCTCGTTGATGCTTACATCTTGCCGAAATCTCTATGCCCGCCGACCCGTCCTTGCCGCCGATTGATATTTCGCCGATTGCTTGCCGATGCTCTTTCTCGCTGATATTCTAAGTAGTGGTTGCCGCCTATCTATGTCTCCCATCAGCAAGCTTCTCTTTAAATGTAAAGCTGAGTTCCCTGTCAGACCTATCAAATCAAGGACAGTTGGTCACACCCCTCTCTGACACGTGTGTGTACCGCCATTTCCGTAAATCGTGTCAAATGATTTATTCCAATTAACTTTGTGATAAATCTCAGGTAAACTGTATCATTTTAAATCTTAAACAGTTATGTTAATCATTCTTAACTGCTCAAATTCGGCGCTTTAAATGGAGCTGCTGCCGCACGTATTTCAATGAAAATGAACAGTTTTCGTCTTTTGAAAACCCTTTTCAAATAAACCGTTCCCTCCAAACTCCATAACATATTTAAGCGAAGCTACTCTTTCAAAAACCTTTTCACATTCTCATCAAAATTCTATCTTGCTATCTCAAGTCTCCATTTCTCAAACTTCTTCCTTGAATCTGGTAAGTCCATTTTAATATCTCAAATATCTGATTCTAACATTGGTTTATTGTGTTTGAGTTTGTTTGATTGTTGAGTTTTGCAGAAATCATGAGTAATGAAAAGGATATCTATGGAGGTTACATAGACTCAAGCTTCTTCGATGATGCTGTTGACGGACAATTTCTCAGAGATCTCTTATCAGACTCTTCTGTTCTTCCCTTTCTGACTCCTTCTGATAATTTTGGAGTTTATATTGATTCCGTCAGAGAGTTCTTCGCAAATTCTGTCGTTGAATATTCCGATGAAGATTATCCCGAATCCTTCTCTGCCATTTCTTCTACTGTTTCTGGTGTTCCAATCTCTGTCACCCCTGAAAGTATATCCTCCATTTTCCAACCCTAGGAAATTCTGGCCCTAACTCTATGGATGCTTCAGATCTGGATGAAGCCTGGAATCTTATTAGAGGTGCTAATGCCGGACCAAGACTCAGTGGAGACAAGCATTTTAAGGTTGATTATGTTAGGAGATTCTTCGCTTTGATAGAAATTATTGACAGATGTCTAATTTGCCGATCTGGCTCGCATAGCCATATTACTGATCTCCAGTTTGAGGCATTCGCTGCAATAGTGCTAAGGATAAATTTCAACTGGTGTGGATTCATTTTTAGAGTGATTGCTCAAGCAGCCAGGAAGTATGCTGCTGATAGGCAAAAAGGTAAGGATTTTCCCGGCAAAGGATGTCACTATTGGTTGCTGAGCAGGATAATCAGAGGTAACCCTCCTGTAGTTCTTACTTACCCCAATGCTACCAGCATATCCAAACTCAAGTTGAAGCACCACAGTGAAGGTGATTGGAAAAGGATTAGCGTGATCTGCGGTGGAGCTCCCTGCTCTCGCTAATAGAGTTGCCGCTCCCGCCGAGAGTTCAACCGTCGCCTCCCGAGCCGAGAAAGAGAAGAAGAAGAAATCAAAGAAACCATCCCTAGCCCCTGCTAGTTCAAAGCCTTCATTTATCTCAGCCCCTGCTTCCTCATCCACTGTTGCTGTTGGGCCTGTTACAAGAGCTAAGAAATCAGCCTCCATTCCTGCTGCCCCAATTCCTGCTGCCCCATCCTCTGCTGAACCTAAGAAAAGATCCATGCCTGCATCTTCTGCCAAATCATCCAAGAAATCAAAACCTGTATCTGCCAAAGCTCCAGAATCCTTTGTTATCCCTCCTTCTGATCCTAGAGTCAGAAAAACTTTGTTTGCTGAACCCGTTCTTGATGAGGCATCTCTTCTCCCCAAACCAATTTTCAGAAAGGTCACTAAAACACCTGAGGAAATTAATCAAGAAATTTCTGAAAGAAGAAGAATGATTGAGCAAGATTTGAGGAGGAGAATTCCATTGCAACCCCTTTTATTATCTTATCCTAACCTTCCGGACATTCAGCACACTGCCTCATCCGGAGTAGCCATTGAAGCAAGGACCAGAAAATGTGCTCCTATCAAGAACCCCACCTTTCACATCTATTTCAATAACCCTTGGTCCATGATCAACAAGATTGCTCCAAGCAACTGGGTATTTCCTATTGACCATCTCCAGCCATTCATTAGAAGGCTTCTTCAGTTTCATGAAGAACAGAAAGATACTGTGCCTGCTGGACTATTGACTGACTATGTTGATAGGTCAAGACTGGACTTGAATGAGACTTTTGCCGAGAAGTTTCCTCCGCTCTCCAAATATCAAAATTTCAGCAAGAATGTGTTGATGCTGAATTTCAATCGATATTTTGATCTTTTGCCTCTCCTCTGGAATCAAGTCTATCTTTTTCAAGATCGAATTAGGCAAGATCTGATGGTCATCTCTGTTTGGATTGCATATGCCTCTGTCTACAAAACTCAGTTTGATTTTGAAGAAAATGATCCCTATCAGCTAGGAAGAGCTGAAAATGATGAAGATTGGGGATTCAAGTATTCTGATGCTGAGACCCTGACCAGAGGTGCTCTTGCCACCCAGTTTATTGAAAATGTTTTGAAGATGACTCAGGAGCTCATTACTTATTCTGAAGAAGCATTGAAAAGAAAAGAAGATAATGCTTCTGATGTGAATGCTGATTCAAGCAAGGCTGATAAAGTTCCTCCTGCTGATTCCTCAAGCGACTCTATTGAATCCAGCAGAACTATCTCTGATGATGACCAACAGTTTATCAGCACTGTGCTCCTGAAAAATACTCCTTCATCTGATGCTCATTCCAGCCCATCTGCTAACCCTGCTCAATCTACACCTATAGTGGTTACAGGAGGAGTCTTTCTTAATTCTGATCAAGCTCCCATCTTCTTTGATGTTCCTGCTGAACCATTTCAAGAGGTTGTTGAGTTGGGAGGAGGAGCTATCTCAGACACTGATATTGCTGCTGATCTTCAGACTCAGGAAGTTGATAACGCCTTCTCTGCAATTGTTGTCTATGACCCTGTTCAAGCACTTATTCATCAAGCTGCTGCTGATCTCTTGGTCCATGATGACTCTCTTCCTGTTGTTGCCGATGAAGACAAACCGTGATGAAATAGACCCGTAAGACTATGATGAGATCCCCGATGATCTTGAAGAAGATACCTCACCTCCATCCTGGTACAACTCCCTTTCTGATGACTGTAGGTTGATGATGTGCTCAAATTGGTATACCACCTTCAAGTCCATTCCAAAGGACTCTTCTGGTAATCCCCTTTTCCCTCCTCATCAGAAACTCAAATGGAGATCTGGTACAAAGATTGTGAAGAATTCCTTCAAAAATTACGTTCCTGCGAGGGTTCTACCAAAGATGCCTCCTATTCTACTGAAATGGAACAAGGATATCAAGCATGGCAAGAAGAAAACTCCTGCTGTTTCTCATGCCAAAGTCAAATCTCTCCCTCCAGCTACCAATCAACCTGGCTCCTTGAAAATTCGAGGTGAAATCTGTCCTTCTGGTGAATCTCCAATTGAAGTTTGCATTTATTCTGGTGGAATGATGAGCAGGCGCTTAGTGATTAATGATCTCGTGGTGGAAACTCTTAGCTATTCTCCTTATTCTGCTGTTGGTGTTTGGAAGATGGTGTATCAGCATGCCCTAGCCATAACCCTACCTCTCTATGCTTCCAGACCATTTCAGCAAGATCATTCTGTGGACACCGGCAGAATTCTAAGTCTTGGCATCATGCGAGATCTGCTGAATGGAAGAGCTTTTCTGAACTTCATGCTTGCCTGCAAGATGTCCTTGGAAAATAATGGTCAAATGTTTGCTGATCTTCCCATTATAATCCATCCAGATTTCCCTCTCCTTCTTGATCCCCCTGTTCAAAGATCTGCTGATGTTCCATTGATTGTCAGCACAGTCATTCCTCCTTCCTTCCTGGTACCCTTTGATCCTCCACCCGTTTATACTCTGTTTGGCTACTTTGCCAATGAGCATGGTCATCTTTCTGAAGCCTACCAACCCGCGCTTAGAGGTGACATTGGAGATTTGGGGATGTTTTTCCGGAGTGAAATTGAAGAAGTTAAGGATTTGTTGCTTAAGTCCACTCAGGAGGAGGAGTTAGCAAACAGAATCGCATCCAAAGTTTCTGCATCTATTTCCCAAGCCCTCAGCAGACCTCAGACCTCTTCTCTCAGTAATCTTAGTGCTGCTGATTTTGATCGGCTCAGTGATCTCCTAGACAGCTCCACCCAGGTTCAGAAAGTGGTGCTTGATGTTAACTTGAATCAGGATCGCACCATCAAGGAGTTGGAGCTAAAGCTTGAAGCTGCTGGAAGTAGGATTGCTGCTGTTGAAGCTGAGCTTACTGAAGCTAACTCAAGATTGCAAAGCTTGAAGGGAAAAATGAAGTGCTAGTGGAGCGTTACAAGGCCGGCAAGAAGAGGAAAGGCTGAAAAGGTGAAGCCAAGAAGCGTAAAAGATCCAAGCTCGATTCCTCCACCGCCGATCCCGCCGATACCTGGCGATGCCGATCCCGCCGATCCCGCCGATTCTTGACGTCTCGTAACCAATGATATAGATATCCTCGTGAAGCACCAAAAACAAACTTTCCTTTTCTGACAATTTGGTTTTTGACTTTATGGTTTTTGCTTAATATCTATCTAACTCTTCTGCAGGAACTTTATTAGTTATCTTTTCAGTTATCACTTATCTTTTATCTATTCATATCCTTTTAAGTGATTACGTTTTATAGGTGATTGGCCTTAAGCAATTAGGAGGAGATTGTTGGGTCAAAATATATGTGGACTCGTAATTGCTTAATCCCAATCACACGCCTAGTTAGAGACCCCTAATTTAATTAGATTTTATTTTTGGATCTCTTGATGCTCTCCCGATTATTTCGGCATGTGCCGCGGGATACTATCCCGCCGGTGGGATCTGCTGTGTAATCGGCGAGGAGTTAACTCTTTTCAAAGAACATACTTCACAGATAGGTGACTTATGTTTGGACGACTCCTTTCGTTTGAAATAAAATCTCAGTCACAACGGTCACATCTCTCTCTCTTTCATCGTACTTGTTTGCTAAAAGTAGTTATATTTTTCCTGCCAACACCATTACGCAGTCGACACAAGAGCCACTTTTAGCTCTACTTTGTCCTTTGTCTGCTGCTGCAGGTAACCGGTTGGGACAAAGGGGTTTTTACCCGCTGAACAATAGCAGAAATGTCTTATTCAAATCTCCCGCATTAATTGCAAAGATATGGCATTAAATGATACTCACCTACCAACCTCTTTCCGATTCTACCCTTCAACGGCATCTTTAGTTCTTCTCTTCCTTTCTCTTCAAAGTATATATAGAGAAGACTTTGCTGCATTAAAAGAAGGTTGGTGATTGCATTGAAGAAGAGTGTGCTTGAAGCATTGATTGTGTTCAAGTCTTCAAATCCATAAAATCATTAGACTTTATTAAGGATATACACTCGTGCACTTCTCAATCAACCTTGTAAGCATTCTCCAACAAGACAATCATTAGAATGCATTGATTGAGATTCACACACACACTTGAGTGAGATAAGTCTAACTTGCCACTCAAAAACACCTGGTCAGTTCTTCATTTAAATATCCATCAGTAGATCCTTGTATTCGCCCTTGTAAGGCAAGGCCGCACTTGTAATAGACTAGGACATATTGATAGTAAACTTTTCCCAAAATCCAAGATCGACCAATCTTGGTAGAGGACGTAGCAGCATTCACGCTGTGAACCTCTCCAAATACTGTGTCCTTGTCTTTACTTTATTTTCATCTTGCCAGTCGTTCACCACAACAAATTAGAACAGTTCATCCTGCTGAATCATAAGTATTTCCCTAAACCAAACAAGTTGCTCTGCATATATGATTTACATAAATACTTTGTGTTTAAAATCAAGCTCTAAACAATTTCTTGCTGATTTTGTGTGAGTTCAAACTTAGTCACTAATATTCCGCTGTGCTTACTGATTATCTTACAACTTTCTGATCAGTGACTATGACCATTAAAGTATTTTAATTAAAATTGCAAAAAGGCTATTCACCCCCCCCCTCTAGCCTATTTCCTCGCCTATTGGGCCTAACAGAAGCCATTCGGGCTTGTGAGGTTCACAAGAGGCAGAAAGAAGATCAGCAGAATTTCGTGGTACAGCTTCTGAATGAGCGTGGTATAGCAGCTATCCCCCAGTCAGACGGTACTTTTGTCCTGGTCGAGGATGACGATTCCCCGAAACCAGTTCACCAAACCTTCAATCAGGTTCCTCCCCGCCAACTTACGGGATGCCTTCCAACCAAGGAAACAGTACCTAGGCTCCATGTTGCCACCTCTCGGTGGCAACCCCGCCATTTTTGGTCGCCCGGTGCTACTCCTATCACTCAATATCACCGGCGCACCGCTGGACCATCTCAGGATGCCAATATTCTTCAATACCCTCCAGGGTTCGTCCCGTTGCCTATACACGAATCCCTAAACACCGGGACAAACCCCGATACGATTCGAAAAAGGCCCCCGTATATTCTCATATACCAAGCCTTCCACCTCCAATCACTACCGCTCACGTGGTAGCACCCGGCGCCGAGCCTCACAGTCCACCACCTGACCCAACCTTAGCCTCGGATGGTCGAGCAAATGAAAGACCCGAAAGCCACCATGAGCAGCTCAAAGCGGGAAACGCTCAAATCCACGAGATCCGGAATGGTCACGCCTCTCCCTGCCAAGTTCAGAATGCCGGAGATGGACCGATTCGACGGAACCGAATGTCCTCAAACGCACGTCGATACCTACGTCCTCGACATGAGGGCAAAAGGAGAAACCCTCAAGCAAATGGCCGACCACTTCCAAAGATACGCTTAAAAGTTCAAATGCGTTACGATGGTTTCGAGGGTCAAGCTGCGGATCGCCACACTGGGAACAGATCAAGCAACATCTTCCCGGAACGGTACAGATCCAACTTAGAGTGGGAAACAAGTCGTGAGGACTTAATCACCACCGAGCGAAAGAGGATGAAAGTGTTGGGGAATTCTACAAGAGATGGAGCTGAAACTCTCCGAGATCATGGAGCCACTCTCCAAAGACGAACAGATGCGGATCTTCAAGTCCCGCTTAAGACCGTCCATCGAACTCTCATCGGTCACAATTTCTTCCCCAGATCTCTCGGGCCATGGTCAATGCCGGCTCACGGTTCGAGAAGGATCTCAAGGAAAAGTTGGCTACTGCATAGCCATACAGATACCGCTCGCCAGCTGCATTCAATCCCGCACCGGCCCCGACAAAGGGAAAGATACGTCTGTCAACTACGTCCATCGGGGACAACGGTCGGGTAACGTAAACCCGGTCCCACAAAGCAACAATTCTAATCGAAGCGACTGCTGTACACTTCGACAAGTTGGACATGCCACCGAGCAAGATCTTGGAAGGGTTAATCAAGGAGGGTCTCCTTAAGCCCGTTGCCAATTACAAACCCAAAATTCCCGTAGCCAATGCGGACAAGAGCAAATACTGCGCCTTCCATCGGCATCACGGCCATACCACCGACAACCGTTTGGGGTTACGATACGAAATCCGTAACTTGATAGAAGAAGGCAAGTTAGAGCGCCCCCATGGGCCCAATACAGCCGGGAACCCTTTCCGAACAATAACAGCGTGAATTCCATTGAGTGGGTGCCCAAGAAGAGTGCCACGAACCCGGTTTCTCCGCCTCTTTCAAAGGATCCTTCTCTAATGTCCACATCGCCTACGATGTTTGCGATCGCTCCGCCTCGCCCGGGAGTACGAGTCCCGAGAAACCGTCCGAGCAATCCTCCGAGAAAACAAAAGAAGAAATCCTCTCAACAAAGAATCGAGAGAAAGATACGAAGTCGGGGACACCAGTGTAGGTACACTTGGAGAACCTTCCGGGAGGTTCGACTACTACGTCTTGTACTCCAGCCGGTCGTCTTTGCCTCCAGGCCATGCAGCTTTAGAGCAAACAGGTGGGAAAGCCGAAAAGTCCCGCCGAAACCAGAATTCGGACCCTGGGACACCGAAATACCTCGAGATCTTGGTAATCTTACTCCCGCCGAAGCCTAATCCCCCGCGGGATCAGCCAAGATTCAATTTGTCCAGCTTCCGAGCTCGGACCGGCAAAGGAAGATCAAGGTCAGCTTGGCAATCGCACTCGATCAATGTGCTAACCAAGGGCGGCAACCGCCACAAACAGCCTCAACACACTCCTGAGGTCCTAGCAAAGGCTTTACCTCGCAAGAGGAAGACAGGAAACGGATGGCTGGATGACTCTCCTTCTACGGATAGAGACGAGATCTACGACTCCCGTTTGTATGGCAGTATGATCACGTTCTGTGACGAAGACCTACCGAGAGATGCCTCGGGGAACAATGAAGCTCTGTACATCACTCTCAAACTCAACACCATATCACTCCCCGGAGTATTGGTAGATAACGGGTCAGCCGTTAATGTTCTCCCTCTCAGCATGATACGAGCTCTCCGTATCAATGAAAGCCACCTGATTCCGTCAGCTCGGACTATCAAGGCCTACGATAGCTCGTCTCGTCCCATCCTGGGGATGGTGACTCTGGAACTCTGGTTCGAAACCCAAATGGTGCCAGCAAAATTCCATGTGATGGACATTCCATCCGAGTTCACAGCTCTTTTGGGACGCCCTTGGCTACACCACATGAAAGCCATAGCTTCCACTCTCCATCAGTATGTTAAGTTCATTAACCGGCAGTGAGATCTTGAAGTCATCCGAGGGGATAGTTTCCTCATAGGAAACGAAGCCGAGACAGTAGCCAAGCGTGTCCGCACTCAGGCACCGATGTTACCTCCTTCGAATCAACCAAGGGACTACCGGGGCAAATCTCATCAGAATCCCTCAGAGTCCGGAGATGCTAACTATGTAAACGTACTCGAGCAGGCAGACCCTGAAGCAGTCCGATACATCTGTAACGATGTGTTGCCTTTTTCGCGGGAAAAATTCGATTTTTGCGTTTCTTTGAAAAACCAAATAAAACCGGAAAAAACGGAGTCGCCACGCCATTTTAATTTTGAAGGGCCAAAATTTTGAAAAAAGCCCGAGATCAGAGATTTAGGTTCGGAGGTCATGTTACGCGTCGGGAAGGACGTTAGTGTGCACCCGACGCGCCTCGTAAAAACGAGTCTTCCAAGCTGAAAATCATTTGTGTGTGTGTGTGTGTGTGTGTTTTGGCCAAAATAAGTTGTAACTGGAAAAAGTAAAAATTGGGATGTCTTTTTAAGACTTTAAACTGATCCCATGATTTTTTGGAGAATTTTTGGTTTGAGATTTGGTACTCAAAAAACCTTTTGAAGTTGAGAAGTCACTTCTGCCAGAAGGAAATGGCAGCAGACACCTGATTTTGAAATGGATTCAAGGGTCCTAAAACTTCATAATCTGGATGAACTCAGAGAATGAAAGTTTCTCTGGACTCCTTGAATAAACTTTGTGTGAAAGAAATTTCCATTTTGGAGAAGATTTGAGGGGTCAAAACCTTCTGGAAACCTCAGATATGAGATCTGGATTCCCAGAAACTGATGAACTAGCCTCTGAAAGAAAAATTGAAAAGGGGAGTTTTACTCACCCAAAAAATAAAGTAAAAATATGTCTGGAAAGCTCTTGATGTTGGCTACAAAAAGTGTTTTGTAGTCAACACCAAATTCCAAGTTCATCTGTGTCCAAAAATTAAGACCATGGACTGAGGTCTGGGAAAATTGCTACTGGACAGCAACTTCCCAAGAAAGAAAACAAGATTTTAAGGGGAGTTTTGCATCCATGCTTGTCTCCATTTCCCTAGGTTTTGGTTAGTGATCACTAGACATTTTAGTGGTGAATCAACTATACCAAACCATCCTTGGGGTACATTAGGACTAAGCATTTCATTTGCTTGGGAAGGGGAATTTTATCCTTTGAAAATCAAGATTTAGTGCTTGAAAATGGTTTTCTAGGGTTTTGAAAGTGCATTTTTGCAAGTAAACAAGAAAAGCTTTGAAAATAATGTTGATCTTTGTAGAAGATCATCCATGGAGATGGTCTTCCATGGTGATCTTCTTAGATCTAAAGAAAGAAGATGAAAGAACTACATTTTGTAGTTTGAAGATGCATGCATGGATGAGATTTAGGGTTAGGAAGAGGAGGGTTTACCAATCTTCCTTGTGTTCTTGAGTGTTTGGCTTGAGTATATGAGTGTTTAGAGATTTAATATGAGAGTGAGTGGATGAATATGAGTTGGGAAAGATTGGAGAGAAAAAGGTGACAATTCTTGAAGAATTCTCACTGTTTTCTCTCTATATTTCGCCAGAGGTTCGGTGCAATTGTGTTTTTTCTTCTTATTTTTGTGACTGGAGGGCTCAATTTATAGCCCTCTGAAAATTACATACTTGTCCGCGCGGATAGGATCAGGCAGCGTGCACTGTTCATTAAATGCAGCTTCAGCTTTGGACAAGAAGAATAATCTTTTTCAAAATTCAAATTGACCAGCCAGTTTTTGTTTCCAGCATTGCTATATTTGGTTTTCTTCATTTGTTTTTCTTTTTTGAGATTCTTTTTAAGGTTTAACCTTAAATAACAATGCCCATTTTACCCTCACTTTGTTAGGAATGTTAGGATAGTTAGGAATTGTTAGAAATGTTATAACTTCCGTTAATTTTCTAACGGAAATTCTAACAAGCTCAAATTGGAGCACTTACAGTAGCCCCTCGGCGACGGCGCTTTCGAAGGAAGCGGGGTCGTCGATAAGAGTAAGGCTCCATATTTGGCAGGATGATCGAGTGATCGGGTGGCTGAACCTAGCGATAGGCTACCTACGTATCCCGAATGGGAATCAAGCCGGCCGTAGTTCGGGTCTTTGACCCTGAGATGATGGCGCTTTAGGTGCCTCGAACCTCGATGAGCGAGTTCTGCGGTTGCCGGAGAGAAACTCACTGGGGATAAGAGATGACCATTTTTGGTCTCGATGGCTATCCGCCCGGGCTGGGATAGGAATGACCATTTTCGGTCTCTGCTGGGGATGATTGCGATTTATCACTTGATAGCGTCTTAGGTGCCTCAAACCTTGGAGATGGCGTTTTAGGTGCCTCGAACCTTGATGATGGCGTTTTAGGTGCCTTGAACCTTGGAGATGGCTTTTTAGGCGCCTCGGACCTTGGTGATGATGGCTTTTTAGGCGCCTCGGACCTTAATGATGATGGCTTTTTTAGGCGCCTGACCTTGATGATGATGGCTTTTTAGGCGCCTCGGACCTTAATTTGAAATGGCCTTTCGGTGGACTTTGTCCGCCGCCGAAGGAGAGGGTGACCGTTTTGGTCGAGGGCTGGACCTAATGATAGGCTACCTACGTATCCCTAGTGGGAATCAAGCCCTTTCGTAGTTCGAGCACTACTCGAGATTTCGCCGGCTTTGGGATTCCGTTAATTCCCGCTGGGATTTCGTTAGCCTTTGCGGGGAAAATCAGACGTATTCGTCTGGGGAATTGGTCTTACGTTTGACTGCCGGGGTAATTTTGATGAAAGATACGGGATCTCGTTATCTTTCTCGGGGCACTCGGTCTTACGTTTGACTGCCGGGGGTAATTTTGATGAAAGATACGGGATCTCGTTATCTTTCTCGGGGCACTCGGTCTTACGTTTGACTGCCGGGGGTAATTTTGATGAAAGATACGGGATCTCGTTATCTTTCTCGGGCACTCGGCCTTACGCTTTGACCGCCGGGGTAATTTTGATGAAAGATACGGGATCTCGTTATCTTTCTCGGGGCACTCGGTCTTACGTTTGACTGCCGGGGGTAATTTTGATGAAAGATACGGGATTTCGTTATCTTTCTCGGGGCACTCGGTCTTACGTTTTACTGCCGGGAATGATTTTGATGAAAGATACGGGATCTCGTTATCTTTCTCAGGTTACTCGGTCTTACGTTTGACTGCCGGGGGTAATTTTGATGAAAGATACGGGATCTCGTTATCTTTCTCGGGGATTTTTTCTTGACAAGGGGCTGACTTTGGTTAACTTTGGTTAACTTTGTCAAGTTGGGGACTGAATTGCAGAGTCCTGAAATTTTAAGGGGCAAAAGGGTCATTTTGACCCTTGCAATCCTATCCGCGCGGATAGGGATGGAAAGTCAGGGGTATTAATTAGGGCCAACGCCCTTCTTCTTCCTCAGTCCAATTTTTTTGAAATTGTCGAGAGCAGAGAGAGAGAAACTGCCATTCCGCCATTTTTGGCCATTTAAGCTTCGAAATTCCTTCAATTTTCTTGATTTTTCGAGCAATGGAACACGGGGAAGGCGCTTTTCAAGGCCAAGGACGTGGTCCCATAGCGGAGAGGCGATTGGAGCTCGTCCGGATGAGGAGGCATTACAACCTCTCGCAATCGGTTGAGGAGGAGCATTATCCCGATGCTTGGCAACATTGGGCTTCGGATCCGCATCTCCGAACGGTATATTTCGAATCCTCTTGATCCTCTTGTCGATTTCTTGCTTGACATTGATTTTTGGGTGATTTGATTTTTTTTTTTTTGATAATGACCATGTTCTTGGCCTTGGATTTTGATTTTGATGCTATGCATGTTGTAATGAGTATATGGGTAACTCAAAATGTGCATTTTGCTTGGGAAAAAGAATTGACATTTTTGCCATTTTTTTTTTTATTCGAAAATTGCATGTGAAAGTTCGAAAATTGTGAATTGTGACTTTAATTTTTAATTTTTTTTTTGAAATTTGAATCTTGCATGTTGATGATGATGATTTTTCTTTGAAATTGAATTTTGATATTGATGCAATGCATGCATTTTGTTTGGAAAGAATGGGCATTTTGCCAATATGAGATGTATGTTTAGGATTTTTTTTTTTGAAAAAGTGGGACGGATTTTTCCTCCCGTTGCATGTAAGACGGATGATATGCATGTATGCATTTTTTTTTTGTTGAAAATGGGACGGAGTTTTTACTCGCGTAGGAATGCATCTCCTTTTTTTTTTTTTGATGAATGCATTGGGACTTGCTGAAAATTGTTTTCTTTCATGCGAGAAAAATGGGGCTATGCTCATTGTATGCTGTTATGCTGTCGAAATTTTTTTTTTTTTTAATGTAAATGCAAATGCAATCTTTTTGACATTTTCTCTTTTTTTTTTCTTTTTTACAGGGCGGAAACCGTTTTGTGACGGAGCAAATTTGAACAAGATGAAGACTCGAGGATCGGTGGAGTCTGTGATTGACTTGTGGGATCGGCTTCCGGATGCGGGCCGAGGAGCTTTGCCGAGTCCGAGACAGATTGTTGTTGAGACGGGGCTCTGGGAGTTCGTCGAGTGCTTGAGGGGACTGGTCAAGTTCCCTAAGAGCAAGGGCTTGATGTTCGCTCTAGCGCAGCATTGGTGGGATGCGACCCACACATTCCACTTCTTCTGGGGCGAGGCGACTGTTACGCCTTCTGACTATGCTGCGATCACGGGTCTGTCCTTTAATGGACGCAGCATCGAGTGGAGAGATGGCTACGCGATGCCGATCTGCAGCTCTTCTTGGATTTTCCCCTATTCCCAAAAAGGGGATGGGGATGGAGTATGCCGTGGTCTTCGGTAAGATTGTGGAGACCATCGCGAGTTACGAGGCCGGGAGGATAGGTTTAGCGCCGAGCGATTGCTAGGTCCTTCCCGTGGTTTGCTTTCTCGAGCACGCTCTTTGGACATGCCGAGGGGACGGCAGCCTTGCCTTGCCGAGGTCCTTGGAGGACATGGAGACGGTTGGAGATATTTCCCTGGGGAGGCCGGCCGGGCCGAGCCGTACTTCGCTCTTGATAGATACAAATGGAAGGCCGTGAGCTCCTTGCACGCTTCGAGTTTGCTCTGGAGGTATAAGCTCTCTTTTGCTTTCCTCTTTCCTTTGAGCACGCACTTTTATTTGCACCGGATTGATTGGATTTTTACCTTTCGCAGTATGGGCGTTGGAGTTTTTCCACGTCACGGTGTGGGAGGCACTCGAGGCGTACGTCGGGGCGTATCCGGCCATGCAGCCTTGGTCCAAGCATGCCCGGGAAAAGATAAGCTCCGTGGGGCGTACGACTCTCGTGTACGCGGATTGCCTTCCTTTGACGGAGGCCGAGACGGATGAGGGGATGATATTCTTCCCCGGGATCGCTTTGAGGTAGCGCACTCGAAGGGCGCCGAGATCCGGACAAGGCAATGGGAGGATTTTGAGGGGCCCGACTTGCGATGCCTATTATCCGGGAGAGAGGGTGACGCGCCAAAGCATGGCGTGAACTCGCCTTTGAGGACACCGGTGGAGCCTCCCGCCGACATGATGCACTCCGAGCGATCGGTCCGTGACTGGGATGATTACCGAGCAGCCAAAGACTTCTGACTTCGTGGCGATCGAGCCATATGCGACGTTCGTCTTGAGGAGGCCGAGGATGCCTCAGTTTTGGAGAGGGAGGGGCTTGGGATCCCGCGGTACCCTCGGACGGATTTTTCCTACATCCAGGATGGGGTCCGATTGAGGGTGCAGATCCCTCACCCGAGCGGCTTCCACGAGCTTTCCGGCCTCGTCCGGTATGAAGGTATGGCTTCACCTTTTCGCCCTTCTTTTCTTTCTTTTGTTTCATCATCTTTAGCATCACTTCCTTTTTTTTTTTTTGACGCTTTTGCTTTTGTGCGCTGAGGTGGTCGTCGAGACACCGACGAAGCAAGTGATCGGGGCTAAGAGATTCATACGGAGGATGGTTGCTTGCGGGGCACCTCGTGCTAGGGCGAGGAGACCACGGCCGGCACTGTCCGACGGGAGGCTTCTCCTATTCCCTGAGACTTCTTCCGAGACCCCTCTTTCTCCTCTCATTGATCACCGCGCGGCACCGCCTTCGGATCACGTCATTCTTGGGGATCCGCACGGGCAGGGACACGTCTCGGCGGCATGGTGGGTCGTCTCCGTATGTTCGTGAGTCTGACGCCTTCACCTTCGGATTCGATTTCTTCAGTGGATCCGGGTTTACCCTATCGAGTGTGCCGGCTGGTCCCGACGAGCCTCTTTTCGGAGATGAGGACGATTCTGAGCCCGAGACTTTCAGTGGCTCCCGACGAGGCGGGCCCGAGTCGCAAGAGGGGCCTGGGAGACATCGGGCGCTGAGACTCCGATTGATTTTTTTTTTTTTTTTTTTTAGATTTAGATTTGTACAGCATCATGCACATTTTTTTTTTTTTGATGTAATAATTTAGGATTTTATTTATGTTTGTTTGTTGTTTTTTTGTACACTCTCCTTTTTTTTTTGGAATGTAATAATTTAGGATTTTATTTTATGAATGCAATGCAATATGAATGCAAAGGTTGCATGAGCCTTGGTTTTTTTTTTTGCAAGGGTGTTTGGTATATGGACTGGTTTGGGGAGGGTTTTTGCACAAGTTTCGAGCAACCGACGGAATATTCCCTTTTTGGTGTAGCACTTGACCGTTGCAAAATTTTTTTGGGAATGACAATCCCATCCGCGCGGATGGGGACTCGCATCCGACATTGTCCTTTAATTTTGGTTCGTACTGGTCTTGCTTTATTTCAAATTCAAATATCTTCTTCAACCTCCAAATTCAAACAAACCATTTTCGGGAGGAAGAGAGAAAAACCATGGAAAGCCTTAGAAAAGCTCCTCAAAATTGTCCCAAGAGTCCCAAATGTCATTTTTCAACAAGTTCAAGGATTGGTCCCGGAAATTATGCATGAGAGAAGGTCTTTCTTTGAAGAACGGTACAAGGTACGATGCTTGTGGTCTCTCAAAGAATTGGTTCCGGATTATGACCTCTTAAGGGCTTCTTCTTCGTTGGGATACTAGAAGGCATGTCTTTTGCCTTTCCTTCAACGAGATTGTTCCGACTGTGGAAGAATTTCGGGCCTTGCTTGGAGGTCCTGAGGTGGAGGAGATAGCAATTCCTTTGTCCCAGGAGCTTCTTTTGTTGACAAGTTGTGCAACCTTCTTCATCTTTCCCTGAGGAAGCACGAGGCATGATCCGCGGTCCCGACCATTTTGATATTTCCGGTCTTCCCGACAGATTTAGGGGCTTAGGCTTGGTGGATGACGCCTATTGGGATGCCTTTGCACTTTGCATGTTCGGCACTTTGTTCATGGTCTATTCCTTCGGGATTTGCCATCGATCTCGCCGGATGTTGTCGTTCATTGTCGCCCGGCGTAGATGTCGTTCCTTTGATTCTTGGGGAGACTTTTCATGCTCTCGACAGATTAGCTACCGGACGGCGGTACATGCACGGGGCAGCCCGTTTCTTGACCCCGCGGCCGATGGAGCGTTTGGGGGTTCTTCGGGAAACCTCTCGATATGATCGTGCCTTGGACTTTTGCCAGAGAGGTGTCGATGTAGATTTTGATGATCGTGGCTCGTGGGCACGTTGGATGGCGGGTCGCCGACCGAAGATATCGATGGTTGGTGCCTCATTGGCGGGTGGAGACTCGCAGAGTGCTTCAGACGGGTCCCATGTGGTTATGCTTCCGGGCTTTCTCACCCAGCTTCTACATTCCGGCTGGGTCCCGAGACAGCTTTGGCTTGGAGCAGTTCCTTTGGAGGGTTTTGATGATATAGCCACCAGGTGGTGGCTCCGCTTTCCATGGATGATCCCTCGGTGTTTCCATTTCTTTCCCGAGTATGGAGGTACGATGCCTTTCCTCCTCGGGTCATTCTCAGCGTCCGAGACCGGTGTTCTCGACCACTTGTACCTGGATTGGTACGAGGGGCATCCGGGAGAGACTCATGGCTATTTTGAGACGGCGTGAGGCCATTATGGGTGCGGAGGACCTGGACCGTTTCGAGAGGAGGAGGGCCGAGGCGAGGGCCAATCCTCATGACAGAGCGAGACGCCGTGACCGATTATGAGGCTTACGTCAAGAGACAGGAGAGGAGGGCTCCTATGCTACCGCCTAGGTTACAGGAGATGAGGGATGACGCTAGGGCTACTAAGGCCCCGACACGAGGCCGGTTTGATAGACCCCGTCCCTATACCGCAGCTTGGTAGGAGGAATACCGACATTTTTCCTGGTTCGTAAGAGAAAGACTCGGAGGGGGAAGAAGAAGGAGAGACCAAGACGAGTGGCTTGGAGTGACTCCGAGGTTTCCAAGTATCCCTTTCTTGCCATGACGCACACATTAGTTTGATTATGTATCTTAGTTTTCTTTAGCAGCTGCCGCTGTAGGAATGAATCGGGCTTAGACTCATCAAAGAGCTTTTAACTTGTAATGAATATTTGAATTGCTTTAGAGTTTTTTTTTTGAGACGCTTTCATGGTCTCGATCAATTGTATTGATGCCAAAGTATGGCTTTTATTTGTGCTTTAGACCGAACCGTTTCCGCCGCCACGTTCCCCTCATTTTGAGGAGCTCAGTCTTCGTAGTTCAACCTCGGTGAACTCTTTTTTGTTTTTTTTGTTTTTTTTTTGGTGCAACCTCGTTTTTTACCTAGGCCGCCCTTTTCGGGTTTCTAACCTAGTTTGGTATTACTCTTTAGCACTCTTTTTTTGTTTTTTTTTGTAACCCTGTTTTTTACCTAGGCCGCCCTTTTCGGGTTTCTAACCTAGTTGGGTATTACTCTTTAGCACTCTTTTTTTTGTTTTTTTTTTTTTTTTTTTTGTTTTTTTTTTTTTTTGTTTTTTTGTTTTTTTTTTTTTTTTTTGTTTTTTTTTTACGCGTAGTATCTCGCGCAGCCTTGTCACCATTCACCGGGTGTACAAAGGGATTCCCGTCGAGGTCCGCAAGTTGCATGGCTCCTCCGGAGAAGATCTTCCGGACGACATATGGCCCGACCCATACAGGCTCCCATTTGCCGAGAGGGTTGATACGGACCGGGGCTTTTCTTTTAGAACGAGATCACCTTCTCGGATCTCCCGATGCTTTACTTTCTTGTCGAAGGCTCTAGCCATTCTTCCTTGGTAGGCCCGGATGTGTTCCATGGCCTTCGCCGGCGTTCGTCTAGTAGGGCCAATTCATCATGGCGACTGAGCCATTCGACCTCGTTGATTCGCTTTCCAGCCAAGATACGGAGCGAGGGTATTTCCAGCTCGATTGGGAGTACGGCTTCCATTCCGTATGTGAGGGCAAAAGGTGTTTCCCGCTTGCCGTTCGACCGATGTTCTCGTAGCCCCGCAGTGCCAGTGTAACTTCTCGCCAATCTCTACCTTGACACCATTTTCCTGATGATATTTTCCAGAGTCTTGTTTGCCGCTCGACGGCTCCGTTGGTTTGGGGCCCGTAGGGTGATGACTTGTGACGGGTTATTCGGAATTCCGCCAAAGAACCCGTCACATTCCCCTTCGAAGTGGGATCCATTATCTCGAGATGATTTCGGCCGGCAACCCGTATCCGCACATGATGTTTTCTTTGATGAAGAGGGCAACTTTCTTTGAATTGAGGATTTTGTAGACTGACTTTTCGATTCCTTCAAGAAATCACCAATCTCGCATCTCTTTAGGCTCTTCCGCAGCTCCCAAATTCACACTTGTCAAAATCTCCTCAGCCTTGGGCTCGATTTTCCTCTTCCCTGACAACCCGCTTAAAGATTTTTTTTTTTTTTTTTTTTTTTTTTGTTGTTTGATTTTTTTTTGTTTAATGTGTCTCGTTTTCTTTATCTAATGAATTATTATTAAAAATTTTTTTATTAATTAATTCATCATTAGTTAAAGTGGCAATCAAGGGATACTCGTAAAGGTTCGTCATTTCATTGAAAACGAAAGGGAATACAAAGGCTTGCTACGCACTCGTAGTCTTTAGGCGTAAGGCCATCGGACGACCCTAGAGACTCGATCTTAACAGAGAGACTCGGGAGGACTTGTCCTAGATTGACACAAAGGGACGGGGTACCAATCCAAGCTTGGTGATCATTTCCTCCTTAGTCGCGGACGGGCCCGAGAGAGTTTCCCAATTCTTTAGCGGCATTGCTATTGGTGGCCTCATGACTCGGAACCGTGGCTGTTTTTGTTTTCCTTTCTCAATTGCTGCTATCATCTCTTGGACCGAGCCGAGATCAATCAGTCTCGGCACTGACTTCTTCTTCGAACAATTGCCGCATAACTGCACCATCCCAATCATCTCGAGGGAAATTCCGTGGCCTTAGCTTTTGGCACCGCGTCAATTCGAACTCAGTTTCGGGTCTTCCCGGGCAAGAGGGAATAGTGGTTGTGAGCTTCTCGAACCTGCTCCACCTGTGTCGCACGCCCGAAGGTATACTCACTCTTCATGGTAGTGGTAGCCCTGTGTATCTTGGGTAGGTCCAGGAACATTCTACGGACCGGGTTAGCCTTGGTTCCTCCGAACTTGTTGAGGCTATCCCGTAGCTTTAGCCATCCCGCCGTAGGAGTGGGCTCGTGATGTTTCCCGGTTGTGTGGGACCCTTTACAAAGTAGTCACCAAATTAGGACCGAAGGGGAGAGATTTAGGGATTGTCAACCGGGACCTTTCCCCGTGGCCTTCAAATCTTTTTCCCTTTGCAAAGTGTCCACCGAGGAGGCCTCATATCCTGTGCCGTGGCGAGTATTTTGTCCTTTCACCTTCGATGAGTTTGAAAGTTCCTTGTTGGCGCTTCCCCACCGAGGCCAGTAGATAGCTCATTTTTCTCATCATTTTCAAGACCGGTGGGATTTTATCCCGAGTGACCGTCATCTATGTTGCACACTTGGGCCTCGGGAGGCTCGACCGTGAAGCCCGTTAGCATGTGACCTTCCTCATCATGTTTGATTTCCGTAATAGGTATTCCGCCCGTATCCGTGCCCTCTAAAGTGACTAAATCTCCGTAAATGGTCGTCGATCCCCATTCGAGACGAATTTCACACACCGGTGGAGGCTTGAGGCGACCCCTTTGACTTGGTGCAGCCAAGGTCTTCCCAATAAGGCATTGAAAGTAATCGGGATGTCGATAACCCGGAATTCCACAGTATCAATTTCGTCCAAACCAGAGGTCTAAAGTAGCAACTCCGAGGACTGCTCGAGATGTTGAGTCGTAAGCTTTGATCGTGAGAGAAGAAGGCTTCAAGTCCGTAGTCTTGATATCAAGCAAGCTCATGATCTTTGCCGGAAGAATGTTCATTCCGACCCATTATCAACCAGACCCGAGGGAGGCGTCGTTCATCCACTGGACTGTGATGAAGAGAGGCTCATTATGATCACCCCAAATTGAGGGAGGTCGAGATCTCGTGAAAGTGATTATGTTCCCGTAATGGATGTTTCCAATCAGCCGTACCACATCATCGGGAGTAGCATCAATAGGCACGAGAGTGCGAGCTGCTTTCTTCCAAATTTCACCATGGGATAAGACGAAGTGAGTAGAGACCAGAGGGAAATGTTGGCCTCGTGTTTGCTTCAACCGGGTGAGCACGGGATCCTCTTTTTCGTGGTCCTGGAGTTTCAAATTTGCCTTAGCATAGGGGCGGCGATCTTCTTTTGGTGCTTGATCTCGTGGCCTTCTTATCTCGCCTGGGATTTCCTTGGAAGATCTCGCCCGCATCGGGTTAACAGATTAACTTCCTCATCGGCCGTCTCTTGACTAGATTTCT
This sequence comes from Adenophora triphylla var. japonica, assembly GCA_022495995.1. Lineage (NCBI taxonomy): Eukaryota > Viridiplantae > Streptophyta > Magnoliopsida > Asterales > Campanulaceae > Adenophora > Adenophora triphylla. The sequence continues at coordinate 228,489 of JAFEMH010001981.1, forward strand.
TCAACGCCGCCAACGTTAATGGGGAGCCCTTTTGGCTATTGGCCATTGGTTCGACGGAGTCTAGCAACGGCGGGGCCGAGCTTGAGCCGTATTGGCCTCTTCCCGGGCGGCCCTTATAACCGCTTCCCAAGTCACCGGCTTCGAGTCCGGGGTTGTGTTGTTGCCCCTCGATGGCCCACAGAGCTAAGGCGTCCTCCGATTCACTCTCATGGTCGGCCTTGCTCATTGTTATCATGCAACAAGAGTCGCTATTGTCGGGACTTGGCGGCTTTTCGATCTCATCCCTTGATGGCCCACGAGTTGTGGCTATCACCTCCATCTCATCGTATATCCTTTTTCTTTCGCCTTGCAGGTAGGGCAGCCACAGTGAAGGATAGGCAACGTTCCCCTTCGGAGCTTGAGGTAGCGGCTCGATAGATCTCGTGTCCAAATAAGGAGCACCCTGGGTCCATTGTCGGCCCCGTAGCAATTAGAAAGGCGTCATGTGGATTCATAGGTATGAAGGCCACCGGGGAGACGTTCGCATCGATAACCCTTTTCAATGATTGCAGTGCATTCGCCGCGCTCGAGCGGCCCTGGCCGTGACCCTTACGGTTGTTACGCCATCCGTTCGTGGGAAAGAAGAAAAAGATCCGATAACGTTTACGAATTCTTCATCTTCCGGTGGCCGAAACCCTCCATTTTCGACCTGCTTCAATAAACCCTTTCCATTCACCATTCAGTTCTTATAAGGAACGTTGTGTTCTAGGATTTCGGATATGTACGGATCTCGGGCGCGGGCTTTGCCGTCCCTCATCCTCTCGGAGTATCCGGCACCGCCACAAATGCATCTTATGAGGTGCCTCTAGGGGTCCACCCCTATTGGCATCTCGATCCGCATTTTCCCGCGGTCCTTCATCGTCACTTGCCGACAACCAACCATTATGCCTTGCTCCCATGGGCTCATTTCGGCATGATTGTTCCGCATTGTTTCCGGATCCTGGGGTCTCGCCGACTCTTCACTCGTCATCATCATCATCATCGCTATTTGCTGCCATCGGGAATCTTCTTCCCATACTACACGGGATTTCACCGAGAGGGAACGCGACTCAAACCCAGCTGGGGAAGAGGGCGCGTGCAAAGCCGCAAAATTGTCATATGTTCCCATTCCCGAAGTGATGGTAATTGTGACTCACCTTCTCCTCCCGTAAATTGCGGGGAAGAGGAGAGGGGGTGGCACGTATTTGACACTGTGTAGAATGTAGAAGGGTTCCTCCTCCTCCGATTATTCGGTTTCACCGCCTTCGGGGTCGTATTTGATTTCTCCAATAGCCGTTTGTGGAAGTGTACTAGCTCCGTATGCTCTTCGGCCTCTTTGCCGATAAGCCCCAAGACAGCGCCCGCCGGAAGCTTTCTTGTTCGATCTTTCTTGATTGTTCCAACCATCTTGTATAAATGGTCCTTTCATGTTCAACGGAACAGCTCTAGCTTCTTCGATTGGCCTTCCCTTCATCCGAAAATAGCGGGCCTCGTATTCTTGCAAGGAGTCTCCGACATGAGACCAAGATGGGTTGATTCGCTCGATATCCTCAAGGCCGAGGGGGAATCCGAATCTCGTGATCCTCGACGAGGTCAGCCACGGTATTTGGGGACCTTCATCGCATCTTCCCCGGGCATGCGAAGATTCTCCGCATTCAATCATATTCACTCGATTATGGTTCCGTGGCAATGATTTTTGATCGTGTTAGGCCCCTGGGCCTTCCAACTTTCCTTGCTCTATTAGCCCCCGGATTGCCTTTTTCAGAGTGAAGCAGCTTGTCGGCCGATATCCGTGAGCTTGATGAAAAGCACAATACTTTGTAGTATCCACGGAGCATTCGGATTTCCGGGTTGGAAATTCTCCAAAGGCCGCAGCAAGCCTTCTTTCACCGCCCCCTAAAGATGTCATTCGTAGGCATTCCAAAGTTTTCGAGATTCATGACCCGTGGTCCGGGCTCGCCGGTTTCCCCGGGAGCAAAAGGAGTCGTGTTGTTACATTCCCGTCCCGCATAGTTAATCGTCTCTTTGCCTTTAGCAGAGCAGGGGCGGTGTTTGCAGGAGGAGCCCGATATCTCGTAGGCGTGCAGCAATGGTTGCCGATTAGGCCTTTTCAAACTTAGCCGCAGAGTTAACCATGGCCCGTAAGTCTCGAGTATGGGAAGTGACCGAGGGAGGCTCTCGATGTGGTTTCAAGCATGACCGGAAGATGTCCAGCTTGTTCCTCTTCGGAAGGAGGGATGGCCATTTCACCGAGTTTCGCATTCCACCGCTTGTAAAAGTCCCCAACATTCTCATCAGACGCCGCACCGTTGTTTGTAGGTCAACCCTATTTGTTTCCCATTCCAAGTTGGCCTTATATTTTTCGTGAAGGCATTGGTAATTTGGTCCCACGTAGCCCCGGCTTCGTGTTTCAAACGGAAGAACCACTTTAAGGCACCGGACTTCAAGGATAGATCGAAATAGTCACCGCTGGCCGATTGGTACATCCTTTGGCTTTCATCGCCAAGGTATACGTGTCCAAATGGGTTTTCTGGCATGCGGTTCCATCAAAGAGATCCAGATTTGGCATCACGAATTTGTGGGGCAGAGGAACAATGGAGTCCGGTCTCAGTAGGCCGGAAGGCGCGCACTTCTTGCGCCGCTCACGAAGATTCCGCGCTTTCATTTCCTTGTGTTGCTCCATGAACCAAAGCCAGATGAGGGTCTTGTGGCGGAACCATGGCATTCAAGCTAGCGGCCGAGCTAGAGAGAGGAGCTACCACCGGAGGCAGATCGTGGAGGGAACGGCCGGTCCGGACGTAGGTGAAAACCCGTCCCGGCCGAGTTACCCCGGGAGCATGAGTAGGAGCCCGAGCAAAAGGATAGAACCTTGCGGCTTGTTATTGATTTTCAACCGGCAAAGTAGGTGGAGGCAGCCCCGATGTGGCCGGATAACTTGGATTTCCAGAGAGTGGGGCCCGTAAGTAGGCTTCGAGTGCGGGCCGCCGTCCCGGATTGTTGAATTGCATGGCCGCCAGGTAAAGGTGTGTAACCCGGGGTACTGCGGTCCCGGTGATTCGGATGACACCGGATGGAGGCTTAGTAACCCATAGAAGTCTCGAGTGAGGAATGGATTTGTGTGAGGAGCAACAACTAGTACTGCTCGAGGAGGGGCTCCCGACCGTGGCCCGTAACCAAGCCGTGGCGGCATTCCGAACCGCGGCCGTTGCCGCTGAAGGTCCTGATTGATCGGTTCCGAATCGAGGAGGGATCCCGATTAGCCGTGGCATTCCGAGATAGCCCCAACCATGAGAAGACATTCCGTACCGATTTTGCCCCCACCGATTCAGGCCGCTTCTGCCGCATGGATCCGTGGTCTCGTGGTCGGGAGCCGGGCCGACCCGAAAATCGAGGAGCACTGGGTTCTGTAGTGGCACCATAGGAGGTGGGTGGCGGCATCCCGGTGTAATCGTGGCGACCGAGAGTGGGGTTGGCATCCTCGTCTTCTTCCACGCGTGAAGGTGCCATCGGGATTGAGGCCGGCGGCCAAACCGTGACTCTTAATAGCCTCCATAAGGCCGTTTAGCCGTGCTTCCCGTCGTAACCTCATCCGTTCTCGCTAACCGATTCCACCGTTGCTCGTCCGAGGGGTCCCGGGAGGCGGAGTGACGTTATCCCCATCATTACCGGCCGATGCGTACATTCTGAAACCCGGAGTCGGAACAAACGGTGAAGCTGACGATGCGCTTGACTCTTCCCAACTGATCAAACGGTGACCCGGTGCCCGAAACCAAGCTTTGTGCGGAGCTGTGGGGGAAAGGACACGAAGGTTCAGATGTCTGTGAATGGAAGGAGGGTAGGTGTTTGGGCATTGGACTCATGCAACATGCAGTTATTTGTTCACTTTTACTTAAAACATCTTTTATTAACCTAATCGGTTGGAAAAGATTGCTCTTCTTTTTCGCAAACTACTCGATCTCGGATCGCCGGGCCCCGTCACTACGCCTATAAGCCCCTCGTATTCCACCCGTATTTCGACCTCCCAGGTGGACAGCCCCGGCGAGGGTCCTATAGGCAAGCGGGTCCCACCGACCGAAAGAAAAACGATCCTAAAAGTCTGGCGGGTAATCGAGTCTTAACGAGCATTCGATGTAAATTACGGATAAAGCTGACGTCAAAAGTCAAGATCATGTCCGAGGGCTCGACGAAAAGTCGGCGTGATTTGGACTGATAAGCGTCCACAATTGATCTTGACTTGTCGTCAGTTAAGCCGTAATTAGGCATGGAATATTCATTAATCCTTGATGACTCAAAGGTCAATGCCGGGAGTCAATGTATAATTTGTGCCGCCGCAGCCGAAGTCAAGGCGCCGGTCAATATCTTGGTCAAAGTCTCGCGGCGGAAAACCGGCGTAACTTCGACCGATTAGCGACCGATTAGGGACCCGAAAGATATTGAGTCGGTATGCCGACAAAGGCTTGAAAGGAACGGTCTGTACACGGACAGGCATGACACGTAATTTAACTAAAAACCAACCGGGTCTCTGACAAAGTGTGTCACGGACAAGTGCATGGTCGACACGAGGCTCCAGCGTGGATGTTTGGGTAGTCCCGTGCTCATCCGAGAGGCGTAATAAGACCAAACGGACCGCGACAAGGATTTCCCTGTTAGGGACGTAGTGTGCAGTGTACGGTCACGTGCGCGTAGTGTGCAAGCAGTCTATATTCTTTTTCTGAGTAAAATAGAGATTTTTTTTTATGTGTCTTAAAAATATGATGCATGATTTTTTTTTTTGAAAATTTTCTTCTTCTTTTTTTTTTGAAAATCCCTTTTTTTTTTGAAATTTTTAATGAGCACATAAGCACGAAAATTCCGACAGTTAGGGACATTATTCCGACAGTCAAAATTTTGACTTTCTCCGAGGCGGCCAAAACAACACGAAAACTGTGCAAAAATCAACACACACACAAAAATGATTTTCAAAGCCGGGACGGAAGCTTGACCCTCAAAAGCTTTTTTTTTTTGAAAACGGTGATACCGGTACGTGGGATTGTTAGACCACAATTTATCCCCGACTCGTGTTAGGAGGCGATAACGGGAAGTTTAATGGTTTCCACCAATATACCAAATACCATTTTTTTTTTTAAAAAAAAGCTTAGTCCCCAGCAGAGTCGCCACTGTGATGAATGTGTATCCGAAAATTTTCCCATTTTTATTTGAAAAAATCAACGAAAGGGAGTCGCCACGCCATTTTTATTTTGAGGGCCAAAACTTTGAAAAAAGCCCGAGATCAGAGATTTAGGTTCGGAGGTCATGTTACACGCCGGGAAGGACGTTAGTGTGCACCCGGAATGCCTCGTAAAACGAGTCTTCCAAGCTGAAAATCATTTGTGCGTGTGTGTGTGTGTGTGTGTTTTGGCCAAAATAAGTTGAAACTCAGAAAAGTAAAAATTGGGATATCTTTTTAAGACTTTAAACTGATCCCATGATTTTTTGGAAGATTTTTGGATTGAGATTTGGTACTCAAAAGACCTTTTGAAGTTGAGAGCCATTTCTGCCAGAATGAGAAAGGCAGTGGACCTTTGATTTTGAAATGGATTCAAGGGTCTTAAAACTTCATAATCTGGATAAACTCAGAGAATGAAAGTTGTTCTAGACACCTTAAATAAGATTTGTCCGAAGGAATTTTCCATTTTGGAGAAGATTTGAGGGGTCAAAACCTTCTGGAAACCTCAGATATGAGATCTGGATTCCCAGAAGCTGATGAACTAGCCTCTGAAAGAAAATTTGAAAAGAGGAGTTTTACTCACCCAAAAAACAAAGTAAAAATATGTATGGAAATATCTGGATGTTGGATACAAAAAGTGTTTTGTAGTCAACACCAAATTCCACATTTATCTGTGTCCAAAAAATTAGACCATGGACTGAGGTCTGGGAAAATTGCTACTGGACAGCAACTTCCCAAGAGAGAAAATATGATTTTAAGGGGGGTTTTGCATCCATGCTTGTCCCCATTTCCCTAGGTTTTGGTTAGTGATCACTAGACATTTTAGTGGTGAATCAACTATACCAAACCATCCTTGGGGTACATTAGGACTAAGCATTTCATTTGCTTGGGAAGGGGATTTTTATCCTTTGAAAATGAGATTTGATGCTTGAAAATGGTTTTTAGGGTTTTGAAAATGAGTTTTCTTTGCAAGAAAGTAAAAGAGCTTGAAAATAATTTTGATCTTTGTAGAAGATCATCCATGGAGATGGTCTTCCATGGTGATCTTCTTAGATCTAAAGCAAGAAGATGAAAGAACTACATTTTGTAGTTTGCAAATGCATGCATGGTTGGAGTTTAGGGTAAGGAGAAGGAGGGTTTACCAATCTTCCTTGTGTTCTTGAGTTTTTGGCTTGAGTGTATGAGTGTTTAAGGCTTAAGTATGAGAGTGAGTGGATGAGTGTGAGTTGGGAAAGATTGGAGAGAAAATGGTGACAATTCTTGAAGAATTCTCACTGTTTTCTCTCTATATTTCGCCAGAGGTTCGGTGCAATTGTGTTGTTCCTCTTTATTTTTGTGACTGGAGGGCTCAATTTATAGCCCTCCTGAAATGACAAACTCATCCGCGCGGACAAGACCTTGAGCGTGCACTGTTCATTAAATGCAGCTCCAGCTTTGGACAAGAGGAATATTTCTTTTTGAAATTTCAAATTAACAGCCAGTTTATTGTTCCCAGCCATTTCTATTTGTGGTTTTATTCCTTTTGTTTTACTTTTTGAGATTCTTTTTGAGGTTTAACCTTAAATAACAATGCCCATTTTACCCTCACTTTGTTAGAAATGTTAGGATAGTTAGGAATTGTTAGAAATGTTATAACTTTCGTTAATTTTCTAACGAAAATTCTAACAAGCTCAAATTGGAGCACTTACACTGCGGTGAACCAGCTAATAGCAAGTATCAAGGGGGATCCCTAGCAATTCGTTCAAAGCCTATGAATGATTCCTATCGAATTTAGGAACAATCATCTCACTAGTCAATGACATATCCAAGATTGTAGCAAATTCCTCAACAGTAGGCACCATCTAATTAAGAGAAAAATTAAAGAGATGAACAGAAAGATCCCAAAATCGAGCAGCACCCTGCAAAAGATTCCAATCCGGTTGGAGGTTCTTCAAGGTGAAAAGGATTCTGAATCCGAATTCTGCTACAAACTTATTGCGAGATCGATTGCGAAGCGACCTCACAAAGTCTCTTGATGCTTGCTTGAATGCTTCAACTACGTCAGACAGCAGAGAAAAATCATCAACAATCATGGACGTTGGGACGATCTCCTTGGAAGCCATAGATCACAAGGTTGGAAAAGAAGACAAGAATTCGACCCTAACAGAATATCTCTAGAGTTTGAAGGGATAGAATGAGTTATCTGGCCGGACTACATGGTGTTTATATATAGGGAGAACTGACAGAATCCTGCTCGAAGAAGGAAAAGAATTTCGCCTGAGTAGCGTGTCTCGTGCGAGATAACTTGTCCCGCGCGATACATCTCTTCGGCAAATTCAACAGCATTCCGACAGAAACAAGCAATCTAGCCCCGACTTAAAGAAGCAAATCTCGAAAACTTGCACCAACAGTTCCTAATATGCAGTACAGGCACCAAAACCAAGCTCAAAACTGTGACCCGAATGGTCATTTCATTTCCATCACGAAAGTCGAGAAAGTTAAAAAATTAATTAATTAGACCTTGGATTAGGAATTAAGAAAACCTTATTTTTGTGCTACCTACGTGCTAACAGGTACGAAAGAAATAAAAAATTATCTGGGCCCACACGGCCAATATTTACAAATTTTCAAGAAATGAATGAAAAAAGGGGGATTACGCCATCAAGTCGCCCGAGCTGTCGACACCTCCGCCTTCACCACCGTTGGGGCTACCATCCCTCCTTGACCGCTTGGCTCCGCAGGTTGGGATCACTGAAGAGGCAATAGTCGACGCCGCTGAGGCCGCCTTGTGAAATAGCCGCTCAGACAGATCAGATACTATGGCCATCAAGCCAGCCATCCTGCTCACCCCACAGTTGTAATTAGCCGTGGACATGATGACCTAATCACAAAGAGAAAAATCTCAGAAAAGATCGGACATATACACATATATGGATGATTACGGGAAATAGTATGAACAGAAATGTACCGAAGAGGCACCGGAAGGGAGGCGATAATCCTCAGGAATCTGATCCGAGACCGCGATATGGCCCACCATCGGCATGCTCCCTATCATGTACGTATAGCTCGGAGGACCATAATCCAGCGCAAAAGGCACAGGACCTGCATACTGTGAAGAAGAGATTGAGGCTGACGAACTTGAGGTTGAGGCAGAAGTAGAAGCTCGGGCAAGTGACCGCCTATCACCTACCAAGAGGGGACCCATCAGTCGAGGCAAAAATGCCTCATATGAAGCTCCCCGGACAACGCAATCAGCCGCCGCGCAACCATTCACAAGATCGGCATAATCATCGTCAGGAATGAAGTGGGTGGGGTACATCGCCCTCGACGGATCCTCTGGCACCCTGTATGGAAGTGAACCCCGGCCATACTAAGGGAAGACTCGCTCGGCCAGATACATGGTGTCCCCCTCCAATGATACCAAGATCCTCTGCATCCCCGTTGCGTCCCAGGCCCGGTGAACCTCTCGTGAATGGCATGAGAAATGTGCATAGTCCGATCAAAAGTGAGGTCGTCCCTTGGATAGTCCTTCCCGAGCAAATGGCTACTGAAGGTTGGGTTCTTTCTCTCTTGCGCCATGATGATGGAAGAAGAAGGGATTAAATGTTGATTGAAAGAAGAAACAAACAAGAAAGGCACCAAAAATCTCAGGGAAAAATGCATTGGCTCGAGCTTGAAGAAAAAGTTTGAAAATGGGTGTTTTAAATTAAACACACCACTGCTGTTATATTGCCTCTACAGTAATTGTCTCGCACGATACAAGCCATCCCGCGCGAGACAACCATCCTGGAAATGTACGAAATTGTCCTCGACAATAAGAGTCTACGTAACGTCAAAATTCAAAATTTTGACACATTTACCCTTGAAAATGATACACTAGCAAGGAAACATGGAAAAATCGGGACCGCTGATAAGTGACTATTATATAGTCAATTATCCTACTTTTTATATACTTTTACACAAATAAATCATCACTTTTCATTTAGTTTTTAGTACTTTTTACTTACTTTTGTTATTTTATTAGATTTTACGTTTTTGGTATGTTTTATACTTTTTAGATAGGTTTTAGGGTCTTTTTATATATACAAAGGATACATGGACATTTTGGTCCAAAAAGATGAAGGAACACCAAGCAAAATAAGCACTCCAAGCTGAAAACCAGTCGGAGCGGCCGTGCAGTAAAACCAGGAGCGGCCGTGCAACTTAGGCCATGGCCGGCCATCTTGGCCCATGGAGTGGCCGAGCACTGAAGTGCCCTGGCCGTGCCAAATCAGGAGCGGCCGTGGCAGCCTATTTCTCGGAGCGGCCGTGCAAGTCTTCAAATTCAAATCCAAATCTGCGCCAAAGAGGACACGGCTGCAGGTAAAATCCTTGACACGGCCGTGCAAGTCGTGACTGCAGATGTAAAGGCACCTTTTGATGGCACCCAATTGAAGAGTCTCCTTCCATTTATAAATAGGACCCTTGTAATCAGTCTTAGATACGAATGATTAGAGAGAAACTACTGATATTAGATAGATAGAAAGTACAACACTTGTGATAACAATTTTCCAAAGGAATTTGAAGATCAAAGTCATTGTTCTTGGAGTTACTTTGAAGGAAATAAAAGTGAAGCATTATTCTCAGCACTTGTCTTCTACTTCCATAAGTATTTCTTACTCAACTTTTATTATTGCTTATACATTTAATGGCTTGTGAATAATCCCCCATATTCTTGGGGTTGGAAACTCAAAAGCATGTTTATTCATCATTAAATAATGTTTAGTCTTGTCTTCTTTCTTCATCTAAAACAATCTCTTTATATTATTCTCTAAATGCCTTACATATTGGCGATATCCAATTTGTATGATTCAGTCAATTGAGAGAAGTACCTAGCGGAGAATCTCGATTGACGGAACCATATAAAGAAACTAGGTTCATTGATCACGAGAGTAGTTCAATGGCCTAGGGATGTTCCTTTAATGGAAAGTATGTTGACTTCCGTCCTTAATGGATTCTTACTAATTATGGTCAGCTAGAGATAAGCCGGAATGCCCGTTTGTGACAGGCGGGGGCAAACATAAACGGATTTCTCAAACAAGCTTAGGACATAATTAGTGAAGAATACAAACGCTATTGTCTTAGCCCGAAATAGCGTAGGCCTAACATACCATCCTTGCTTTTTATGAAAACCTTTTATTTCTAAGACAATGACAATTTGATGAATAAGAATTTGCGTATGATTTCCAATCCCAAGAATGCTTCGTTTTATAAGACTTCAATTAAAGTATTTTCGTTTATGCTCTCTCTATTTTTCTAAAACAAGTTTTATCTACTCCCCAATCTTTTCTATATTTTCTAAAGACAAAAATATCCCTTAAAGTAAACCCCGTCTCGTAGGATCGACTCGTACTTGCACCCGCTATATTATAATAGCCCGTGCGCTTGCGGATATAAAATAAACCGTTAGGTTTCGACCGAACAAGTTTTTGGCGCCGTTGTCGGGGATAACGGTTTACTTTTTATTTTTGTCTTTACTACAAATTTTTAGTTTTTATTTTATTTTTACTATTTTGCTTTCTTGTCCCATAACTGTTACGTTTAATTTTTCTCCAAGTGTTTTTCTTGTAGTTTATGAAACGGTCTCGGACATTCGTTGACAACTTTGATCCGGAACTCTGAAAGAAGCTTTCACGAAAGACTAAGGAGATTTAGAGAAACTTTGGATAAACACATGGACGGAGAACCGCAAACACTCGCTAGGACCCTACGGGACTTTGTTAACCCAAGTACCCCGGGAACTAGATCCCCTATTGTTGTGCCGAATGTCGGAGCGGCAAACTTCGAGATAAAGCCGCAATTATTGCACATGGTTATGAATAACCAATACAGCGGCACCGCTTTCGAAGATCCCCATCTACACATCCAAACATTCCTTGAATATTGTGATACTACACGTATTCAAGGTGTTACGGTGGAAGCAATCCGGATGCGCCTTTTTCCATTTTCACTCAAGGATAAGGCGAAACAATGGTTGAATTCGGTCCCCCTGTAATTCATTAACAACATGGGACCAAATTCAAGAAGCATTCCTTGGTCGATTTTTCCCACCAAGCAAGATCGCCGAGATACGAACAAAGATCACTAACTTCTGTCAAACAGATAGTGAGACTTTGTATGACGCATGGGAACGGTTCAAGGAACTTCTCGTAATGTGCCCCACCACGGGCTTGAAAAGTGGTTGATTGTTCACACCTTCTACAACGGTCTCATTTTCAAAACAAGAGAGACCATTGATGCCGCCGCAGAGGAGCATTGATGAACAAAGGAGTCGATGAGGCATACGACCTTATCGAAAACATTGCATTGAACCATTACCAATGGTCAAGCGAGAGGGAGCAAAGAACAAGGTACGCCCGGTAAATATAATGTTGATGCAGCTTACTCTTCTCTCCTCTAAAGTTGACATGCTTTTGAAAAAGTTTGAAAATCTTAATGTCAACCCCATTGCTAGTGTAAATGTGTTATGCGAACTATGTGGGTCTAACTCACATAGTACGGATAACTGTGAGTTACTTGACGTTACTTCTAACGATCAAGTGAACTTCGTTAATTCTTTTGGGCAAAAAGGGGGGATGTATTCTAATACATACAATTCCGAATGGAGGAATCACCCCAATTTTTCCTATAAGAATAACAACGTTCTTAACCCGCAACCATCTACACAACCCCTGGGATTTGCACCTAAGAATTTCAACAACAATGCAAGTACCTTCCCCCCTAAGTCTAAATTAGATCTTATAATGGATTTTGTAGTGGAAAATAAAAATTCCCAAGAAAAGATCAATAATGAATTTAGGGAATGTTTTAAATTGCTAAATGCTAGGTTTGATAACTTGGCAGCGCATAATAAGATGCTAGAAACCCAACAAGCTCAACAGCTACCCCATTGAATAGACCACAAGGGAGTCTTCCCGGTCAACCTCAAAGGCCAAATGAGCAAGTTAATGTAGTAAAAACTAGGGATGAGCAAGAAAAGAAAAATGAATGCCCTAGAAATATTGATCATAGTCCAATCCCTCCGATGATTGAGACTAGTTTGGGGACGTAATCCCCTAGAGAAAAAGGCAAGGATTATGATGAATTCCTTGATAACCTAGATGCCATTAATATTAACATTCCTTATTTTAGAAAAGATGAAGATATGCCTTTAGCCGTTTAACCTTTAAAAAATTAATTTTTGCAAAAGAAATGCTAGAAGAGAATGAGAATGTTATGATAGCAGAGGAGGTAAGCGCCGTTTTACAAAATAAAGACCCTCCAAAACTAAAGGATCCCTGTACATTCACCATTCCTTGTTGTGTTGGCGTAATGAACATAGATAACGCCGTCCTTGACTTAGGAGCAAGCGTTAGTATAATGCCATTATCGGTTAGCGAGAAGCTTGGTATAGGGAACTCAAACCCACAACCATAACTCTCCAATTGGCGGGCCGATCCGTTCAATACCCCGTTGGTATTATGGAAAATTTGCCTTGTCGAGTAGGGAACTTAATCATCCCCGTCGACTTTGTTATCTTAGATATGGCGGAAGACCATTATATTCCCGTCATTTTAGGAAGGCCATTTCTTGCCATCAATGGGGCAATTATAGATGTGAAAATGGCACATTCTCCCTAAATATAGGGAAAGAAAGGGTCGAATTTAGTATGCATAGGCCAGATCTCGAAGATCCCTATCTAGAGGCCTATACTCCTAGTGAAGAAGATTGGACCCCAATTGAAGAGACCTACACCCCTAGAGAAGAAAATTGGATTCCTAGTGAAGAAGATTTAATGGGTGAGGAAACAAAATCAAAGGAAGAAATAAAAATGATCTTATAAATATTGAACCTTTGATTTGCAATAAAAATAATGCTTTAGATATTTCGCATTTCCTAAGGCTAACAATGCAAAGGAAAAAGTCAAAAAGAACAAAGACGGAGGTCACTTCGAAGCTTCCGAAAGTGCAAAGACTATAGGTCACTTGTTCTACCCAAGAAGTCGGGATGGAAGAAATGTCTACCGCAAAAGATTCTTATTACTCCTAAGGGTTGCAATGGCAAGTTGTCAATGACAAAAGGCCAACCAAATATCATGCATCTCCTACTACCGGAAGGGGTCAAGCTAAGGACCTAAACAAGCATCATCGGGATGGTAACCGATGGATTATTTTGCTTTATTGTGTTTTTATTATTTTTACTTTATTTTATTTCATTTTTTATTTTTAGTATTATTGTGCTAACTTTGTTTTGTAGGTATACCCAAAATAAGAGAAAAAGAAAAAAATTAAAAATGGTGAATACTGTTTAGCACGACCGTGCAGTTCATATCGAGTCAGAACGGGTTGACTCAGCAAAAGGGAGCGGCCGTGCAAAATCCTTGACACGGCCGTGTAAAATCCTTGACACGGCCGTGCAAAGCGTCTGGGGAGTTGCGTCGTTTCAAGTCAAAAGACGCACCTTTCTCCCTCCTCCCTCATTCACTTCATCTTCTTCCCTTCTCCTCAATTCCTCCGCCCCACCCACTTTAAACACCCACATCTCCACCATTTTTACTCACAATACAACCCTTAATCCTCCCCCAAATCCTCCAGTCAACCATTTCTCTCCAATCAAAATCAGCCCAAAACCCTCCTAAAACTCCAATTTCGAAAATTCCAAAACCCTTAACCCATTTCATAAATTCAAGAAGGATTACTCCGAATTAAGGTGCAAGGAAGAAGCTTTTGGGTGTCTAGTGGCTGTTCATCGAAGATTACAAGCTTTTCAAACACTGATTCGGGTAATCTACTTTCCTTTTCCTCTAGCTAAGTTTTTTGGTATATTTCTGCAAATTTTCAATGGAAGGAAGGAAGGGTAAGGGAAAGTCTACTGAAAGGGGTTTGAAAAGGTCCCGAAAGGAACCATCTCCTACCCCTAGTCTGAACCCAACACTCAATAATTTGGGTATTGAGTTTAGAGAGCCATCCGAAGTGGCTAGATTCACCGCCCTTCGTCAGAAAAGGATTAGGCCAACCCAATTCCCGGATATTGATGCCCTCAAAACCTTAGATATCTATTCAAATGTGAAAAGGTTTCACACCGGGTTTGGTTGTGGTGGTTTTCTTGAATTTCATGCAAAGACTTATGAAAGGATCACTTTAGAGTTCTTGTGCACTATGAGGAAGGATGTTACTATGAAAATTTGTGGAGATACGGGGGAGCCATATCAATTGATACACTTATATTTTAGGCTTGGTGGAGAGGAGTTTCACCTCACCTCTTTTGACATAAACAGAATTTTGAGTTGGCCAGCCTACACAAATTATGAAACCGATTTTCCCATAGAGTTTAGGGAAAATGTGTTTTGGGAACAAATAACTGGAATTCCATCCTTCAAGTCTAGGACCGCAAAAGCTTCGTCTATTATCCATCCTGTTCTTCGGATTATGCATAGGTTCTACGCATGCACTGTTTTTGCAAGGGAAGATAAGGGCACGGTGAATAAAAAGGAGTTGTTTTTATTATGGTCTTTGGTGAGGGCTCATAGGAGGGTAAATTTGAGCCATTTCTTGATTGAGTTGTTTAGTGATATCGTCTCTCCAACTTTCAATGGGGAGATTCACATTGGAGGTATTATCACTTTGTTTGGTCTCCATTTTCGGCGGGCGATGCCCGATAGTGAAGTTGCGGTTTCGGGTTCAACAAAGTTGGATATTCCAACTTTGCGAAATATGCAAATGATCTCGGATAGAGGACGTGGGGAATACAATTGGTTGGTAGGACCGGGTAAAACGCCTTACATTGTTTTGCCTAGTCCCATCCTCCCTAAGGCCCGAACTTATCAAAACCAAACATGGATCTTTCCTAATTCCATGAACTATGGGGAGGGCCAATCAAGTCAAGCGAACCAAGAAGAAGGAGAAGAAGAAGAAGAGAGAGAGCAACATCAACCCAAC
Organism: Adenophora triphylla var. japonica; assembly: GCA_022495995.1. Lineage (NCBI taxonomy): Eukaryota > Viridiplantae > Streptophyta > Magnoliopsida > Asterales > Campanulaceae > Adenophora > Adenophora triphylla. The sequence goes on from JAFEMH010001981.1 coordinate 243,648, forward strand.
CAACCCCAATTGCCACCGGATTTTAATGAAAGGTTTGACCGGATCGAGCTTCAAAACAATCAAATAATGACTCGGTTCGACAACTTCAACAATGAATTCCATTACTTCCGGAATGATATACAAGATCGTGTGAGTACGATTCAAAGGCAAGTGAACACAATCTACAACTATGGGGTCAACAATTGGGATGACTTTCCGCAACCACCATCATACCCGTAAGTTTTTACTAGTAAGTTTTTCTCTTTACCCTCCCGGGATTTGACATTGTTCTTTGAAACATTGAGGACAATGTTCATTTCAAGTGTGGGGGGGCATATCTATCTTTATTTTATTTTTCGCTTTCTAGTTTAAATTTACTTGCTTTTAGTCTAGATTTACTTGCTTTCTAGTGTAATTTTTTCTTTTTAACTTAGTTGCATTTTCATTTATGCATGTATAATAGTATTTATATATATATATATATATATATATATATATATATATATATATATATATATATATATATATATATATATATATATATATATATATATATAAATCCCTATGATGATCCATATCATTATTTCTTATGATTGCCAATCGTCCTAGAATAATGCCATTGTCTTTCCTCTCATATTTTCTATAAACTTAGAAATTTATAAAAAGAAAAATATAGGGATATTTCTAGGAAATAATTTTAAAGCCTCATAAGTTAGTATAGCAAAATATAGGACTTTATCAAGGAAAAGGCATTTGATTAGAAGGAATCTTTATCAATCTATACTTGGTCATTTTTATGCAAATATTGAAAATATTTCTTTGAAATTGTACATTTTAAATTTTATTACACACTTATTCCCTTATTAGAAGCACCCTTTGTTTTGCACCCCTTGGATCACACCCCTTCATCAAAATTTCATATTTCCATTTCCACTAATCAATTCAAAGTTAGACATCTTTATCTTATTGCTAAAAAGAGTGACTTTGTCACCAACCCTTAAAAGCAAAAAGAAACCTATTACTTCCTAAGTAACTCGGGGCACGGCGTTCGCTGCGACGATGCTTCCTTGCCAAATGGAAGTAATATCCAAAAGTATTCTTGATCTAAGTATTAGGAACATGGGGTTCGCAGCCACAATGTCTCCTACTTGAAAGGATCAAAAATAACTTAGGTCTTTTGCAAAAATATAACACGTGCAAAAATAAGATAAATTTGCCTAGACTTTGATGAGATTTTTCCACTTTCATCATTCATTTTTCGCCCTTGTGATTCGAAAGTGCAATGCAAATTCTTCGGGAACTTCTAGTTTGTGAATAAATGTTTATACTTTCCTTTGTACATTTTAAAGAAATAAATTCATTTTCTCAAGAAAATCGCTTTAAAGAGTGATAGCTTCTCTTTTACCAAGAATGTATCTAAGATTTATCCTTCTAGCATGTTTTACTTGATCAAATTCTATATATGCTATAATAGGTTATTGTCTTACAAATTATCTCTTTAAAAATATCCCAAAAATACTTCTTCCTAAATAAATTTTTAAAGGTATACAAAATATGATTAGAAAGATGAAGGCATTATCCAAAAGGCATTTAGGGCTTGCTACTTTATTTCTGAGGGATCATTCTTACTTTTTCTCCCTCTCCGTATCTTCATTCTAAGTTTGCTTGGGGACAAGCAAAAGCTTAAGTGTGGGGGAGTTTGATAAGTGACTATTATATAGTCATTTATCCTAAGTTTTACATACTTTTTACATCAATAAATCATCATTTCTTATTTAGTTTTTAGTACTTTTTAGTTACTTTTTCATATTATTTGGATTTTACGCTTTTGGTATATTTCTTGCATTTTAAGACAGGTTTTAGGGTCTTTTTATATCACAAGGATACTTGGACACTTTGGTCCAAAAGGATGGAGGAGCACCAAGCAAAAATGAACACACAAGCTGAAACCAAGGAGGAGCGGCCGTGCAGCAAAATCTGGAGCGACCGTGCATCATAGGCCATGGCCGGCCATCTTTGGCCCCAAATCCATGGAATGGCCGAGCAATAAATTGGCCTGGCCGTGCTAACCTCGGAGCGGCCGTGCAGCTAGTCTCGGAGCAGCCGTGCAAGTCTTCCCAATTCAAATTCAATTTTGGCGCCAAGGGTGCACGGCCGTGCAAAATCCTTGACACGGCCGTGCATAATCGTGACTGCAGATGTAAAGACACCTTTTGATGGCACCTTCTTGAAGAGTCTCCTCCCAATTATAAAAGGACCCTTGTAATCAGTCTTAGAATACCGAATTTTTAGAGAGAAATTACTGATACTTCATAGTATAGAAAACACAAATGCTTGTGATAACAATTTCTAAAGAGATTTGAAGATCAAAGTTCATAGTTTGTTCTTGAAGTTACTTTGGAGAAAAAGCAATAAAGTGAAGCAATATTTCCAGCATTTGCCTTCTACTTTCATCATAAGTTCTTCTTACTCTATCTCTTATTTTAATTGCTTATATGTTATAGATGGCTAGTGAGTAAATCCACCTTATTCTTGGGGTTGGAAACTCAAAAGCATACATGTTCATCATCTAAAAATGAAAAGTCTTGTCTTCTATCTTCATCTAAACAATTTCTTTATGTTATTCTCTAAATGCCTTACATTTTGGAGACATCCAAATTGTATGATTCAATCAATTGAGAGAAGTACCTAGCGGAGAATCTCAATTGACGGAACCATATAAAGAAACTGGGTTCCATTGATCACGAAAGTAGTTCAACGGCCTAGGGATGTTCCTTTGATGGAAAATATGTCGACTCTCGTTCTTAAAGGGTTCTTACTAATTATGGTCAACTAGAGATAAGCCGGAATGCCCGTTTGTGACAGGGCGGGAGCACCATAAACGGAAATCTCAAACAGTTAGGACATAATTATTGAAGAATACAACACTACTTGCTTGACCGTGAGAAGTAGTGCAAGCCGAACGTATCATCCTTGCTTTTTATGAAAACCCTTATTTCTAAGACAATGACAATTTGATGAACAAGATTATGTGTATGATTTCCGATCCCGAGAATGCTTCGTTTTATAAGAATTTAATTAAAGTATTTTCTGTTTATGTTCTTTCTATTTTCTAAAAACAAACTTTATCTTCCCCCCAATCTTTTCTATAATTTCTAAAGGCAAAAATATTTCCTAAGTAAACCCTGTCTCTGAGGGATCGACTCGTACTTGCACCCGCTATATTACAATAGCCCGTGCGCTTGCGGATATAAAATAAACCGTTAGGTTTCGACCGAACAGGTGGCTGAGATTGAAAGTTAGAAAATGGATCCGACGGTCAGAACTATTCCCCTTCCCAATCGCCAACCTGTTTTAACTCCCAACTACTTCAAAAAACTGCAAGAACTATTCCCCTTCCCAAGTTTTTAATTCTTAACTGCAAATTATGAATCTTTAATGCACTCATAGATCTCATCCATAGGCTGCTGCAGCAGAGTTTTTGACTTGAGCTTCTTATCTCAGTTTGATCATATCTGGGCTAAAGCATCCTTATTTATTGTTTATTTTTGATAATAAATTAGTAGATTGATCATCTCGCGTTATCGTTGATTGAAACTTGCTTCTTTCCGTGTCAACAGTGAAGTGTCTTTCCAGGACTTCCTCTGGTAGTAAGCATCTTTTGTGAGAAATACTATTTCGATCAATTTGTACTAACACCGAATTTTGGACTGGCAACTAATATTTCACAATCTACATCAATACAGGGCTAATTCTATATTTAGGACTCAGTGCTCTGAATATACCCCTTCCACATACTTATGCATTACCCAAACTGAAGAAGCAATGAAGCACGGTTTCGAGCATGAGTGGTGTATCTATCAATCACTTTTTCATCACAGAGTCGGTTGCTAAGGATTATGGAAAAAGTAGAACTGTTTCCTAATACTGTGCAGGCTGCCTCCATATTGAATGTCCCGTTGAGTCACTAATTTCTTCTTAATCTGGGAAAACACCTTTCTTCATATTAGGACCTGGGTTAATGGCGACAAAAATCAAGTTGCAGTAGTCACTTCCACTTCCATACAAGGAGCGACAGTTTGGGCCGAAGGTTTTGTTCCTGACATCGAATTTTTCAACCATGGTAGTCCCTTAGCTTTTAAAACATTTATCTCTTTTTATGAATCCAATAATGTTCACTCTATTGCTGCAAACAGCATGAATCGTTTTTGCAGATTTTAAGGGTGCAACAACTTGAGAAGTAGATGGAACCAGAGTATCAACAGGTGTTCCAAACTCTAAGTACTTTCTTTCTGGTAGTACCTTCTAATGAACTAAAGATATCCTTTCTTTTAAAAAAAAAAGTTTTCTTTTAGGTAATTTATCGCTTGTAAGGGTTTCAACTCTCAAGCATTCTGGTTTGTAATTAGATTAATATCAGATTTACATACCCTTGATTATGTCGATTTTGAATATTTGAATATTTGGAGAATGCTAAGATTTTCGAGGCTTTGTGTAGGAATTTATAGAAACAGAAAGTGAAAAGGAGGGAAGAGGTTGGTAACAATTCCACATTTGGTGTCGTTTAAGAGTTGCTTTTGAAGTTGGAGCAAAGTTGAGTTCTTGAAGATGTTTGGTAATTGTTTGATTGGTTTGGTGATGCTACGAATCCACCCAGCAATCCCGAGGCACGCCGAAGCTCTGTCCACAGACACCGGTCCATCCTGAATCATACCGAAGCTCTGTCCGCAGACATCGGTCCATCCCGAGGCAATCTCGGTCCATCCCGGTCCATCCTGGAGCACTATTCGCACTCACAACACGTTCATATGGCATTGTCAATTTGGTCAGATAAATAAGAAACATATATCTAAACTCCATTAACATGGACTTTTAGACTCATATGACTAAGAATCATTTGAGGAATGTGGATCTTGTTTATTGGGATTATTGACCAAACCACCCTACACTAAGAGTAGTGGGAGGGCTAGTAGCTTATTGGTCCTTATACATGAGATGTATGTGGACTATTAAGCAGCATTGCTAGGGGAGGATTTCGGTATTTCATCACATTCACCGGTGACTTATCTAGATATGGCTATGTGTATCTGATGAAGTCCAAAGGTGAATCGTTTGAGATGTTTCGAACATTTCAAGATGAAGTAGAAAATAGCTTGGCAAAACTATTAAAGTACTTCGATTAGATCGAGGTGGTGAATATTTGAGCCAAGAGTTTGACAATCATCTCAAAACTGTGAAATCGTTTCAAAGTTGACTCCACTCAGAACATCACATTGTATGATGTGTCTGGGAGGAGGAATTAAACCTTGTAGGACATGGTTAATTTGATGATATGTCAAGTTGACCTTCCTGTTCCCTTTTGAGGATATGCATTAGAAATGATGCGGTTACACTGAATTGTGTCCCTACTAAATTGGTTCCTAAAGCCCCACATGAGATGTGGCATGGAAGAAAACCAAGTTTGTCTTTCACGGATATTTGGGGTTGCAAAGCTTATGTGAAGAGACTTGTCTCTGGTAAGTTAGTACCAAATCTGACAAGGTTATTTTTGGATATTAATTTTACAACCGCATTGAGAACAGAGTGTTTGTTTCTCTATATGGTTCATTTCTTAAGAAATAGTTTCTCAATAAAGAATCTAGTGGGAGTAAAATTAATCTTGAAGAAATTTAATAACCCGAAAATAATATGGAACCAAGAGTAGAGACGAAACCAAGTTCACAAGGAGTTGTGGAACCGGTTCAAGATGCACAAGTCCATCGTAGATCGGATAGGTTACGGTCCGAACTCAAGAAATATTGATTTCTCGTATCGTAAAGTAATAAAGTGGAAGTCATTGAGAATGACGATCCTACTTCCTATCTTGAGGCGATGTCCACTCCTAATTCGGATAAATGGTTAGAAACCATGGAGTCCGAATTACAATCCATGTTTGATAATCAAGTTTGGAACTTGATTGAGCTACCTGAAGGTGTAAAAACTAAAGGGTGCAAGTAGGTCTTCAAGATCGACATGGATGGGAAGGTGTATGCTTTCAAGGCTAAGGCTTGTAGCATTGGGATTTAGGCAAATTCATAGTATTGACTATGTTGAAACCTTTTTGCCAGTTACAATGCCGAAGTCTATTAGAATTTCAATTGCCATAACTGCATGTTGTGACTATGTGATATGACAAATGGATGTCAAACGGCTTTCTTTAAATGGAAAGATTCTTAAGGATGTGTATAGTACACAACCCGAAGTTTTGACGATCCAAGAAATTCTAATAAAGTGTGCAAGTTGCAAAGATCCAATTATTGGGTTGAAGCAAGATTCGAGGAGTTGGAATCTTCATTTTGATGAATCTATCAAAGAGTTTGAATTCATCAAGTACGAAAATGAACCTTGTGTATGCATGAAATTCAGTGGGAGCGTAGTATTATTTCTATTGTTATATGACAATGATATCTTACTCATTTGAAAACGAAGTTCCGACACTTAAGACTATCAAGTCTTGGTCAAGGAAAGGTTTCTCAATGAAAGATATGGGTGTAGCCGCTTACATCCTTGGCATCAAGATCTATAGAGATAGATCTAAAAGGATAAATTGGTTTGAGTCAAAGTACTAAGCGGAAGATAGACATGAACCAACATTGGTAAGGCCTCCTTCCCAAACTATTTCAATTAATTTCAATACATATCATACAATGTAGACATCATTTTCAAAATACATTTTTAAAAGCACACACACACACAACTTTTAAAGAAAGAGGGGTATCGAAAGACTCGTGTATACGAGGTAACTCGGGCGAGCTCTACCATTCTCTTCCCGAGGCGTAACCTGACCTCCGAACTCAAAAATCTCATCACACAATAAAACAAAACAAAAAACCGCCTTTTCTCAATGTTTTGGGCGTAATCAAATCGGCGTGGCGACTCTACAAAAGCAGCGACACCTCTCGACAGCGCGAGATGACCGTCCGGCCACGGATCGGGTAATTTCAGTCTCCCCCACCAGTGTCTTACGTCACTAATGCAAATAGTAAAGATTTTCCTGTGTTAGGCACAGGGACAGTCCGTATTACCCCAACTTCAGAACTTCATCATGTGTTATATGTTCATGCTCTATCTCATCACCAATTATCTGTTCCCCAATTAAATACTGAATCTCAATGTTCCGTAACTTTTTATCCTATGTATGTCCTATTTCAGGATCTTCTAACCAGGGAGTAATTGGAAGGGGGTATCTCAGGGGCAGATTGTTTCATCTGGATCGGATGTACGTGGGAAAGAGAAAAGGGGCACCGTCGCGCGCAGCTTTGATTTCGAATTCTGAGAAATTAAGTGAAGTATGGTTATGGCATCGCCGTTTAGGACATCCATCTTTTAGTGTTATGAAAAAATCTATGCCTACTTTGTTTATTGGTATTGATGAGTCGGATTTACAATGTGAAACTTGTGTCTTGGCTAAGAGCCATTGTGCTACTTATTCTCCTAGTATTTCTGATAAAAGTACTATTCCTTTTGAGTTAATTCATTCTGATGTTTGGGGGCCCTCTAAAGAGTCCACTATTTCTGGTATGCGCTACTTTGAGTTATTCATTGATGATTGTACAAGACTATCATGGGTAGTGCTCCTTAAAACCAAAGATGAAGTCTTTCAAGTTTGTCAAGCTTTCCGCAATCTAATTAACACACAGTATAGTAGTACCATTAAATACTTCAATCTGATAATGGGGGGGAATATGTCAGTAATGCCTTCAACGAATTTCTTCAAATGCATGGCATTGTTCACCAGACTACGTGCTCACAGACACCAGAACAAAATGGCATCTCTGAAAGAAAAAATCGTCACTTACTTGATATGGCTCGTGCCCTTCTTTTCGGTGCTCATATGCTCAAGTACCTTTGGGGTGATGCTATTCAAGCTTCTTCCTACCTCATTAATCGTCTTCCCTCCAGTATCCTTCAAGGAAAAATTCCACTTGAGGTGCTTGCCTCTCATATGTCGTTACCCTCAGTTCATAACCTTCCTGCCCGTGTCTTCGGTTGTGTCGTCTTTGTCCATGTTCCTAAAAATCAATGGTCCAAATTAGATGCCCGGGCGATTAAGTGTGTGTTCGTTGGATATGGGGGATCTCAGAAAGGGTACAAGTGCTACCATCCACCTAATCGAAAGTATTATGTTACTATTAATGTTACTTTCTTTGAAGACATGAGTTATTTCTCCTCACCTGACTCTACTAATCAGGGGGAGAATTCATATTTTGAAGAGCTATCTCATAGTGCAGAGGATGTAGAAGAGGATATACAGGCAGATTTAGTTGAAGTTCCAATTGACATCCATGTCGAGACACAAGAAAGTCAAAGCACATCTGCCCCCTCCACTATTGCTCATACCCCTGATCCACAACTTTCTGGTGATGAAGATCACTCATCTGAGGTATGTCCACTCACTAGTACTGATAGTAATGAGTCTAATGTTGGACAATATGTGTTACCTAGTCGGTCAACCCGTGGTCAGCCAATCAAAAGATATGAACCCACTCTTCATGCAAAATCAAAGTATCATGTTGCAAATTACACTTCCACTAGTAGATTGTCTAAGTCATATGAATCATTTGTGAATCAAATATCCACTGTATCAGTACCTAACAAAGTGCAGGATGCCTTGGATGATACCAAATGGAGGAAAGCAATGGAGGAAGAGATGGAGGCATTGCAGAAAAATAAAACTTGGCACTTGTTTCCCAACCACAAGGCAAGAAGGCTGTAGGTTGTCGTTGGGTGGTTACTGTAAAGCACAATGCAGATGGCTATGTAAATCGATATAAAGCCCGCCTTGTAGCCCAGGGTTTTACTCAAACATATGGGATAGACTATGATGAGACCTTTGCTCCCATCGCAAAAATGAATACTATTCGGGTTCTATTATCGAGCTTTGATTGGACTCTTCGACAGTTTGATGTCAAGAATGCATTTATTCATGGAGAATTAGCTGAGGAAATTTACATGGCTCTCCCACCAGGTTATGTGGCAGCTTCACCAGGTAATATTGCGTGTAAATTGGAGAAATCACTGTATGGGCTTAATCAGTCACCACATGCATGGTTTGGATGGTTCTCACAGTTTATGAAGAAGGTGGATTATAAACAGAGTAACTTAGATCATACATTGTTCCTCAAACACCAAGAAGGGAATGTGACAGCTCTCATTATTTACGTTGATGATATGGTGATTACGGGTGATGATACTGTTGAGATTGATAAATTGCAGAAGCAATTAGCATCTGAATTTGAGATGAAGAACCTGGGTGAACTTAAGTATTTATTAGGGATTGAGGTAGCAATGGGGAGTGAAGGAATCTATTTATGTCAGAGAAAGTATATTCTTGACCTGTTTGCAGAAACTAGCATGTTAGATTGTAAACCTGTTGACACTACTATTGAACAGAATCATGGCTTAGCAAAATATCCAGACCAAATACCGATGGACCGGGCTCGCTATCAAAGATTGGTTGGGCATTTAATCTATTTGGCTCATACCAGACCAGATGTGGCTTATGTCGTTAGCGTTGTGAGTCAGTTCATGCATAATCCAAGTGAGAATCACATGGATGCTATAATCAGAATTTTGAGATACTTGAAGTCATCCCCAGGAAGAGGAGTGATATTTTATAAGCACAATAATTGTCTCAAAATTTGTGGTTTCACGGATTCAGATTGGCCAGGGAGTATTACTGACAGAAGATCAACGTCAGGGTATTTTACCTTTGTAGGAGGTAATCATGTTACATGGAAGAGCAAGAAGCAGAAAGTAGTGGCTAGATCAAGTGTTGAGGCTGTGTTTAGAGGTATGTCTCATGGAGTATGTGAATTGCTGTGATTGAGAAGTTTGATGTGTGATTTAGGTTTTGAACCCAAAAACACTATGCAGTTATACTGTGACAACCGGGCAGCTATTGATATATCACAAATTCCAGTCCAACATGATCGTACTAAGCATGTGGAGGTTGATCGTCATTTCATGAAAGAAAAGCTAGATACTAACCTTATTAGCTTTCCCTTCATCTCTACTGAAGAACAGCTTGCTGATATCCTCACAAAAGGGATTTTCAGAAAAGCATTACGACTCACTAAGCAAGTTGGGCATGGTTGATGTGTATGCCCCAACTTGAGGGGGAGTGTTAATTGATATTAGTAACAGTTGACTTACTCTATTTAGCATAGATCAGATTCCATGATTGGTGGATCACGTTTTCTTATCCTTAGAAATAGTATTGACTGATCTTTGATTGATCTGTGTATATGTATAAATAGGTTGAACATTATTCATTGTAAATATAGAAAATCATTCTCTCAATTCTGTCAATTATCTCTCTTGAATATTTGAATGTTCAACCCCATTTTTGAGACTCTATTCGGTTAACAGGACCCCAATTCACATTTTTCAGTCTTTGAAGATCTTTCTTCCTATTGTGGTTTCTATATTTTTGAGAAGTCTGTAATTGGGTATTTCATGCTTCTCTCTCTAGTTTAGTTGGAAAAAGGTACAATTGTTAATCTTGCCTTGTTGTTCTCATGCTTGCTTGCATGGAAAGCACTATTATTTTTGCTTTTCTGTTTGAAATAGGTTGTGGTGACTATTGCTGGTGTCTGGTGGGTAGTTGAAGGCAGGAGCGGAAGTTCGTTCGAAGAGTGAATGTGTTTGGTGATTGTCAAGCCCAAGAGGTTGTCACCTCATTGTCAAACCAAAAGTTTGTGTTTCCAAACCTATTTAGTTAAAAATTCATTTCGAGATAAAGATAATAGTATACTCCATCATTTTTGTAAAGATGGTTTTCACACCATTAGTTGGTGATTATTGTTAAAGACATGATTAATTATTTATAGTTGGTGATTATTGTTGAACTTTTAGGGACCTTACGTTTGCGAATTGAGACTAAAGGTAAACACGAGAGAGAAGATTTTGGTCTACTCGGGATATCAAATCAGCCATTAGAGTTTTACGTACATTTATTATTATTATTATTATTATTATTATTATTATTATTATTATTATTATTATTATTATTATTATTATTATTATTATTATTATTATTATTATTATTATTATTATTATTATTATTCTTGTTGTTGTTGTTGTTGTTATTATCCAATTTATTTTTTTCATTCTTAAAAAATTGATCAGAAAAAAGATTATTTTTTTAATCCCACCATCTGAATTGCCAAGACAAAAAAGGGATGGGATTGATTCTCAAAGAATGACCTGACAGCCCAAATTTAACCTAAATAACTTACTATCCCATTCCCACGGCAGTTACCTCCATCAATTTTAACTCCACGCTAAACACGGTATGTGCTACCTCTCCTCCCAAACTGTAACTCCATAGCAGTTACGATTACAAGTTTCATGACCTGTAGGTATATCATTCGCTCAACCCCTAACATCCAACACCTAAAAGCTATTGGAGATCACTAGCCATTGCTTTAGTGATAATCTCGAAAAAGGTCTCATTTTTTTTATTTTTTTCTTTTTATTATTCTCCCTCCAATATTTTTTTTAATGAAATTATAAGTTTCTCACAAATCTATTCCCTTTTTTTACATCTGACAGATTTTGGTCTCTCCAAGGTTGGCCTCATCAACAACACAGAGAGAACTTATCAGATACATTAGTCAACAATGTTGATCTTGGGGACTATAAACAGAAAACAGAAACCAAGTCATCATTGAAAAGACAAGGTTTATATTCACCTTTCCATAGACGTTGATTTTTTTATGATTTCGATCGTTTGCTTGCTACATGATGTTCTTGAGCGAGAGATGAACTGTGGACGTGTTGGCCTTTCAGTTGATCATTTGTTAGGTTTAGATTCACCTTTTTTTAATAAAATTATCACCCTGTCTGAAATAAAAATAAAAATAACTTGCAGTTTATTATATTTCCGATTTATAATTGAAACTATTGAAATTTGAGCTGGCAACCCTCCCCCAATATGTAATTAAATGTTTTTTTTTTGTTGTTGTTTGGCTTACTTTATTATGCTTGATGAGAGAACTGTTTGAAGAAAGTCCAAGAGTTTGCTTTGGAATATGAAATTACTTAGGCTCCGTTTGTTCGGGGGAAAATGTTTTTCGGAAAACATTTTTCTCATTTTTCGGTGTTTGTTTCGCACCAGAAGGGAAAAACTTCATTTTTATCTTATTTTTCGGAAAACATTTTCATTTTTCGAAAAACATTTTGCCAGAAATCATTTTCCGGAAAATGTTTTACGCTAAACAAACTGAGCCTTAATTTGAAAAACGTGTTCTCCACTGTAAGGTTAAATATCCCAATCCGTAATATTGTATAGTGTCAATGTATTATGTAGTTCGGTCTTATGTTTCCCTTTTTATTACTCCCTCCGTCTCAAAATGATCTTTCCATTATTTTTGTTAATAATTTTGAAAAACAATTTAAATTAATTATTCTAATGAAAATCTTTAAAATATTACTTATTTTAGTTACTGATAGTATTTATAACGGTGTATCAATAACAATTTTTAGATTTTCTTTATGACAATTGAATTAACCTTTGTCTTTATGTACGACGTTGTACGTTGCATATGTACGACGTTGTACGTTGCAGGTTTGATTACTAATCCCTCTGTCCCAATTTGATTGTTCATTATTATTCTTCATTCCAAAAATATCATAGTTACTGTATTTTTCTTATATGAAATATACTGTAATAAGCATATTAGTAATCAACGTTTATTAATAATAAGAATTGAACGGAATAATATGTGATGGGTCGAGCCCAATATTGTACTACGAGCTAAGGGGCCCAACGGGCCCACCAAAGGACCAACTATGAAGAACCAGATCAAGATCAGGGTAAGGGCCCGTCTTACAACGGATGGCGGTCGTCGCCACTGAGCGACCAAGCCCATCCAAACGACGGGCCAATACTCCTTTTAGCAAAGGTTTGTACCTTAGCCCGTCGATACGCCAGGAAGAGGCCGTCGCCAATGAGCCACAGCCCACCTAACGACGAGCCTTCCAGCCGCGCCAAACTTATCTCTTACAACAGTGAGCGTCGTCATTGAACGACCAACTCTCAATGCCACACGCTCGTTGCGTCACCTCTCAAAGAGACGACCTAATTGGACATACAGCTCCAGGTCGTCCCTTCTATTAAGCTTCTTCAGCAAGCTTGATTAATTAGCTAATTTGAGATAATGTCAGACCTTCCACAGTGCCTTGTTACACGTGCAATCATGCAACCAGTAATAACTCCAAAAGGCGTGCAGGTTGACTTTCCCTTATAAGGCAAGCTGCTTATCAGTGTCAGATGTTGCAGTGTCCTTACATAGACGGACCAGTCCCAGCTTGACACGTGTACGCCTGGGAGATGGAGCTGATCCAACGGTTGGTAACCATCCAATCCAACGGCTCTGGTGAAAACCCTAATACCACTACTCCCACTATAAATAAGAGAATGACATCATGGACACATGTAATGCTTCACTGCGTATTTACGTACTCCTACACTCTCCATACCATTTTTCCACCTTTCTCAGTCCATCATCTTACTCTCACGCCGGAGGGGCTTGCCGGAAGACCCCCGGCGCAGTTTCACTGTTATTTCTTGTGGTGTGCAGATCACAAAGCTAGCTCAATCATTCGCTGGACCCAAGAACTGAGCCCACCACGCTTTCCTGCGCGATCAGATTGGTTCCATTGCCGGGAAAGTTGTTAGTGATCTCCAGCAAAAGAAATACAGCCAGAGAAGCCCGGAAAAATGGTGTCAGATGGTCACACGGCCAGCAAGTCTACCGGAGATGAGGGCATACCTCCTCCTCAACAAGAAAACCCTAGACCACCCTCTCCACCTAGGAACCCTAATCTAAGGGTTACCAGGTCACAAGGGGTGGTTGATGACACAGGCCTTCAAACAGCAAGAAGAAGGGAGAAGAGACAAGCTCCAGAGAGACAGCGACGACCTCCCCTGGAGAGGATACCTGAGGTAGCTGCTGAACGTCGTGTGGGAGGCCCATCTAACCCACACCTTGACAGAGCCGCTTTCCTCGTCGAAAGATCAAATGCCCTTAAAGAATTCCTACAAATACATGACGAGCTCATTCAAATGGCGGCGCCACAAGCCCCACAGGCTTCCCACCATACTGTCTCGTCTGGAAGAAGAAGGAACCAGAGGAGAGAGGGTCGTCAAGATGACGTTGTCACTGGAGAAGAACGAGTGGTACCCCAAATTGACCTCAGAGACCACATTAATCAACGCCGTAGCGAAGGAGCGCCCTCCCAACAACAAAGGGAGGGAGAGATAGACGCTCGTAGAATCATGGCAGTTGAAAATCCAAAAGCAAATCAGAACCAAGCGATTCAAGGTCGTCTACGGACACCCTCGTTGAGAAACGAACGGGCGCCGAGCTATAGGGAGAGAACACGAACTCCCCCCCGTCATGAACGAGAGGCATCCAGATCGTACAGACCATCTCCGTCAACGAGCTACGGAGGGGAGAGATCCATCTCACGATGACTCGCTCCCCCAGAGAGGCAACGATCCAATATCGTTGCCCGGGGGCCTCGTCAAGATAGGATCCCCCCAGCCGGCCCAGCAGGAGAGGTGGACATGAGAGAGTTCTTGAGGCTAAAGCGTCAGGTGGAGGAGTTGACGAACAAAAGAAATAAGATGGATAGCGACGACTCAGAAGATGATGGCGGCACTATGAATCCCTTGGCACCCTGGATGTTAGAAACGGGACCCCCAGAGCCAGGCTTTAAGCTTCCCGACCTGAAGCAATACGACGGCTCTACCAGCGCCATTGACCATATACAGCACCTTGAGGCACAGATGTACGTAGTGGCAAGAGCTTCAGGCCACGACGACATCATGTGTAAGGCCCTTACGAGCACACTGATCGACGCTGCTCTAAGATGGTTCAGAAGCCTACCAAAGGGAAGTATTGAGTCGTGGAAACAAATGCGAAAAAAGTTTTTGGGAAGGTTTGCAACGGCGGGAGAACGTCGTAAAACAGTCAACGATCTCAGTAACATTTCACAAGGAGCTAGTGAAAGCTCTATGAGCTATTTCAAAAGATTTAAGAAATTGGTTGACCAAATCGATGAAGACCTGACTGACAGGGAGATTATAAATTGTTTCAGACACGGTGTTGTTTCCTCTACTCTGGACTACGAGCTACAAGTCCACCCAGCCAAGTCCCGAAAAGACCTTTATGCCAAAGCGTACGCTGTCGCCGAGGCTAAGGAAAGGAAGCTGCAACGAGAGGGAAAGGCTATCGACGAGGTGGAAACGGCAAAACCCAAAAAAGACAAGGCTGGAGAAAGGGGAAGAACAAACAAGTGAAGGCCGAAAAGGTCCCAGAGTCGTACACTCCACTGACCGTGTCTAGAGCAGAAATTTTGAGCAATGTGGACTTTGGCCCGGCGCCGAAGATTAACCCCAACGGGAAGGGGAAGAAAAACATGAACAAGTATTGTGAATACCACATAGATAAGGGACATGACACTGAAGAATGTTTCAGTTTGAAGAAAATCATCCAGAGATGGATCGACGATGGTCGTCTCCAGGAGTACATAAGGAAGGATCGTCAAGCAGCCAACACTCGAGTTGCCAACGACGGCCCTCCAGAGAGGCAGCCAAGGATGGTCTTGGTTATTTCTGAAGAGACGAGCAAGAATCAAATTAAAAGCGCCATCTACCATCTCAAGAAAGCCCCTCATGTCCCCCACAAGTCGGAGGTTCCAAACGACGTGATAAGCTTTTTTCCCTACGAGTTAGCAGCTAACCCATTGGCTCGTCAACAGACGCTGGTCATTCCCGGTTACATTGACAACTGTGAATCAAGGAGAATTTTGATTGATACTGGAGCGGCCAAGGACATTCTGTTTTACAACGTCTACCAAAGGATGGGTCTACCCGACAGCCGCCTAAGTCCCTACTTAGGTCGTCTGGAGGGATTCACCAACCATAGGGTCGACGCAAAGGGCCAGATTGACCTTCCAGTTGACATCGGAGAACATCCTTTGAGAACCATCAAAACAGTGACTTTTATTGTGATTGACGTCGTCAGTGACTACCATGCAATTCTTGGCCAACCTGGTCAAGCCGCTTTGGGGATCGTCGCCTCAGTTCCCCACCAACGAGTCAAATTTCCTTCACGTGCTGGAGTGGGATGTGTGTTGGGGACGGCCCCAGAATTCCTAGAGCACGTGCTGAAGGCAAAGCGGACCATTGAAATCGACGATCCAGATCACATTGTGAAGCTCTCCAAATCTGTCAAACAAACGACGACCTCGTACGCCAGCATCTCGACAATCAAGTGTATAGACGACCCCGAGGTCTTTGAGGAGGTATTCATGGACGACCAAGCTGCAGAGCCACAACTTTTGGTCGCCCAAGAATCGGGGGCCGAGCTGGATAGATTGATTGACGATGAGGCACCAGATCTGACACCTGAAGCAAGAAGAAAAATTAAAGAGATCGTCATTGAATCCATGGACTTTACGGACGACGCCCCTGAGATGAAACCAGCCGACGAGCTAGTTGAACTGGTCATTAACCCTGACTATCCAGAGCGTAAAATCAAACCGGGGTCTCGCTATGCACAGAGGAGAGGGAAGAGATAATCTCCCTACTCAAACAGAACCTCGATGTTTTTGCCTGGAAAGTGGAAGATATGAAGGGAATTAGAGAGGACGTGGCAGTTCATAGGCTTGGAGTGAACCCTACCATGAAGTTCAAAGAACAAAGGTGCCGAGTTTTTTCAACTGAAAAAGAGATTGCTATAAAACAAGAGATTGAGAAGTTGCTGAGGGCTGGAATTATTGTGAACGCTGGGTTCACGACTTGGTTGGCTAATGTGGTTCTAGTGAAAAAACCAAATGGGAAGTGGAGGCTATGTGTCGATTTTACCGATCTAAACCTGGCATGCCCCAAGGATAGTTACCCCTTGCCCAGAATCGACAAGCTCGTCGACTCTGTGGCCGGACATACGACTTTGAGCTTTCTCGACGCATACTCTGGCTATCACCAAATAAAGATGGCCGAAGAGGATATTCCGAAGACGGCCTTTCAGGCTGCAGGGGGAACTTACTGTTACACAAAGATGCCCTTTGGGCTCAAAAATGCCGGGGCCACATACCAAAGGATGATCAACAAGGTTTTCAAAGATCAGATCGGCGACAACCTGGAGGCATACGTTGAAGACATGGTTGTCAAGTCCAAGAAGAGGAAGCACGTCGACGACCTCCAGCAGACTTTCACCAATGATATGGTCCTCAACCCAACTAAGTGCGTCTTCGGAGTTGCTGCAGGAAAATTTCTGGGGTTTATGCTCTCACTACGGGGAATCGAAGCCAATCCCGAAAAATCAAGGCTTTGATTGACATGGCAGAGCCTACGAGCATCAAGGAGGTTCAACGCCTAAATGGACGAGTAGCGGCCTTAGGTCGTTTCATTGCCAAGTCTGCCGAAAGGTCGCTTCCCTTTTTCAAGGCTCTCCGAGGTTCTAAGGATTTCAAATGGACGGAAGATTGTTCCCAGTCATTTAAACAGCTAAAAGAGTATCTTGGCTCCCCACCCCTCCTCCAAAGCCCCGTCGCAGGAGAAGATCTCTACGTTTATCTCTCAGCAAGTGACAAGGCCATCGCCGCGGTGTTGGTTAGGGAGGAGGATGGAACACAGAGGCCAGTTTACTATATTAGTAAAGCTTTGACGGATGTGGAAACCCGCTATTTCAATGCGGAGAAGATCGCTTATGCTCTCGTCATCACAGCACGAAAGCTACGAGCTTACTTCTCCGCTCATCCCATCGTTGTTTACACTGACGCCCCACTGCGGAAGATATTGCACCGCCCTGAAAGCTCCGGTCGTCTACTCAATTGGAGCATTGAGCTGACGGAATTTGATATTCGTTATGTGTCAAGAAAGGCTCTGCAAGCACAGGCCCTAGCAGACTTCCTAGTTGAAATGTCGTTCACCACTGACAACGATCAAAGGCCGCAGAAGAAAGTGAGCAAGGGAAAGGAAGTCAGCGACCAACCAGCGGAGTTAGTTTTGCCCATGGGATGTTGGAAAATCTATTCAGACGGGTCGGCAACTAGAAATCTGAGTGGGGCAGGGATCGTTCTTGTCGAACCAGAAAGCGGAACAGTCTTTGAAGAAGTGTTGAGATTCAAGTTCCAAGCATCAAACAATCAAGCGGAGTACGAAGCACTTATAGCAGCTATTGAATATGTCAAGTGCTTTGGAGCCAACAAAATTGCAGCTTTTTGTGACTCTCAATTGATCGTGAATCAGGTCTGCGGCGACTACCAGGTCGTCGACTCCACCCTTCAGAAGTACCGTTCTTTGGTCGGCGAATTGGTTCAAGGATTGGAATTTTGGGCCATCCAGAGAATTGCTCGCGAAAACAATGAACACGCCGACCTACTCTCCAAACTGGCAACAGAACAACTTCCTGAAGACGAGCATGGTCACCACTTGGCCTACCTCGACCAACCCGCTTATGAACGAGTGAAGATCACGTGCGTTGGAGACAGCCCGAAGTGTTGGATCGACGAGCTTAAGGCGTTTATTAAAAAAGATGAATTGCCATTTGATGAGGTTTTAGCACGGCAAGTTAAGAGAAAGGCAGCCAGGTTCACGGTCGTAGAAGGAGAGCTATACAGACGATCCATCACCAGACCATTGCTAAAATGCGTCCACCCCGACAAGGTCGTACAATTACTTTTCGAGGTACATCAAGGAGAGTGCGGGGGCCACCCTGGGGCTCGCACTTTGGCTGATAAGTTAATTACCATGGGGTACTACTGGCCCCACCTCCGTGAAGATGCAAAACAGTTTGTGAGAAAGTGTGATACCTGCCAGCGTTTCGCCGACCTTCCCAAACTCCCGACGACTGAGCAAACCCCTGTCATGGCTGCTTGGCCGTTTGACATGTGGGGTGTTGACCTAATTGGGCCTTTTCCACAGGCCAAGGGAGGAGTCAAATATGTGATTGTGGCGGTTGACTACTTTTCAAAATGGGTGGAAGCCAAGGCCTTAAACAAGATTACTGAAAACAATGCCCTAAGCTTCATCCATGATTCAATATGGTGTCGCTTCGGAATCCCAAGGGTAATTGTTTCGGACAACGGCCTACAGTTTTCGAGGAAATTTGAGCAAGAATTGAATAGAATGGGCGTCAAACACTCTAAGTCGTCTGTTGCCTATCCCCAAGGCAACGGGCAAGCTGAAGCGGCAAACAAGCTAGTCTTGTCTGCCTTGCATAAAAATCTTGAGGGACGCAGCACAAGATGGTTGGACGAACTACCTTCGGCTCTCTGGGCAGTCCGCACAACCACCCGGGGGCCTACGGGGGAAACCCCATTTGCTTTGGCTTATGGCTCTGAGGCCATGGCTCCCGCCGAGCTTCAGCTTCCAACAGACCGAGTTGCTCTCTACGATGTAGAAAAGAATATCCATAACCGACAGGTCGATCTGGACCTTGTGGACGAGCGAAGATTGGACGCCCAGCTAAGGATGGAAAATTACAAAAAGAAAACCAAGGCTTACCACGACAAGAAGGTGAAGAAAAGGTTCTTTAAAGTCGGCGATCATGTTCTTAGAAAGATTGAAGCGACGGGACTCAAAGCCCGTCAAAACAAACTGTCTCCCAACTGGGAAGGACCATACATCGTCACCAGTGTGGTCAGAGAAGGAACCTACCGCCTATCTAAGCCAAACGGTGAACATCTTAAGCATCCATGGCATGCCAACCACCTTATGATGTACTACTTTTGAGACCGTCGTCATCAACAACATCCAGCGCCCTCAGGGCACCCTATCTGTGGTTCTTAGTTAAAACTTTTATTGTCATTTTGTGAAAATTCTGGAAGTCTGTATTTTTGAAAGTTGTAAGGGATAATCTATAAATCCCAGAAGTCTTATAAAGTGAGAGTTGTCAATGTACGATCGTTAAACAGAAACTATCAATGGAAACTCATCACTTCACCGAACCTCGTCCATTACAAACTCAAGCTTAGAACGGTTGAGGCCTGACTTCGACCCTCTCAACTACTTTGATCAAGTATAAAGATCAGTCAAAGCAAAGACTTTGACACTTACACTCACTTTAGCCAAGTATAAAGGTTAGACGGAGCCAGACTTCGTCGAACGCTATAACGGAATAAGACGACTCGTCCATGGAGTCTTGCCTACGAGCAAAAACCTACGGACCTTCGTACTATTCCTACGAGCCATTGAGAAGTTGAGAAAATACAAGGGCGAACAAGCGTCGGCCGCATTAGGACGACCTAAGTTCTGGTCGTTACTCACGACGACCATTCGCACTTGTCCTCAAACTTACTCATCAAAATAAAGTTATCACATGCTATCTACGTTAACATAGATTAATAGACAGAAAACAAAGGCATTGATAAACTTACATAAAACAAGTAAACATTGTACGTATGACCCCCTCTAAACGACGAGGAAATAGGCCGATTGCATTACAAAAATTGAAATTGTTTTAAGACAATGTTTGGAACCACCACCAATAAATTAAACATTGTTTAAGACTACCAAATCAAGTTGGAGCATTTTTTGGGACATTACAAAACTTTTCAAAGAAATCAATCACTGGGGATCAACACCGGCATTGGACGGGACTTCATCAGGATCCGGGCCGTCTTCAACGAAATGAGCATAATAGGCGTCGAAGTTCCTTAGGACGACGGCAGGAATAGGCCACTCTTCCTTCCCGACCTTTGCGTCATCTTCCCTTATGATAAGGAGGTCATTATCAGTGTAAGGGACGAGGGGATGAACCGTACGGGCTTCGTCGTCGTGTGCTCCCTCAGTGCAGAGGTCGGCCAACTGTCTAACAGAGAGTAGATATTTCGTCGTCGGGTCCAACAAGAGCCGCCTAGCCATATGCTTAGCCCCATCCTTAAAAAATCCACTAGCATGCTTGGTAATCAGCTGGAGGCATTCAGCACTCTTCTTGAATTCGTCGAAAGCATCAAGTCTAGCTTTAACCAAGGCAGCTTCATGGGTCGTCTTCATTTCTTCAATCTGGGCACGAGCGTTGTCAAAGCTAGCCGTCACCTTCTTGAACTTATTTTCACAAACGCGGAGGCCGTCCTCAAACACCTTCGAGTCGGCTTCAGCTTTTGATTTCCCTTCCTTCAAGGCTTCGACCTCCTTCAAAATATCATTCTTCTGACCCATCAAGAGCTCATAGGCAGTGGTAAGCTCACCCACGTTGGTCTCCGCCTCCTTCAATTTCTGCTCCGCCGTCCCTTTGTCGCCGACGGCCTTAATCAGTTGCTTGTTGCCCCGTAACTCGGCGTCAAGGCAATCTCTATAATCCGCCGTCATTGCGTCCATCATCGACGACAGCTGCCACAACAAAATTATTAACCCAAGTGTGAAAATGACGGGAAGAAACACAATTTTAAATTTGAAATACCTCAGTCTGAATCAGCCCAAGACGGGCATGGAAAGTCTCGGGAGAAAGTTTGGCTTCCCTCATCCGACGGGTCAAATCGACGTCCCGGCCGCGCCTGGTCAGGGTCGTCCCCAACAACAGTGGATTGCCATTCCTCAACAGGTAGGGGATCCCAGCTATTGGGGAGGCTTTGGCAATCAAGGCCGCCATCTCTTTGGCCTTCGCCTTAGATAAGACCGCTGAAGACGAGCCAAGAGCGTCAGCTCTTGGAGTAGAGGGATCTGACGAGCTAGGAGGATCGTCGTTGTTTTTCTTATTCTTGCTCCTTCTCCCCTCAGAGCCGGGGGGATGATCTTTTCTCTTCCTGGAGACCTGGACGCCGGCCTCACCCATTTCAGGGTTTGAATCTGTGCTCCCCACCGTCTCCACAGTAATGCGCTCGGCCTCGTCGGCAGCGACCAGCTGAGCTCCAGAAGTTTCCACACTTGCATCAGTCTCAATCCCAATAGCTCTCTCAGGCGCGTCAACAATGGCTTGACGACCTCTAGTGTTGAGCCCCCCAGCGACGGGCTCTCTCTCAATCATTGGAATGGCTCCCTCAGGGACTTTGGGAAGTTCATCATTCCTCGTCCCCATCTTCTCCTGACGATCAACTATGGCACGGGTGACTGCCCTATCTTTCTTATTGGTACCCCTGTCGCTAGCTCGGATTGCCCCGTCCATTATCCTTGCTTCGATTCTGTCTACGTCGGACTGAGTAAGAACTGCAAAAAGACAAAGTAAAAAAGGGTTAGTTTTCACTCACGACGAGACAAGAGACAAGTATAAAAATTGAGAGTAGGTGTCAGGAGCCCAACCCCCAGTCATCTCTAAATTTTCACAACATTCTTCAGGACGGCTAACACGTGACGCCGCGCAAGTCACACAATTATCCTTAAAAGCAAACTCATTGTGGACGACCCAGACGGGATAGCGGGCATCCAAACCTATCTTCACCAAGGGTTCAGGCCCCATTGCCGGCTTAGACATCATGCCGGTTCTGATATATCTCCATTGGGAGGCCTCTATGTCTTTGTACGAGACCCATCCAAGATCCAGCAAATCATCAATCTTTTTCTTTGGCTCCTCGGCCCACGGAGCTTGGAAGATGTACTTATCAGCAACTACCTTGTTACCCGCTGGAAAAGGAAACTGCCATCCCACTCGGCTTTCCACCAAAATCAGATGGTTCTCCCAACCATACACCTTGTTTGGGATATCCAAGAAAAAGTTCCTTGTGTTTTTGATCGAAGATACACTCACTATAGACTTCCCTTTGTCTTTGGAGGTACTCCTGGCCACCCGGTAGTATTGACGGAACACTTTATTGCATGGCTCGTAGCCAAGAAATCTACAGACGACGACAAAGCTGGATAAAATTCTGATGGTGTTGGCACTAACCTCCATGGGCACACAGGCTGAGTCCTCCAAGAATTCATTGATGAAGGGGTCTAGAGGCAGCCTCAAGCCAAATTCAAATTGTTTATAGAAAAATGCCACCTTCTCCTTGCTAGCCAGAAGGGACTGACGACGGGGCTCATACTCCGCCAGGCTGAGGTGCTCCAGCTTATAGGTCGAAGCTTGAACTCTGAATGACCCTCGTAGAGCGTCAATCATTTGTTTCCCAACATCCGTCTTCCTGAGCTCGATCTTGGGTATAACCCAATTCCCTCCTGCCCCACCTCCAAAGTCACTGTCAATCGATCCCACTCGTACAAATGTATGATAGGCTTTAGCTGCCTGATTGCCCCCAGCACTTGTGCTTGGCTCGTTTGCTTCTGGGGCCAGTCGGCTAGGACGCCCGTCGTGATCCATGTCTACAAAACAAGGAGAAAGAAAGGGGGAATCAGTCCTAACTTCCACAGGCGACGACCTACCTAGGGGTGACCTAGATTCCCCTAAAATCAAATCCCTAAGTGAATCACGACGGGACAAAGAGTAGTGGGTCTTGATGTGGTTGGGCAGATCGTTCATCGACCTAAAAGGGGTTATCATTGGATCTCCATCCTCAAAATCCCCTAGAACCTCACCTTCTGGGAATCCCAAAGGCTCGTCTTCAAAGTTGAACTTAATCAAGATCGAGGAACATTCAGACAACGGAATCTCTCTCCAAACCCCCTTGGCACATTTGTAAACCCTTTGATTTAGTCCAAAACCAAATTTAACACCTCTCTCAAAGCTGATGGTTCTGGGCCCCATGACTCTAAGCTCTAAAACCCCAAAGAAAAACCCAGAAAACGAAGAACAAATGAAGAAATTACCTGGTAAAGGGGTGGAAGATATGCTTTCCGATGAATTTTCCGGTGGGAGATCAAAGAAATCTCTTATCCAAGCTCCCAGGTGCCTTACAAACGGAGTTGCCAGAGCAGTTACGGCCGCCGGAGACGGTGGTTCTTTCTCGCCGGAGTTCTTTCTGTTGGTTGCCGGAAATCGCCTCTGCTGCTTTGCTCTCACTAATCAAAGGTGTGGAAAGTTCGAAATGTAGGGGGGAGGAGGCTTTTATATGTGAAGAAGATGGAGGGTCTGTGTTTGGGAACCCAAACGGCGGAATGATGAGGGGCATTAAATACCCTCTGCAACTTCCGAGGAGAATGTCCCCTCAAAGGACACGTGTCAACTAATGGAGAAATCCCAGCCACCCACGTCATCAATACTGACGTCACCATAATTCAAAATTCAAACTGACGGTTGTACGGCCAGTCTTGGAGGGAAAATGACAACTCCTGGCCCATCAAGACGACCATGAGTTGGGGGCCACTGAACGGAATAATATGTGATGGGCCGAGCCCAATATTGTACTACGAGCCAAGGGGCCCAACGGGCCCAGCAAAGGACCAACTATGAAGAACCAGATCAAGATCAGGGTAAGGGCCCGTCTTACAACGGATGGCGGTCGTCGCCACTGAGCGACCAAGCCCATCCAAACGACGGGCCAATACTCCTTTTAGCAAAGGTTTGTACCTTAGCCCGTCGATACGCCAGGAAGAGGCCGTCGCCAATGAGCCACAGCCCACCTAACGACGAGCCTTCCAGCCGCGCCAAACTTATCTCTTACAACAGTGAGCATCGTCATTGAACGACCAACTCTCAATGCCACACGCTCGTCGCGTCACCTCTCAAAGAGACGACCTAATTGGACATACAGCTCCAGGTCGTCCCTTCTATTAAGCTTCTTCAGCAAGCTTGATTAATTAGCTAATTTGGGATAATTTCAGACCTTCCACAGTGCCTTGTTACACGTGCAATCATGCAACCAGTAATAACTCCAAAAGGCATGCAGGTTGACTTTCCCTTATAAGGCAAGCTGCTTATCAGTGTCAGATGTTGCAGTGTCCTTACATAGACGGACCAGTACCAGCTTGACACGTATACGCCTGGGAGATGGAGCTGATCCAACGGTTGGTAACCATCCAATCCAACGGCTCTGGTGAAAACCCTAATACCACTACTCCCACTATAAATAAGAGAATAACATCATGGACACAGGTAATGCTTCACTGTGTATTTACGTACTCCTACACTCTCCATACCATTTTTCCACCTTTCTCAGTCCATCATCTTACTCTCACGCCGGAGGGGCTTGCCGAAAGACCCCCGGTGCAGTTTCACTGTTATTTCTTGTGGTGTGCAGATCACAAAGCTAGCTCAATCATTCGCTGGACCCAAGAACTGAGCCCACCACGCTTTCCTGCGCGATCAAGAATGAATATCCATTTTGGAACGATGGGATAACATTTAATCTTTTCTAATAAACTTATGCTATCAAATATACACATCCTTTCCATTCCATCGAGTGAAGAGCAACCGAGAAAAAAATGAGGTTTATCTCTGTGTCATTAGCCACGATCCCAATTTTATTTTGGAAGCATATTTAAAAAAAAAATCTAAGTATATCCAAACCTCTCTCTTAAGTCACGTGTGTTTAGATAGTTTGCTTCTAATTTTAGTGTTTATTGGTTCGATAATTTCGCTTAGGTTGAAATTTGGGCCGGAAGGCTTAATGTTTTGTTTGTTCAATAGTTTATAGGATGATCAAAGCCAATGATATTCAGTTTTATGATAATTAATGCTTCTTGGATTTGACATGTGTATTCTGCAGAATGATCAATACAATCCCCTACCATTAGTATAAGAGCATTCACAATGGTTAGAGCTTTTTCCATAGCTTTTTTGTAATTCCAATATGCCACATCATTTACAACTCAATAATAAAAACCTCCAAGCTTTTTTCACAATGATAGGAATTTTTTATCAACTTTTGTGTTCCCCCAAATCCAACAACATTAAACTTTTTTTCTAACATTTTTCTATAATATTTAATGATCAATATGGGAAAGTGGTTTGTGGATGCTCTAAGCTACAAATACTTTTGTGGTGAAGGGGATCCCAACCATAACCATCATCAACAGACTCAATTGACTCAAGGATACTTGCTCAGTTATATTCTTTCTTTTACACTTTTACACGGAATGCCACCGATGATGTGAGGAGGGATTTGAGTGAGGAGATTCCACTTTTCGCCTTCCTGAATTGGAGAAATAAAAAGACTTTTTACTCCGATAGTATTAAAAAATAGTACATATTCTATAGTTGATACATACAAAAGTTTGTCATTTTATTTCGGAGTAGGTCTGCTGAGAAACGTGTTTCTCCATAACTATGGAGAAACGTGTTTTTAATAGCCAGAAGCTATACGTTTGATAACCAGAAAAAAATTTCTGGATATCAGTCTCAAAGGGTTCTGGATATCCAGAAGCTTTGGAACGGATATCCAGAAGCATTTGGGACGGATATCCAGAAAAAATAGATTTGAAGCCAAATCCAAGGCCAAGACCAGAAATTGCTTATTGAAGGTTTCTGGATATCCAGAAACCTTCAAATGTATATCCAGAAACCATCAAATGAATATCCAGAAACATTTTGAAAGTTTCTGGATATTCATTTTGAAGGTTTCTGGATATCACTTTCATAAGCTTCTGGATATCCAGAAGCCTTAGCCTGCATTGTCGCGCGACAAGTCGGGCCCCGTTTCTCCATAAGTTATGGAGAAACGCGTTTCTCCCCAGATTTTAGCTTTATTTCGTGGTACAAAAGTCTATCATTTTAAGGATATTTATTCATTGTTGTGTAGATATTTTCGTATATGTGTTTGTGGTGGTGGTTGTGTAAAACTTATACCATACATTCAGACAATCGACTTCTCTCCAATATCTCAACTGAAGAGTACGTTATAAATTTTTATAGGATCGATCAATTTTATACCGTCACCGTTCATAATGTCACCGTGTCATTGGCACGGGCAAGATAATAATAGTCTATATTACAATAGACAATGACACTAACCGCCGAAATAAAGAGCGATTGGGATTGATTCTTAACAAATTGATCGGACGTGTGTGTTTAGAACTCTTCCCCTCTCCAACCGTGTTTTAACTCCCCCACTCCTAAAAAAACACAAGACATTTTTTTCCTTTGAGAATTGTTATTCACCCCCACATAATTACTGAATAATCCCGCAATGCAATTATTACAAAAATGTCATCAAGTAAAATGACAATATTATGCTTCAATATTATGCAACAAAAATCCCACGGCCGTCTCCCCCAAAATGTTACTCCAATCCGCCATATCCCAACCTCCCCACCACCAACACCATGCTTCAATCTCATTATCCTTTTGTGTTTTATTTTGAAGAAACTGTTAATTTTGTTAGCTTGACAGTGTTCTTGTTTCTGGGATTTGTTCATATAATGTGTTAATAATGGGACAGAATACCCAAATTGTTTACGAAGCAGGTATTTAGGTTTAAGATTTCTCAAGCTGAAGTTGAAAAATTTGGAGATGAAAGTAGAAAAACAATTCTAGAAACGGTAGACTTGCAAAATTTGAGCAAATGGAGATTTGAGGAGAGAGATTGAAGCAGAGGTGGGTGGTTATTTAAAAGTTTAAAAGGGTAAAATAGGAATATAGGTGGTGTGTTTGGTGTTGAATGTTTATTTTATTAAGGACTTGATATTGCGGGGATATTCAACAATTGTGAGGGCCCAAATGTATCATTGCCAAGGTTTACGCAAGGAAGTGCCGGAGTTCATTGGACGACGGTGAGATCTAGGATTAATCGGAGAAAGGGCAATGACCGAAATCAACCGGAGTAAGCAGCCGCAAGGAATCAGGTATCATAGAAGCTTCTCCGATCTTCATTACCGGCGGAGGTATCAAGGTTTGCTCAACGTTTCTCCGATTTTTTGCTAATCGCTGCTTAAAGTTTCTGGTGATAAGTTTCCGGTGATAAGTTTCCAGACTTCATTATGAGTTTGCTCTTTGGTTGATTTAGTGATCTAGAGAAGTTTGATAAATTTGGCATGTCACCATTTCAAGGTGTTCTATTTTAGGCTATCTACAATGGAGGATTGAATTGTGGGATGAAATGGGTTTAAGGTGAATGAAATGGTGCAATGGGTAATTGAAAGAGGGGTAAATGAATTGGCTGAATTAAAAGTTTCATCCGGGGTTGAAAGGTTTTTTATTATATTTTTTTTAATAAGACACGTGTCAGCGTGTAATTGGCCTAGGCATGGCGAGTGCACCTCACGCCCCGGCTAGGCGCGTGAGGTGCAGTGGTTTTCCTTTTTTTTTTTTTTTCCTGGATGTGACAAGTGGCAGCTTCTTATTGGTCAGTTCGAATTTCGAAAATTTTTTTTTATCCCAAATCTTTGAGCTTAATTATCACCTAGTAAATTATTTTTTTTTTAATTTTTTTTTTCACCAAAATTCATCTTTTTTTTTCCCTACAAAATGATATAAGTTTCATTTGATTTGAACACAAAAAAAAACACTCATTTTTCAATTTGAGTTTAATTATCACCTAGTAAATTAATTTTTTTTTAATTTTTTTTCCCCAAAATTCATCATTTTTTTCCCTACAAATTGATATAAGTTTCATTTGATTTGGACACAAAAAAAAAACACTCAAAGTGATGGGGTATAAAATGATGAGTTGGAGGGAGTTGAAATTTAATTTAAGTTAGTTATTGTAGGGGGTTAAATGAAATGGGTAGATGAAATATTAGGTGGATGAGAAAAAGTGTAAAAAGTGTTGGATGAAATGGGAAGATGGTATGAAACCATTGTGAGTAGTCTTATGGTTGTCAACTCTAAATTGTTTAACTGTGATTTTTGTAATTGCTACTTGCTAGAATTGGGTTGCACCCCAACTGTTTGATCAAATGCCATGACACTCCTCAATCAGTTACCATGCTTAAGAAATAACATGTTTCTCTTTCACATCAATTCTCTTCTTCTCATGTTTTTGTCTTTCCATTGTTCTTCGTGGTCGGTTCCAAGGACACAAATTCAATAACAATTCTTCGATGGCAACTCAAGGTAAATCCCTAATTCACTAACCATGTTCCTTTTTTTGTGCTAATTCAATAACAGTTCTTCGGCTCTTCATAACATTTTTGATCTCTGCTGCAGAAGAAGATCGCCAACTACTCCCCATAGCTGTTCAGAGCAACCCCGTCCCCCTCTTTCCGCCCCACTTCATCGCGCTCCCAACCCTTTCCTCACCGCCCTTCCACTGCCTCCTTTTTCCCCTTGCTGAAGGTGGAGTTATTGTGAGGAAGAGTCAGAAAATAAGATATTTGTAGAATTTAAGGATGGGTTTGAAGTTTTGGTTTCAATTATGTAAAGTTTGATGTTCTGTTTTTTCTGTTTTTGTTTTGATTGCCTAGGGTCATCGTGGTGGAGGAGGGGGGAATGTGTGAGTCCAAGTTGTGGTAGTCAAGAGAGCGATATTTTCAAATTCATCTGTTTCATTTTATTTTGATTTTTATTAATTTTTTTAAGCATGTTATATGTGCAGTGCTTCTAGCAAGGAACTTACATAAGCATACTTAATCATATGCTATTCGAAAATGATTGACACTTTAAATCTCCAGTAAGCATACAGAATATTTCAACTAAGGTTCATCTACTTATGTTTTTTTTTTCTAGGGATGATCAATGTCCTAAATTTAATGGTGAGGAACAAGCTATTTGTGCAGTTTGTCTAGCAAAAGCTAATCATTGCATCTTTGTTGAGGCTATACAGTATCTTCTAATCTTAGCAACTCCAGTTGAGGTACTAATACTTATCTTCACTTTTCCTTTTTTTCTTGCAACAAGATATTCATATAATTACGGTACATTCAATATTGTAAGAATTTATGTGATGACCAAATGGACTGTAGAGGTAGACGTGGCCATTTCGCGAACCGGACCGGCTAACCGGTCGGTTTTGAACCGGCCAAAATCGTGAAAAATCGTTCAACGCTGTTGAACCGGACCGGCTTAACCAAAACCGAGTTTTTGACAGTTCGGTTACGGTTGGGAGGTAAGGGAAACCGGTTTAACCGCCGGTTAAAACCGACGGGTAAATCGCTGGTTGAACCGGCAATTGAACCAGCAAGGACAATATTTAAAATTCAAAGTTTCAAACGGTCATATGACCGTTGGGCCGCCTCAACGGCTACTTCCTCTGCGCCTGTCGCCTGTCCCCCCCCCCCTTTCCAGTTAGTTAGTAACGGATTTAACCAAAAAAAAAAATTTTTTGACTAATTAAAACTAACTATAAATATCACCTCCCTCCTCCCATTTTATTTTCACATTATTTCTCTCTACTCTTTCTCTTCTACTCTCAAATATTCACATATATTCTTACTCTCATCCAATTTTCAGTTAAATATTACCTCATTTTCAGTTAGTTTTCTAACGAAATTAGTGTTTTTCTTCATTTTCATCAATTTTAAAGCTAGATTTCATTTCTAATCTTCATTTTTCCTAACCCAAATGGCTTCAAACCAAATAAGAAGTAATTTAGGCAAGGAACATGTTGGTTCTTCCTCCCCTAACGATGATTTTGATTATCAAAATCCAAATACCCAACAAAGTGAGGAAGAATAAGTTGTTGAAATTGAAAGTGATGGTAGTAGGAGGGGTAGGGGGCCGAGCTAGGGGAGGTGATCGGGGTCGGGGACAACGTCAACCACCTCAACCTCCTAGAGAAAGAGAGTCGCAATCCAATACTTTCGCGATCCATTTCACAAAAAGAAAAATTACTCCCGAAGATGACTATAATCTTAAAGCACATTGCAACTATTGTTCCAAAGTTTACTCATTCAAAAGAGACGTAGGGAATGGGACGCTCAACGGGCATACCGCGTCAAAACATCCAGAGAAACTTGACATTTCCACTAATCAAACTCAATTACAATATCAACATAGTTTGGGTTCGGGTGCACAAGGTTCGTCTTCCCCTTCCGTCCTTTTTAAATTTGATAAGTGGGTTTATAGGGATGAACTAGCCAAATTAGTTTGCCTTAAAGGCCTTCCTTTTAATTTTGCGGATGATGATTATTATGGAAATTTTGTTCGACTTTTTTTAAAATTTCACCGCCAGGAGAGTACCACGTACGAATCTCGTACGTGATATTACTAGAGTGGTGAAAAGATATAAAAAAGATTTAATTGGTGTTTTATCAAATTTAGAAAACAAAGTTTCAATTTGTGCCGATGATTGGAGTGATTATTGGCAAAGAAATACTTATTTGGGCGTTACTTGCCATTGGATAGATAATTCATGGACTATCAAAAAAAGATTAATTGCTTATAAAGATTTTGAGCCACCGCATTCCGCAGAAAATATTTGTGCAAAATTGCTTGAGATTTTTGTTGAGTATGGTATTTTGAATAAAATATTTACTATTTCATTTGACAACGGAAGTGCTAATACGGCTAGTTTACCCTAATTAATTATCGTTTGTCAACCCTCACTTGGTGGTAAGTTTTTTCATATTAGATGTTTATGTCATATTATTAACTTATGTGTTAGAGATGGTTTGAAAGAATTATAGGTTTATGTTAAGCCAATTAAACAATGTATTCAATTTATTTCTAAAAAAAAAAAATATAATACAAAAAATGGATCAAATTTTTAAGGAAGTAAAGGTGTGGTGGACAAATATTTTACTTACGATTTTCCAACTAGGTGGAATTCCACCTACAAAATGTTAATCGATGGTTTTGCTTATAAAGATCTCCTTATGCAATTTTTTATGTCAATCGGCTATAATGAACCTCTACTTGCTTATCAATGGAATGCATGTACTAATTTATGTGAATTGTTAAAGATTTTCAATACCGCAACTTTGGTTTTTTTGGGAGTTTATTATCCAACTTCCGTTTTGGTGCTTGAGCATTGTGTTGCGATTGTTACTAGTTTTGACAATTTAAGACAATGCCCTGTTTTAAAAGATTGCATTGTTTCCATGAGAGAAAAGTGGCTTAAATATTTTGACACTATTCCGTCTCTCTTTTTTGTTGCAAATTTATTAGATCCCCGAGTTAAATTGGATGATTTAGAGTGCATTGTAGCTTATTATTATTTGAAGTTACATCCCGATGGTGACTGTGATAATGAACTTCCGTCAATTATTGTTCAAAATACAAAAAATGATTTGGTGAACCTTTTTAATGAGTATAATGGCTTATATGGAAACACTTCTCAAAGTCAACAGCATGAAGATGCTTCCTCTATTTTTCAACGTAGTTCTTCTAGTGGGGATCCATATATTTTTTTTGCAAATTTGTATAGTAAAAAACATGGTCCTTCTCGAGGTTCATCTTCATCATCATCAAACATTCTCGTGGAGTTAGAAACATATTTCACTATCAACTTTGAATTAAATCAAGACCCAAATTCAAATGAATTTGATGTTTTACAATGATGGTCAAGAAGGAAAGAAATTTATCCTATACTTTCAATAGTTGCAAAAGAAGTCTTAGTCTCTCCCGCTTCAACGGTGGCGGTTGAATCGGCATTTAGCGTTGGATGAAATGTTTTGGATGAAATGTTTTGGATGAAAGACGTTTCCAACTAACTAGTGAAAACTTGAAACATCAACTCTTACTCGGCGATTGGGTTAGAGCGAAAAAAAGACAACAAGACTTGTCTTATGAATAGGATTGTTTATTATCGGATCCAAAATATCAATACGATGTCGAGGACTCCATGACAAGTAGTGATGATTGATGAATGAATGATGCTTTAGATTAATTTTTATTTTAATTAGATTAGTTTAGATTTTAGATTAGGTTTATTTTTATTTAATTGTAATAGTTAGGTTGAGGTAAAGGCTCCTAAATGTCCCCCCCCCCCTTATTTATAAAAGGGTAAGGTTGGTTGTCCCCCTCTTTGTAATTTTATTTTAATTAATAAAATTTAAGGGTACCGACCCTTTTTTCTTTTATATACTTTCGTTTCTTTTAAAAAAGTTAAGTTTTATTTCTTTCAAAATTCATAACTTTTTTTATATAACTTTTTGCAAAAAAAAAAAAATCAGGACTAACCAACATCTAAAATAGTCTTCTTTATCAAAAAAAAAATTTGAAAAAAAAATGTAAATATACAGTATAGAACTTAACACAAACTGTTAAAAAGTTAACTATTTTTTCAAAAAACTGTTAGAAAGTTAACTGTTTTTTCAAAAAAAACTGTTAAAAAGTTAACTTTTTTACTCAAAAACTGTTAGAAAATTAACTTTTTTCGTAAGTGTTTTTAATTCTGTTAAAATTTTCTTTTAAAAACCTAATTTTTTTAAAAAAAGTTAAGTTTTATTTCTTTCAAAATTCATAACTTTTTTTATAGCGTCATTTGCGGTGGTGGTGGTGGCGGTGGTGGTAGTGTTAGTGGTGTGGAGGGGGTGACGGTCAGGAAATGGTTTGTTAAACATGTTAGTGGTGTGAGTATGTGCTTTACAAATGAAGAAAATTTTGAATTGTAGGTGTTCTTTCCTTTTATAGCGTCATTTGCCGATGAATATGAGTGCTAGGACAGTTTATAAATGGAGAGAAGTTGTTTTTTCTAACTTTCATTTTCCCACTTCTTCTCTTTTTGTGTACTGTCCCAGTGTTGTTGGAGCGGGCATTGAGTACTAGTTGAAATACAACGAAATTATTGGCTTTACTTGATTCTTTATACGAAGATGAAATGTAATTTGTATTATAGGGAGAACAAAGTCAACTTTGGCTCCGTTTGTTTGGGGGAAAAGGTTTTCCGGAAAATATTTTCCCCATTTTTCGGTGTTTGTTTCGCATCGGAAAATTGAGAAAATGTTTTACGCTAAACATGTTTATCTCATTTTTCGAAAAATATTTTCATTTTTCGGAAAACATTTTGCAGGAAATTATTTTTCGGAAAATGTTTTACGCTAAACAAACGGAGCCTTTGTGTAACATTTTATTTAGGCCAAACTTTGTTTAACAAATTTTACTTCTTTTCACTACAGAAATCGTCTCTGCTTTCGCGTTCTCCTCCTCTTTTTTTTTTTTTCTTCTTTAAAGAGGATCAACATATTGCTCCCCATATTCCCCCATCGGCTGACTCGAACTCTAGACCTTTCGGCCTCAAGCCGAGGAGTGCCTACCACCAGGCTACAACCTTCTTGTCCGCGTTCTCCTTCTCGTTATATGTACCTTCCCCAAGCTTCAAATTGTGCTCCGAAACATTCTCCCTCATACTATGCTTCTTGAAATCAACTTTTTTTAGTTTATGATGGCGGCGGGCAACTTGGAAGTTGAGAGAAAATTGGGAAGAAAGTACTATGCTTCTTGAAATCTTCTTTTTTTAGTTTATGATGATTGATGAGGTGGTGGGCAATTTGGAAATTGGGAAAATAATTGGGAAGAAAGTGAAATCCTAAAATTATTAGGGGAAAAAGTTAACTTTCATTTACAAAAGTCAACATATGTTAAAAAAAATTAACCAATGGGGCCAAAATGAAAGTCATAGTATATTATACTCTCTCCGTCCCACAATCTTATTTAGTACTACCTTCATCCTATAATCACCTATACACGATTATTAAAGAAAAAAATATCGCAAGTATAAAAATTAAAGTATAAAAATTAAAGTATGAGAGAGAGTTGATAGAAAATAGTACTTCATCCGTCCCAGTTTAAGTTTAAGATTCTTACTTTCCTTTTTATTATGTTCCAGTTCCTCCTTTTTGGTATGTCTCAATTCTTAGTTCTTTATTACTTAAAAGGAATAATGAGATTCACTTATTATTCTAACAACAAAAACTTTCTATCCCAATTCCTCTATCCTACTTTACTTTTCCTACTCATACCATTTATTTTTTCTTAATCTTCGTGTAAATAAAGTCACACTCAAAACAATAAACCGGGATGGAAGTAGTAAGTGTTGTTATCGTGGGTGTATCAATTGAACCTCATTGATCATTTTAAAAATAAAATAAAATAAACTTATTCTAAGACAAAAAAAAAAAAAAAGAGTAAGCACATTACTCTGTAACGAAGGGAGTACAACGGAATTTATAAAAAAAAATAACATTGACTATCAAGTCTTGGGGTCATGATAACTCTTCTACCTCTACTTATTTCCATAGATACACCAAAAAAAATCAAGGTTGAAGAGCAAGTCACTTCACCACGGTTGCCAAGTTGTTTGTGCTAAAAAGAACTGGTCTTACAGTTGGACAGATGCTCAGGTATAACTTGAGAATATTGAGTGACACTTTACTATAAAAATAAATTTTTTAAAAAAAAACTGACAGATCCTTTTTGATCCATTGAGATGCACAAGAATCTCAGAGAGATAAACACACAAAACTTACCATATTAAACAAACCAAATAAGTAAATATCCATTCAAGAAAAAATAAGATGCATAAGAATCTTAAATCCATTTTAAGATGTCACAATATGAAATTTAACAAGATGATCTCAAAACCCCTAATTCTAGTCCAGGTGAACTCAGCGACAAAAAATGAGACGTAAGAACTCACTTCTTCTTCTCAGCACCTCCACCAGACCTATGAAAAGATACCCAACACATTGTAAGACAAGCAACCAGAACATAGTATGGAGAAAAAAACAAAAAGAGGGAAAGAAATATCTCTCCGTCCCGGAGAGATAGTCTCAATTTGTGTTTGGTGGTTAACAAAATTGACTTCTGATCATTTTTTTTAATTATCCTCGTAAACTTATAAAAATTGTTATTGATGCTATTATTTGTAGAGTATCAATAGTAATTTTTTATGAGTACACTAATTTTCATAAGAAATTGATCAAAGCTTTTATTTATGTTGACTACTAAAAATACAAAATGAGACTATCTTTCCGGGACGGGGGAAGTATATGAGAAGTTGGAACGGGCAGTTCTCAGAATGCGTGTATATATAACAAGAAATTACCTCATCTTGCGAAGAACATTGGACATCTCCTCACGCTTCCTCTTTGCTCTCTTGTGAGTGCCCAACTTCCTTTTGGCCACTTTCAATGCACGCTTGTCCTTGCCTACTTTAAGAAGTTCAGTGATTCGTTTCTCGTAAGGAGCAAATCCAGCAACCTCTCGGACTAGGTTTCTAACAAAATGGATTCTCTTACTTGTTTTCTGAATAACAATATAACAAAACAAATATATATAGTTAGCTGGCAAACAAATTTTTTTGATCAAAAACAAATCAACAAATTCATAAACATCATATTTAAACATTAGTTTTCGGTTCAAAATAGAAGATATTGTAGATATGTAACTGCGATATTAGAGAATTGAGTCATACATGGAAAATTAACTTACCCCTTTTCTATCAGAAGGGCATGGTGCGAGTTCTTTTTTGGTCACGATATGACCTCTGTTGAGACCTACATGAAGGCCACTTTTTGGCAGTTTTGGGGCCATTGCCACCTAAAATGCAAATGATATAGCAAGTAAGCACACAAAAACAGCTAAATATATTCGCGCCACTCAATGCTTTTCTTTGCACCCACACACACAATGAAAATGATATACAAAGAATTAATAGGCATGGGAGCTGGTAATCGAGCTTAGATACAATAATAATATTCTTGAAAACATATGGAATTATCAGTTGATAGTTGACTGCCATGTATTGTATTATTGGTAGAACAAAATCACTCAATGAGTACATCAAACACAATGTTCATCTCTGAAAAAGGGGGTCCAGCACCAAACAATTGTTGTCAGTCAATTCATTTCAGATCAAAATCATTCAATGAGTACAAGAAACACAATATTGATATCTGAACATAGTTATTAAAGGCGCACCAAGGCGCACCAAGGCGCAAAAGGTGTGCCCGGAGCCTAGGCGCAAGGCGAAAGGCGGGCGCGCGCCCGAGTGACGACGCAAAAATGCCTTAAAATACTAAAAATATAGTATACATACAACATCAAGATCAGATGAGCAATAAATCAAATGCAAGTAGTAAATCAAACATACGTTATAAGTCATAAAAGAAACAAGCACAAACATACGTTATATGTCATAAATGTATGTATACTATACTAAAAATATAGTATACATCATCAAGTGATCAGGGAGATCGCCGGAGTTCTTCCCAGGTCGCCGGAGGTCGTCGCTGTTAGTTTGAAGGAGTTCCTAGTGATCGCTACTCTTATACAGAGTTATGACACGTGTACAGGAGAGAGTCGTGGCAGAGAAGAGTAATAGTCGCGTATTAGGTTTAATTACGATTTAATTGTTGGTCAATTATTGTGCCCGGAGCCTAGAGGCACACCATCAAGGCTCGCGCTTCAGCCCTAGGCGCGCCTAATCCCTCGCCTATGAAACAGAGCCTCGCCTAGCACAATCCAGGCTCCAAAGCTGAGCCTCTCTGCGCCCGGAGCCTAGGCGCGCTTTTGATAACTATGTATCTGAATAAGGGCTCCAGCACAAAACTATTGTTGTAACTTGTTAGTATATTATTTAAACAGTACGTAGATGCCATTGTTGTCAGTATACAAATTATTTTTATAATGGAATCACAAAAATATTGAAAGCATTTAGAAATCCTGTATGTTTACATGGCTCTCCTGATATGCAAAAAAAAATAGACAAAAGCATTGTCAGAACAGATTTCTCAAAATATTGGGAATCGGAGAAATATGAAAATCCTTTAAAGTCCCTTCTCAGCACATGACTCCTATGTATAAGACTTCACAAAAAGGCAAGTCGGTTCTACCACAATCTCAATCAGCTTAACCACTAGTAACCATAACATCAGTGACAAGCCATGTGAGCTAGGAGAGAGTCCATAACCCCCTTTAAGCTTGAAGAATTGGCAGTTTAGCATTACTAAACTCATGTGAAAAAAAAAAAAAAAACTCTTTGAAGAAAGAGAGTATTACATAACCCTTACAATTATTAGCAGCAAGTAAAATTTACTCCCATTCCATTTGTTCTTTTAATAAATTATTACTAAACTATTGGCCGTAAAGACATACTCCCTCCGTCCCAAAATGTTTGTCCCATTTGACTTTTTTGTTGAACTTTGACCACAAATATATGACAATTTAATTATGTTCATGAAATTCTAAAAATTCCTATTGATTCACCATTAATAATATTATCAACAACAACTTTTAGAATTTCATGAACATGATTAATCTCTCATAAATTTGTGGTCAAAGTTCAACAAAAAAGTCAAATGGGACAAACATTTTGGGACGGAGGGAGTATAATTCTTCGGTCAAACTTATTCCCAAGTTATATAAAAAAAATCTTCTAATTCTGTACTAGAGCAATATTGTAAACTTCTCTAGTACCGAAATCCACTTTAATTTCCAAATACCAAACTTGGAATCAATTAACCTGTTAATAAAAGAGATTAATGACCTTATTCGATTGGATGCTTTTCCTTCTATTAGGACTAAACTCCTCACCAATAAGACCTTCTTAACAGAAGGTCACATACCACAACAATGGCAAAAAATCAATTAGAGGCCAACCACTACAAAACTAAGCTCCCTACGTCCCAAAAGAATGTCCATAAAAAATTGACATTTGCTCTTCATCATGATAATATTTGTTTTTGGACATTCATTTTGGGATGTAGGTAGTAATAATCTTCATTTAATTTAATCAAATTCTACAAACCCAAAACCCAAAACATGAAAAAGAGCAATAGTTCATCTACAAGCCCAAAACCCAAAACATAATATTAACATCAACCAAGAGAGTGACTGCAGAGCTCAGAATTCATTAACAAGGATGAAAATGAAATAAACAGAATTTAATACACACGGGAGCTACAAGATAAAACCTCTTCAGACTATATACAAGCTGGAGGAAAATTCAGAAAGTGATCAAATAAAAGAAACAAGCATAAAATGACATGTGAAAACAAAAAAGTAATCAAGCTTAGCTACAATAATAAGAATATTGACAACATATAGCAGTATGAGTTAACATGGCTAAGGGTGTGGCTCTTAGCCGCTTCTGGGTAGATCGAAATCACTAGATGAGTACAGCAAACATTATATTAATCTCTGAAAAAGGGGCCCAAGCACCAAACTTTGTTGTCATCCGATTATAGTCAATCAAAATCACTCAGTAAGTACAGCAAACACAACATTAATCTATTAACAAGTACAAAACAGATTTCTCTTTACCAATAATAATCAGAGAAATATGGAAATGCTTTAATGTCCCTTCTAAGCATAATCTCAAACAGCTACACAACTAGTTACCATAACCTCAGTGGCCAAGCCAATTAAACAACTCCGTCCCAAAATAAATTCCCATTTAAATTGTCAACGGTTTTAATAATTGTGCTTTACTAGTTTGTAGATTGCTTGTACAATGATAAAATTGAACTAAGTCACTTTCCAAATTTAGAAAGGCAGACACATTTTGGGTTTAGGGTTCAGTCCATGACCCCCTTTGAGCTTAAAGAATTTGCAGTTCAGCATTACTATTTTAATACTCACAAAAGATGGGTACTTCCAGGAAAGAGTCTAGTCTTACACCACATTTCCAATTATTATCAAATGTAAAGTTTACTCCCAATCCATTTGTGCATAAGTAAATTATATATACACTTTTAACCATAAAGACATATTGTTGTTAGTTCACATGTATTCCCTAGTTATAACAAGAACAATCTTTTAGTGTTCGTACTACAGCAATATTATAAACTTCTACGGTTTTATATTACAGAAACTCTATTCAATTTCCAAGGAACAAACTTGGAATCAATTGAACCACTAATCAAAGAGACTAATGACCTTATTCAATTGGATGATTTTCCTTCTTTTAGGACACCTCAACTCCTCACTGGTAAGACCTTAACAAAACAGAACATCCCATAAAAATGACAAACAGTCAATTAGAGACCAACCACTACAAAACCATACTCCCTCCGTCCCATAATGAACATCTGAGAAAATTTATATTCGCTCTTCATCAAGATTAAAATTGATCTACTTTTGGACATCCACTATGGGACGGAGGAAGTAATAATCGTCATTTGATTTAATCGAATTCTAGCATTTGAGACATCCAAAGTACTATAACCACAATCATTTTTCAGGAACAAGTTCATATGCTAAATTAGCCATTGAAAGCATACAAAATCAATGAAACTATACTAACAAACAAATTCGCGAAAACGATAAAGCATAAAAATTTCACTCACGGATCAGCTCCCGGAAAACTTCTTTTCCGGCGAAATCTTCAAACCAAAGCTACGATTAACGAGAGAGATAAACGATTAGGGTGTAAATAGCAGATTCGTATAGATATGAAATGAGGTAGAATTTTATTAGGGTTTTACCTCGAGACGGAGGCCGTAGAAGAGAGTAACTTAAGGCTTATGATTTTATGCAGGTTTAGTATATACGCTATGAAGCCCTAAGCCCGTGATGGAAGATATGCATATTGGGTAGGCTTAAGAAAGGAGGCCAATCCAATATTTTGGGCCCAAGAACCCCATCATTAGAATTTGAGTTTAAGCTACTAGGAGTACAAAATATCATTTTAGTAGTCACTATATTTACTTAATCCCATAATAATATCATAATATAATATATATACTCCTTCTTTCTTTCTGTCGCACTATAAACTACAGACTTTTCTCATATATGGCCTTTTACTACAAATTACAAATTTCCTAAAATGAAAATATTTTATTATTTTAATATTAATGAGATTCACAATAACAATTCAATTATTATTCATCACCCTACTTTCTCTATCATAACTAACTTTTTATACTCAAAACACCTACTCAATACACAAAGTAAAACATACATGTAAGTACCCAAATTCGGATCGTTACAATCCGTTAACTCACACTTTCCAAGTTAACGAGACTTTCCAGGACTGCCCCGAGCATCCAAAATCCAAAGTGTATTCAACCCACGCTCGCACATGTGAAAATATCACTTTCCTAGAAATACGCTATTTTCGGGACTGTTTCGGATATTTATTCGGACAGTTATTTAAAAAACAGTCAAAATTGGGCCGAAGCGGAACAAAAACCCTTCCTTAGTGACTAAGATGGACACATGGCACGCATGCAAGCCTCCACGGGTCAACATCAATCAAATTCAATGTCAAAATACCCCCAAAATGTAAAACAGGCCATAAAATCCCCCAAATGACCAAAATGCCCTTTTATATCTTATTTCAGGACTGTTTCGACATTTAAAAACTGTCCAAATTAATCCAAACCAGTCCAAGGTAACCTCCTTCACCTCCTATAAATACTCCCCCTCCTCCTTCATTTCAACTCACCAATTCACTCCTCTCTTCACCCCTAGCAAAAACGCTAGTCTTTCTCTACTCTTCGGGGGCCCTCGTGCTACTCGTCGGTGGAATTCTCTGCTCTTTGGGGGCCCTCGCGCTACTCGTCGGTGGATTCTAATCCTCAAAAACATAAGCTAAACCGACCCAAGTCGAAACGCTGCCCGAATCCCTAGGTTTCTGAACTCCAAATTAAGGGGAAACTCTGCCCAAATTCTACAGGATCATTTTCAACCAGAAGATAGAAAAGAACCAAATTTGGTGAACTCTCTTTCTAAAAACTTTCCGTTATCAAAATGTAGTCGTTATAATGCCCAGTTCAAAATCGAAGTTTGTCATTCAAACTTCCTTTTAAAACCCAAAACTAAAGTTTATCATTCAAACTCATTTTTAAAAGTAACACGAACACACACACACACGCTTTTCGAGAAAGGTAGAAAGACTCGTCATACGAGGCATTTCGGGTGATCTCAATACACTCTTCCCGAAACGTACCGTGACCTCCGAACCTAACAATCTCTGTTCAAACAGCCTTTTCCTAAGTTTTGGCTCCCAATCAAAATGATCCTTTTTCAAATAGCCTTTTTCAAAGTTTAGGCTCATAATACAAAACGGCGTGGTGACTCTCTTTTCCGTGAAGTCAAAAATCACTCGCCACATCCGCGCGATCCGGGTAATTTCAATACAGTTACGCCGCAAACTAGAGAAAATCATCGAACTGAAGCAAAATTCAATTCATAATCGTTTCGTTTTCAGTAGGTCGAGGTATTATAGCAATCAATGTCAGCTTATTCATATAGAATCGATTATCAATCTATATATTTACAATAATTCCTAATTGTTTAATTCAATCCATACGATTTTTGATTAAGTTAAGATTAGCTTACATGATTTTGAAGATGAAATTTGTAATAATTTGAATTCTTCATTACTCAAAGTGCAGTACACTCATGAAATTGATTAGTTAACATTATAATTGAATTACTGTAGATAATGCTACTTTAATTGATCAAATTTCTCACGTAGTTGATGATGATCATGAAATATGTAAGCCAATCTGTAGTACAAGTGCATGGTTTTCGTAATGCCAGTGTTTATGTTTGTAATTGATTTGTAATCTGATTTGCTTATGATTATAATGTGTCAGCATATCTATTTCTGTTATGCTAGTGCATGTTTTTGAATGTGCCAATGATTTTCGTATAATGTGACAATTTTTTTTTAAGAATGTGTCAGTACCTCATATGTGTTCTGCCAATGCATGTTATTTCTCATTTTTCAATGGCCTGTGTTTGTATGTGAGTGTGTCAACACATATGTTGATGTTGTGCCAGTGAATTTACTTGTTTAATAATAGTTATTGCTTGTTAAAATAAGGTGTCAGTGTTTGTAAGTAAGTGTGCCAGCACACTTGTTTCTCTAGTGTCAGTGCATTTGCTTGTTTTCTAAAGCCATTGATTGTGTTTTTAAGGTGCCAGTGTTTCTAATATATGTGCCAACACATATGTTTCTGTTGTGCCAATAAATGTACTTGATTAATAACGATTATTGCTTGTGAAAATAAGGTGTCAGTGTTTGTAAGTAAGTGTGACAGCACATCTGTTTCTCTAGTGCCAGTGCATTTGCTTGTTTTCCAAAGTCATTTCTTGTGTTCTTAAGGTGCCAGTATTTCTAATATAATGAGTCAGCACATATGTTTCTGTTGTAACAGTGAATGTACTTGTTTAATAACGGTCATTGCTTTTGAAAATAAGGTGCAAGTGTTTGTAAGTAAGTAGGCCAGCACACTTGTTTCTCTAGTGCCAGTGCATTTACTTCTTTTCCAATGCCAATGTTTCTAATATAATATGTCAGCACATATGTTTCTCTAGTGCCAGTGTTATTGTTAATCTAATCTCTTTAAAAAAATAATTGCAGCAAGCCATGTTGATTTTACTTCATCTTTGTTGGTGATAAAAGCAAACACATGGGAAGAATTGTATCAATTTTACAAGAATCATGCTAATGAATTGTGATTTAGTATTAAGATGACAACATCATATGTATCGAAGAAAACATCAAGGCCAATAGGTAAGTATTTCATGTGTTCATACCAAGGATAGACTAAAGGACCGTGAAATGAAATTGATGTTCCAACTCCATTAGAAGTCGGTAAAATTGAGATTCCATCTCCATTGAAACGAATTGAAAACCCAAAGAGGAAAATGAAGAGAAAAACAGCTCATTCTAAAAGGACAGGTTATGAAGCTTTTATGAGAG
Organism: Adenophora triphylla var. japonica; assembly: GCA_022495995.1. Taxonomy (NCBI): domain Eukaryota; kingdom Viridiplantae; phylum Streptophyta; class Magnoliopsida; order Asterales; family Campanulaceae; genus Adenophora; species Adenophora triphylla. The sequence goes on from JAFEMH010001981.1 coordinate 286,968, forward strand.
TAAAGTTATTAAATAAGGAAGACTTTTATAAAGTTGCACGACACGTAACTGATCACAACCATGAAATGAAAAGGCCAGAATGAAACCACTTAAAGCGAAGTGACCAAAGTGGAGAATTTCAGTCACTTTGAGGGATACGACCGTGACCAAAGTGGAGTTTCTTTGTCATTTCATAAAAATCACTCCTAAACTCTTTCTCATCAGATTCATACTCATCATCTGAGGAGTCATTGTGATGAGACATATTGCTAGAAATTAGAAGTGAAGTGATTTTAATAAAAGGAAGATATGTGATTTTGAAATATATCAAGCCACTTACTATTTATAGTGCATATACCTACTAACAAAATTTAATATGTTTGACCAAATTAGGTGAATTGTAAATGATTTGACATAAATGAACCCCCTATTTCATAGACTGATAATTATTGTTGTATTTAATATATTTGACCAAGTTGGTGCTAGTGTTTGTCTTATTAATTACAAGTGTTTTAGAATATAAGTGCCATTGTTTGAGATTATAAGTGCTAGTATTTGTATTCAAATATGGTAGTGCTTTTATTTATAGGACCCGATACTTAAGTTCATAAGTGTTATTATTGTATTCATAGATGTCACTGCTTGTATTTCTAAGTGACTAAGTTGATGAATTGTAAATGATTTAACATAAATGAACCCCTATTTTATAAACTGTAATCATATCAATAACTCATTTGACTGTTAATTTTTGGATTTTTGTATTTAATAATATGTAACATCTTTTTACACTAGCAAATATTAATATGTTAACTAACTTTAATATGTTTGTTAATTTTTGGACTAATGTATTTAATGATGTGTAACAACTTTTTACATTGGCACATTATATGTGCTAGTGATTGTGTTAATAAATGCCAGTGATTGTGTTAATAATAAGTGTCGGTGCAAGTTTTATAAAGTGTTATGTGTTTGTTTTATAAATGTCAATGTTAGTCCAAGAGCTAAAACATTATAATGTGTCAGTGCATATATTTATAAATGTCAGTACTAGTATTTCTAATTGCTAGTGTTAGTCTTTTATAGTGGCAGTGTTGGACTTTATTAGTGTCAGTGCTTGACTATATTATTATTTATTGACAGGCTTTTGAGAGAAGAATAAGATATAGGTTATGCTTGTGGCACATTTAACAAAATGCCATAAGACACTTTGTACAACTAAACTAAAGACGGATGAAGAATTCATAAAGGAATTCAACAATTAATTGAGAGGATGTAGTGACGAGAATGAGTTTGAAAATTGTTGGCATTAAATGCTATAAAAATATAACATTCTTGAGTACAGATGGTTCAATCATTTATATAGCTTAAGAGAGAAATGGTGTACACCATTGAGTAAAAATTTCTTCTCAGCTGGCATATTATCTTCACAAAGGAGTGAGAACACAAATCATGCCATATGTTTCAAAGCAAATAGAAGCACATTCCTAACACAATTATTTGATATATTAAACGAGACATTAAAATGTTGGAGAAGTACATAGCAACAAAAGAAATTTGATTCAATAAACTCAAATCTCGCACATAAATACATGGTGGTTTAATAAGAATGCAAGGGAGGTTTACATGGCAGAAATATTCAGATTTTTTGAGATTGAGGTCAAGGCTGCTTTTGCTGCAAAGTATAGTCTTGGCTTCTGCATGGATGAAAATAACAAGTTGTTTGATGTTGCTCATTAGAACCATCCCAAAAAGTTGAAATGGTACTTTTTATGCGAAGTAATGAAACGATAACTGTAAAATGTAAATGCAATCATTTCAGTGAGGTTTGTTGGTTGTGCTTTCATTGCATTAAGGTTCTCAACTTGACAAATATCGATTGGATATCGTAAGAGTACATTAAAAAAGGTGGACAAAGACAACCAAATCAAATATATGGAATAACTTACCAAGAAATATCTACTACTACAAATGAGCAAAATAATTCAATTCCTTGTAAACAACAAATGGCAAGAAAGTACTACGATTTAATGATAAGATGCCATGAAAACAGTGATGCAATAAGAATTCTATAAGATTGGTGTAATAGAGATACAATACTAATACAAGAATTAATCTCCCGAAAATTACAAGATGTTGAACCAACAACAAGTAAAAATAATAGTGCTTCTACAATCACAACAATCAGTACACCTACAGTGACGCATCCTGTTCGTGCAGACGCAAAAAGTAGAAAAAGAAAATCTAAAACAAAGTTTGAACGAAGAAAACCAATTACTAATGAGTATGGTTCAAATACTCTGAATGAACACTTGATTTGATATTTTTGTAACCAAAATTTAGTATTTTAAGACTGTTATAACTGATTGTATTATAAAATTTTTAAGTAGTAGTTGTTGATTTTAGAAGTGTTAGTGTTTGTTTTATATAATGCCAACACATTGATTTTGTAGTGCCAGTGTTTATTTTATAATACGCCAATCTTTGTTTTTTGAAGTGTCAGTGTTACTTTTTTTAAGTACTAGTGTTTTTTTATATAATACCAGCACACTGATTTTGTAGTACAGTGTTTGTTTTATAAAATGCCAGTGTGTGTTATTATATGTGTCAGTATTTTTTATTGTATGTGCAAGTATTAGTTATTGAAAGTGTTAGTGTTTTTATTATATGTCTCACTGTTTGTTATTTATGTGCCAATATTAGTTATTGAATGTGCTAGTGTTTTTAATTAAATGTACTAGTATTTTATAATGTGCCAATACTTGTAAATGCAGGTACTAGTTCATGTTTTATAAATTGTCAGCATAATACTCTGCATCAATAAAAATGCTAAAAATAACACTAATTTATTTATAAAAGTGTCGGCATAATACTTTGCATCAATAAAAATGCAAAAAAAAAACATTAATTCAAATATAAACAATTATTTGTACAAATAAAAACTCATTTGTTCTTAAATTTTCTGATAAAATAATTATTTCTAGCTCTTTTTTTCATCTTCATCTTCTTCTTCTTCTTTTTTCTTATTTTCTTCTTCTTCTTTTTTTCTTTTCTTCTTCTTTCTTTTTTTCTTCTTCTACTTCTTTTTTCTTCAATACTGCTCTTGTTGTTTGAACTCAACTCTAATTTAAGTAGTAAACTTATGCTCTTGTTGTTTGAACTCAACTCTAATTTAAGTAGTAAACTTACAGTTAACATTACAAAAAACTAAAGATTCTAGAATCTCAGCCCTAATACGCAGTCTTGATGATTGATCACACAACTCAGGATATAAGTAAATTGCTCCATTAAATTGTCTCATTTAAGCCATTAAGTATACTTCACATTCTATATTAGCACAATTTTCATTCAAAACCCATTCACACGGCATATACTCAAACTTGTACTTTGACACATTTGCATCACTTTGGATGATTTATGTGTTGTAAAAATTGTTTGAATGGTACATGCTACAAATAAAAAAAATTAACAAAATTAGTAAGGAAGTTTTAGCAACATTAAAAAAAATAAATTCAATAAAAAAATATTACCATGTTATAAGCAAGTTTTGGCATGTTCTCCATACTAAATTATTTGTCTCTCAGTATTGACAACATAAAGTGTGTAATAACCACTTCTGTTGTCACCTTTATGTAAGGGCAAGAAAAATTGGAAGAGAATAACAGTGTCAGTGAGTGAATTGTCTAGAACCAGTGCATGTGGTTCCTAGGGCCAGTGTTTGTGACTTAGTGTAACAGTGCATGTAATATTGTATACCAGTGTTTGGGTTAATAAGTATCAATGCATGTGTTATAAAGTGCAGTGTTAGTCCAAGAGTTAAAACATTATAATGTGTCAGTGCATGTATTTATAAATGCCGGTACTTATATTTCGAATTGTCAGATTAGTCTTTTATAGTGTTAGTGTTAGTCTTTTATAGTGCCAGTGTTAGTCTTTTAGAGTATTAGTGTGTGCCTTTATAAAATGACAATGCATATCAATTTAAATTTACTCAAATCAATTTCCTCAGCATTATTGACAGTAATTTCAATCAAATGTATCAAATACATGTAATTTCTTGACCATCATTTCGCACAATATCTTGGGGTTCTTCATTGTAAGTTGTAACCAATCAGCATGTATAACACATAAATAACATCAAATTAAAAAATGAGCACAAATATAATCTAATTAACAATGAATCATATTTAGAGAACTTACACAATGACTTAGCCCAAAAATAAACTTCCTCATTTTATCAAACTTTTTTCATAATTATTAAGAAGCAAAGCCCAACACTCAACAAAGTTTGAAGTTATTTGCCTATCTTCTTACAAGCTCAAAATATCTTCAATTAATAAGCTATGTACCATTTTATACATAGGATGTCACTCGCTATAAATGAAAAAAAATAATAGTAAATGCTTTTAATTACCAGTGTATACATTTATAAAGTGTCAATGTTAGTGTTTATAAATGACAACACATATACTTATAAAAGGTGTCAATGTTTGTGTTTATAAGGTGTTAGTATTTTGTATTGATAAGTATCAATATTATATAAATTTATAGCTTACCCTTTAAGAGTTCAACTCTCATTTATATTCTTCACTAAATTTCCAACATTTTTCTCAGTCTGTTCCCCATCATCTTCTTGACCTTTTTCATATATCGTGTCACAAGGATAACTTCATCTATCCAACGCAAAATCTCATTTAAATCTTGTTCATTTTGTGCCATATCTTCTTTTTTTTTTCTCTTCTGATTGCTGAGAAAAAAGGTCAAATGACGGAGTTGAACGTTTTTTTTTCCCATATTAGCCTTTGTTTTCTTCAAAAGTTCTGAAACAATAGTATCAATCTCGCAAAAATCTTTATCGTTAAAAATATATTTTTCTACTTCCTCCCCCTCCCCCTCGTTCTTTTTCTCTTTCCCCTTCTCCTCAGCTGCATTATTTTCCTTATCCTTTTTGATAAGTTTAAGTCTTTCTATATGTGCATAGCTGCATTATTAAGGTCCTTCCTAAATATATCACATGAATCTTTAGCAGCCTGCATCAATGAAAAATAGTAAAAATGAGTGCAATTGTGCTAGTTTAAGCAAATAATTGGTGCCAGTTTCAGAGCGCAATTGTGTCAGTGCATCCAAATAATGGTGCCAATGTCAGTATTTTCAAGTGCCAATACATGAAATTAATGGTGTCAGTTCAAGTAATCAATAGTACTAGCATAAGCATTTCAAAGTACCAGTGTAAGAATTTCAGATTGACAGTACTTACATCACTTGATTATGCATTTCTCTCATTTGCACCACTTTCAATCCTCAATGGAGCATAATCTTCATGAAACTCACTCGATATATCATTCACAAAATCGTCTTCAGGGATATTTATAGGATACATCCTTTTCTGAAAAAATTAACTTTCCCCATCCAACTTTAGCTTCAGAATACATTCTCAATTTGAATTTATTTGCATTCAAATGTTGAATCAAAGGGCAAACAGTTGATTCTTTTAACCATTGAAATGAAAATCTGTGAAGGTAAGCAATCACCAATACCATCAAACATTCACTACAATTCTTCGAATTCTTATGAAGTAGCTTAAAACTCGTGACACCCTCACATAGTTTATCCAAAACATATTTACACCAATCAAACTTCCTTATTTGTGAAACATCTTATACGAGGCTTACCAATGACACATCAATTGTTTTTGTAACTAACGTAGTAAGAAAAATTCGAACAACAAATAACACAAACAGGCGTTTTAATTCATCCCCACCTTAATATAACTCAGAAATGTGTTCCAAGTTTATAGGCAGGAAGAACATCTTTAATGTGCCCAAATTCTTCAAAATACCGGTTTCTCAATTCCATATTTTCACTAGATGATCGATTTACCTTATCATTTGAAACATTCCTAGGTTGACAAAATATATCAAACACATCTGACGTTGTAATCACATATTCTTTTGATGAATCAATTCTTTGTATCCTTGTTATTGGTTCAAATCTTTCAACAAGAAACTGCACAAGCCTAAGCGGCAATACCTTAACCTCAAGATTGAATAAGGAATCAAAACCAATTGCCCTAACATCTCTATGCTGGTCTGGAGTTAAAAAGAGCTCAACAAGTCTTTTAGGAGTACAAGAATGTTCAAATTTATCACCTCATGTAGGATTCTTACCAATAGTATCAAAATCATCATCATCCCCATCCCTTATACACTTTGAGGATTTTGATGGAGCTAAAAATACATAGCAAAGAACATTACATAGTGCCAGATAGTTTTTTAAAATTGCCAACATTAGTTTGTTAATAGTGCAGCCAACATATGTGTTTCAATAATGTCAGAATCAGTGTTTGTTAATAAACTAAAATATGTTACTAAACTAACTGAACTAGAAGTGCCAGCATTTGTTTTTTAAAGTGTTAACATTTGTTTTTAAAGTGACAATATTAGTTTGTTAATGTGTCAGTATCAGTGTTTCAAAGTGCCAATATATTTGTTTCAATAGTATCAACATTCGAGTTTAATAGTGTCATGAGACTTATGAAAGTACAATTTATTGTGCCAGTGTTTGATATTACGAGTACCGGTGAATACATTTTATAGTGATTGTGATTGATAGTGCAGGGGTTCATTAATAACAACTAATAATGTTCAATTGTGTGTCAAAATGTTAAAATGAATCAATAATCAAATGACCTAAATAAAAACAATCAATACGAAAATTGCAATTAGAAAATTTTGACTTCAATGAAGTTCGAAATGAAGTTAAAAATACAATGATTATGCTAATCAAATTTCAAATCAAGTAAAATAAAGTTTCAAAATCATACCTTCGTTCCGGCGCTTGCTCCTGATTTCTTTGGTTTGGTTGGTCATGATATCGTAAAACAACTGAAAAACGGGTTGGAGAAGATGTATAATCGACGAAATAATGGACGGAAACCTTGAAAAACAACTCGAATAAATCAAATTGAAGAGCGCAATGACGAATAAAAATTCAAAATTTTGGGTTGTACGGTGAAGAACGAAAGTAGAGAACCAGACCAAAAAAGCATGTTAAAAAACCGTCCGTTAAATAAACCGCGGGTGAAAAACACATTTTTTGTTAATCTTAAAAAAATGCGTTTTACAAGATTTTTGCTATTAAAATAGATGATCAAACTTTTTTCAAAATTACTTTTAATCAAGAGTAAATTTCATATATATTTTGTCATTTATTTTGGGGCAATTATAGTTTAACTAAAAAACTTAAATTGCAAATAAAAAAAATTAACTTAATTTTTTTCTCCATAGAATTAAGAAATTAATAATTTTAAATCGAATAAATAGAATATGGATAATATATCTATTGAAATAATTAAATACACATATGAAGATTGAATTCATAAAAATTATTCAATACAATATGTAAATCAATTAAATTTTTGAAATTTTATGCAAACAATTTATGGAAAGCCGATCACGAAAAATAATTGTGATATGAATGTTCTTAAAAAATTAAATACAATATATTAGAGGTTGATTTCAGGAAAATAGAACAAAATATGAAAATATTAAAAGCTAATTTTAAAATTATTAGTTTTTTTTTTTTTTTTCAAGTTACAACATTTCAAAATACAACGGTGTGTGTGTGTGTGTGTGTGTGTGGTGGTGTTGGGTGGGGTGGTGGGGGGTGTTTGGGTTGTTTTGTTTTCAAACCCTTGCCAAAGGCTAGAGCCTAAGTCATTGAGCCAGAGGCTCGGGCTAAAATTATTAGGTTGAATGTGGGTAATTTGAAAAACAAATAAAATAACGATATATGAAATTGAAAATTACAATTTTAATTAAATACACTATATAGAGAATTGAAAATTTGAGAACTAATAATGATTTTTATACTTTTTTTGGTTGTAAATACGAACACGAATGTACTTTGAGCAATAATTTAAATTAATTTAATTATTTTAATGAACATCTAAAATTAGTTAATGATAATATTAATAATGGTGTATCAAAAACAAGTTTTAAATGTTTATAAAAATAATTAAGTTAATCTAAATTTATTGCTCAAACTACCTTCGTATTGACAATAAAAATAGAAAGATTATTTGGTTACTTGGTCGACAAAAAAGTTTACTCACAGTGTATTATAAAGTAATTAATAATAATTTTAGTGGTAATAAATATTTTTTAATTTGTATGTGGGTATTTTTTTTCATTTGTTAATCAAGATTTATGAATATATTATTTTTGGGTTGATGACCCGTTTTTGTCAGGGGGAGAGGGTAAATTTTATTGTGAGAATGTTGTTTTCTTTTTTGTTAATTTATTATTTATATTTTCCCACTTGATGAATTTAAATTAGAAAGAAATCATGATAAATCGTGCATGAGTTTAAATTAAAAAGAAATCATGATAAATCGTGCATTGCACGAGAGAGTACTTAGTATATCCAATGAATGTGATATTCAAATGAATTTTTTTTTAAGATAAAGCGAGACCGAGTATACAATTTTGAAATGGACATTTTACTGGATGTCATTTTTGAAAGCCAAAATTTCACAAAAATGCATTTTTTTCAAGCTTAGAAAAAAACGTGTTTTTAGAAGACGTCGACTCTTTCCCTCACTTGCGACGCCCATCTTCCTCACTTGCGACGCCCATCTTCTTTCTCCCATTCCACCGCCCCAAGTTCTTCTTCGAATCCACTAACGCTATCTTATGGCTTATGGCTTCTTCTTCTTCTCCCAACTGCTGCTCATTTCCTGGGTTTCGGCCTTCAATTTCAAATCAAAATCCTCAATTTTTTCCTCATCAACAAACTAAATCATCGTTTGGGCCTCTCTATGGACAATTTCAAAATCTCCTTCCACCAACCATCATCATCAAAAGGAGAACAATTAAATGCTCATTGAAGAAGGGGAATGTTGTCGTAGATGAAAAATTGGAAGATGAAATTAAGTTCGAGCGGCTGTCTAAATAATTGAAAGATGAAATTAAGTTCGAGCGGCTGTCTAAATAATTGAAAGATGAAAAATTGGAGAACAATTAAATGCTCATTGAAGAAGGGGAATGTACATAGATTAAGAGTGCCAGCAGTTGTCTAAATAATTGTCAGGGTTATGGTAAAAATGTATCAGTGCACAGTGCACGTCTAAAAAAGTGTCAGTTAAAAGCTCTCTTTGTCCAGAAACCAGTGCCAGTGCATGTGTAACAAAGTGCCAATGTCAGTGTAAAAAAATGTCAGTGTTAGTGTAATAAAGTGTCAGTGTTAGTATATCAAAGTGCCAGTGTTAGTGTATCAAAGTGCCAGTGTTAGTTTAACAAAGTGTCAGTGTTAGAGTAACAAAGTGCCAGTGTTAGTTTATAAACAGACACTTAATATACATGCACTGACACTTTTTTATACTGGCACTTTGTTAAACTGACACTGACACTTTTTACACTGGCACTTTGTTACACATGCACTGACACTTTGTTTACACTGACACTTTGTTAAATTGGTACTGACACTTTTTTACACTGACATTTTGTTACACATGCACTGACACTTTGTCACACTGGCACTGACACAAACGAAAAAAACAAAACACGTTTTTCCTAAGTGACAGAAAAAACTAGCTTTTTATAAGACCAACTCTTTTTGAAATAAATTAATCTACGAATTTACTCAACATTTTTATGGGTCCATAACTCCATATATCAACTTTCTTCTAGTAATTATCTCCGAGATTATTGGAAATAAAACAAAGAAAAAAAAGTGGAATGAATTAACAAAGAGTAGAATCTTCAAGTCAACGGAAAAGAAACAACCAATCTCAATTATGGGGTTATGAATGAGTTATGACTGTTGGTTGGTTTCCCATTATTCCATACTCCCTTCCTTCCCTCTGACCTCACACACCCTTCAATTTTCTTGATTTTTTTTTTCTTTATACTTTCCCTGCTAGTGTTACACACACCTATCCTCTGCTTCTATCAATTTTTTTTTTTTTAAATTATTGTTTATTAAATCATACTACCAGTTGATTATTGTCTTATTGATGCTTCTTTGTTCATCACTCAACTGAAGTTCTTACAGCTGTATTTCCCCCTGGACTTCTGGGTTTTCTCTCACAATTCATTTATGTTCTTTGTTTGATTTATTGATAAATTCTTACTTCTGGGTTTCTTTCCAATTTTCGATTTATGTTTTTAATTTATTTTATCTCTATGATCAATTCTGTATTCACCTCTAAGTAAACCTAGATTTATACCCATTTTCAGGTTTGCTCCAGCTTCTAAAATTTCAGTTGCCAATTCTCTCCGTGTGTGTGTTTCATATTTCTACTTATTAGTCATTTCTTGGAAAGCCTACATAAATTTTGCATATGGGTTTCTCTCAGATTTCAGTTTCTTGTACCTGAATGACCTTTTTCCCTCAATCTGGTGGCAGTTCTTAGTTAACAATCAATCTAAATTCTTGCCCATATATAGCTTCTAAAGATTATTGGATCTCGAGTTTGAATTTATAAGCGTGTGATTAATAAATTCATGTGTTTTACTATTGCTGATGATTGGGTAATATTATATTCCAGTTCTTCCTTATGCAGAATTAATCTGTGATGATTGTTCATTTGTTTGGTAGACAACAATGTGTCTTCTTTTTGGTTGTCCAGTTCTTGAATCTTTATACTGTTTAGCCTGTGCTCGTTGGGCATGGAAGAAATGCCTTTATACTGCAGGTCGAGAAAGTGAGAATTGGGGCATTGCAAATGCTACTGAATTCGAACCCATACCACGAATTTGTCGCTACATCCTGTCAGTTTACGAGGATGATATTCGAAACCCTCTTTGGGCCCCACCAGGAGGGTACGGAATCAACCCCGAATGGGTAGTATTAAAAAAAGATTATGATGAAACCGAAGGAAATGTATCTCCGTACATGATTTATCTCGATCATGAAAATGAGGATATACTTTTAGCCATTAGAGGGCTTAATATGGCGAAGGAAAGTGACTATTTGGTTTTACTTGATGATAAACTTGGGCAGACTGAGTTTGATGGGGGTTATGTTCATACTGGTCTACTTAAGGCAGCTCAGTGGATTTTGGAAGCTGAGTCCGAGATTTTAAAGGAACTTGTTGAAAGATATGTGAATTATACGTTGACTTTTGCTGGACATTCTCTTGGAGCGGGCGTAGTTACATTGTTGACTATGTTAGTTGTGAAAAATCGAGAAAAGATTGGGAATATTGAGAGGAAAAGGATTAGGTGTTTTGCTAATGCTCCAGCTAGGTGTGTGTCCTTGAATTTGGCTGTAAGGTATGGGGATATCATAAACTCTGTTGTTCTTCAGGTAACTACTTTGTACTTGTTTTTGGTCTCCTGTGCTGTCTAAAGTGCAAACAATCTTCATTGCATATCACATATTTGCAAATTTACGTTACAAGATATATTTATGGAAATATTTCTAAACAAATAAATTCCCACTGTTGTTTGAACCTTAAAAAATGATGTCAATGACTATTTGCATTGGATTTGTATTCAATCACTATTTCTGGTATTTTCTTGACTTGGGTTGGTTAATTTAGATGATATTACTACAACAAGAAGAAAGCGTAAGTCCCAAAATGATTTGGGGTCGGCTGAAAATTCTGTAGAATTCTATATCTATAGGTGCATTTGGATCTCTCTTTCACGATGAGACTAAGATAATTAGTTCTCCTGAAATTGATTATTGAGTTCTAGGGAGTAGAAACAGCCACTAGTCAATATTTCATATGGGGGGGGGGGTAGCATGAGAATGAAAGACGGTTGGGTGTTAACCCAGAGCTATTGTAACAAGAGTGATACTTGTCACTCGAGAACTGGAATTGATTATTCCCCATTGTTTTGGAACATTAGTTATTATGGAGGAATATACAGTTTCGAAGTTACATGTCCTTAAGCATGATATCCCAATCACATGTTGGTTGGATAGGTTTGGGACATAGTACTCGTAGAAGCTTATACATGTACTAGCACATCTACCATGTTGGATAGGTTTGGGAAATAGTCTCTGTTCTAAAAGACCCCGCCTAAGGGCGCCTAGGCCCCGCCTAGGCGCTAGGCCCCTCTCCAACGCCTAGTTCTAAGCCCCGCCTAGGTCCTGACTAATCCCGACTAATCCCGATTAGTCCCCGCCTAGGCGCTAGGCCCGGCTCCGCCGCCTAGCATCCGCCTAGCGCTTTTTAGAACCTTGGAAATAGTAGAAGCTTATATGTGTGTTAGCACATGTACCATGTTGGATAAGTTTGGGAAATAGCAGAAGCTTATATGTGTGTTAGCACATGTCAGCACCTACTTTCACCATGAACCATCATCATCGATGATGTTGCCTGAAGTTCGTGAATGATGTTGGTGCCTACTGGTGTTAGGTTTTCATGTATAAGCCTATACTTCTTCCCATATCTATCTGAGTGAGATTAGGAATGGACCCCGTCAAGGCCCTCAAGGTTTGGCACCATGGGCAATGTAGGATGCTGATGCACAAATGGCCCCCAGTGCCGTTCCTGCGCATATCTATCTGATGTGAGGTTGGGGTCCCGTCTAGGTCCACTAGGAGTAGCACCCCAAGCAATACTTTCAGTATTGTAGTTCTTTGTTCCACGCAAAAATTTGTTCCCTCTTCTAAGTAGGGGTCCTTTATTGGTAACCCTCCCCCCACCCCCACCCACACGCACACACACACAAACACACATGCCCAAATGTAATGGCTGCTCATATATAAGCCTCTACTTTTTCCCATATCAGATGTGGAATTTGGGTATCACTTAAGTCGATCACGTTGCCAGGACAAGGCAAAGCGCGTTTAGAAATAAGATTTCTAAATTTTCACCGTCTTATGCCTGACTGTTTAATTATTATTTTTTCTAAGAAGTTGACTGAAACTTTTTATTTCTTTTTCTGTTGAACAGGATGACTTCTTACCTCGCACAAGTGTGGCGCAGGAAGTACTTTTCAAGTCACTTTTCTGGTAAAAGATTGCAGGTCTTAGCCACCATTCAGCATTTCATTTTGTTGAATTGAATGATCTTTCGTTTACTATTTCATATCTAAGGCAACATAAATGTAGTTCCTGATAAAGCTAAAGGGGAGCCCTACAAAAGAACGAGAAATACTGTAATGATCTTTCATGTACTCCCTCCGTCCCAAAATTAATGTCGCACTTGACTTGTCAACGCTTTAAAAAATGTGCTTTACTTGTATTTACATAACTTGTATAATGATGAAATTGCAACCAGACTATTTCCTATTTAAGAAATGCAATATTTATTTTGGGATGGATCAAAAGGAAAGTGGGACATTTATTCTGGGACGGAGGGAGTATTACATTTCTGAGTGTGATGACTTGTTATTTAAGATTCCCTTGGACCAAGTAATGGACTGCTAGCAGAACCCAAGCTGAGAGAAGGCTTGTAGAGTTAGGATATAAAAGAGGAATAAAGAAAGAGAAATAATGAGTTTCAGTAATCTTGTATTGCATTTTTTCTTGACATCATTTTATATTGAGTTTTAGGCATTAACATTTCTGCTTTACCTTCTTCCACAGTATGCCATGTTTGCTATGTGCAATGTGCTTAAAGGATACATGCACATTGGAGGAGAGGAAGCTCCGAGATCCAAGGCGGTTATATGCACCCGGTCGCCTGTATCATGTCATAGTGAGGAAGCCCTTCGGGTATATGATACTGAATCCGTCTTGCAATTTCATTTCTTCCTTCTTTTTACTGCAAAGGTGGTATAATATATAGGGGCCAACCAAAAGTTGAGGAAAAAAAGAAGCTTAACTATAGTGAAGAAAAAGGTTTTTACTTATATTGGCTTTATAGCGATGTGTCATCTGGGGGCCACAAACAAGCAAAGTACATTCTTTAAAACCATTTACGTCGCATATAAGTATAACACGTAGAGTTCCTATTGAATTTATAGTGGAGAAAACCTTAAAGGTTACGTCCCATATATAAATATAAACAAGTAGAGTTCCTATTGAATATATAGTGGAGAAAACCCTAAAGTTTACGGCACATAATAAATGTCGCATTCGACTTGTCAACGGTTTTAAAGAATGTGCTCTACTTGTTTATACATTACTTGTACCATAGAATGTGCTCTATTTGTTTGTACATTACTTGTACAATAGAAAAACTGCAGTAAGACCATTTATTTATATTGAAACTCGACATTTATTTTGGGAGGAAGAAAAAATAAAAGTGAGACGTTGACGAAATTAGTATCTAAACTTTTGACGAATATCCCTGGTGGTGCAGGTTTGGAAGAATGACCCCAGTTGTGAAGACAGCGGTACCTGTGGATGGGAGATTTGAGCACACAGTTCTCTCTTGCCATGTTCTTTCCGACCATTCCATCATTTTAATGGAAAAAGAATTTCAAGGGGCACTTAATGTAAGTTTTCATCTTAATATTAACTTTGAGTATCCATTTCCCGTTTTAAAATCCAATCTTGTGAAGAAACAATTTTTCCCAAACAATAAGATTACCCGGTTTTATAACTTTAAAACTGCATCATGTCCATCAACTTACTTTTTAAGTCCGAAACTAGGTACGAGGAAATATTTCAGTTTACTCTTAAAAATGCCCGTCCGTCAGTTATATTGTCAGCTGTCTAATTGATATATTGTTTTCCCTTTCGCCCTAGTACAGTCAATGCTAGAAAAAGATCGCATAATGGACATCCCCCCACAACAAAAGATGGAGCGGAGTTCATCATTAGCCAAAGAACACTCAGAGGAGCACCGGGCAGCATTACAAAGGGCAGTTGCGTTGGCCGTTCCCCATGCTTTCTCGCCTTCAGCATATGGAACGTTCAGTGAAAGAGAGGAAGGAAAAGACTCCGACAGGTCTCACCAAAGTTCATCGAGAACTAGAGAGGGAGGAAGCTGGGAAGGGTTAATAGCGCGTCTTTTCAACACGGATGAATCGGGGCACTGGCCCCGCAGTACCGAAGAAAATATAAGGTCATATGTGAAGATGAACATCAGTAGAATAAAATAGAACCTTAGCTGGACTATTTATCTATTTTTTTTTCATTCATGTTATTCTCATATTGGGAATATCTTGATTGTATAATTTTGTGCGTGCCTCATCAACTTGTATATTATTGAGAGCGGATTAATTCAAAATCCGACGCAAAGCTTGGAATTGAGTTGTCAAACAAACCGTAAGCTGATTATCATTTCTTGATCAATGTAGCATTTCAACAATAATTCATAATTTTCCTTGACATCTCAGATTCAAAGCCTTGGATTATATGGGCATCAATCAAAGTTAAAGCTTGGAATTGAGTCAGCCAAACACACCCTAAGGGTTCATTTGGTACATGAGAATCTAGAAACGGAAATTAGCTTGTTATTACCAAAGTAATATGGATTAGGTAACTTGAATAAGGTCATCCTAAATACCAATTCAAATGCTCCAAATGTCTAATTTCTTGGTCAATATATTCTTTATGGCATATTCAAAGATTGATTGACGATTGGGATTACTTCTACATTAGTAAGATCCAATTGGATATTCCAATTCTTCATTTTTACAGGTTATATATATATATATATATAGTAACAACATGTCATGACCCCTTTTTTTATTATTATTTTACTTTCCTATTTAATTACTTTACCTCTTTTAATTAAATAGATACTCCTTATTTTAAAAAAAAAAAACTGAATTTTGTTTTATTTGGTTTCCTAATGCTAGTTATATCTGTGTGGGCTCTTTTATTTAATTAGGCTTAAGGGAATTCTTTGGGGATTAGAAAACCCAATTCAATTAGGAATTAAAACCCTATCTATATATATATATATATATATAGTATAAATGACACTCACTCCTCTTCTGATCTGATGAACGGTTTGAAGTCTAAATTTCCCATTTTGCCCTCACTAAGTTGTCCCTTTCCCATTTTGTCCTTAAAATTTTTTATTTTATTTTTTTTTAAATTTTTTTTTTAAAATTTTTTTTTAATTTAAAAAAAAAAACACACGTGTCCTTGGACACGAGCTTTTACTAGTATATATATATATATGAATACCCTTTATTATTAAAACCCTAGCAGCCCTATTTTCTTTGTGCCGTGAATAAGAGAAGAGAGAGAGAGAGAGAGAGAGACGGATCGAGAGGAAAGGGAGGTGCCGCAGAGAGAAGAGAAACTGTTGATTTTCGAGGAGGAGGAGGAACCTTCTTCATTGCTTGGGATATTCATCGTTGAGGTATTGATTAAACCTTTTTGCGTATTGTTCTATAACCTAGAAACCTTAGAATATTGTTGATGAAAACTAGGGTTTGGTAGTAATGTTATGATTTACTGGGAAGTGTTCTAAGAAGGTTTAATGGAAGAGTAATGGTTTTCTCTGGTTAATTTAAGAAGAACATTAAGGTAAAGATTTAAACTCCTTTTTATGTGATTCTAAAGACCTTAAAACCCTAGATCATCTTGGGACTTATTAGGGTTTGAATAAATATTATTTTCGATTCTTCTGGAGATTTAATCTAAATGTGTATTGTTTGAACTTGATGAAAACCTAATGGGGTTAAGGGTTGGAAGCATGTTATTTAATCTTGGGTGTGACCTAGGGTTTACATGCTAAGGAATAATAAAACTAAGGTTTAAAAAATGTTTTAGTGTGTCTGTTGGGTGTGTGCGTGTGTCTGTTATGTGTCTGTGTGCGTGTATGCGTGTGTTCTAGTGTGTGTATGTGTCTGTGATGTGTTTGCGTGTGTCTGTGGTGAGGTTGTGTGCGTGTGTGCATATGTTCTGATGGGTGGGTGTGTCTGTTGTGAGCTGTGTGCGTGTGTTCTGGTGTGGGCAGTGTGTGTTCTGGTGTGTGTGTGTGTTACGTGTGCGCAGAGTGTGTTACTGAAAGTGTGTGGGTGTGTGTGCACTGCTGTATGGGCAGCAATGTGAGTGTGTGTGCGTGTATGGGTGTGTAGTCAGTCCTTGAGTTAAAATTTAACAGTTACTGTTAGAAAGTTAACGAAATCCAATAGAAACTTAACAGAAAAGGTTAGGAAGTTAACCCTAGAGTTAATTAGAAGGATTTAGTGCATTAATATAGCATTGTATTCTACCCTAAGACGCATTTACATGATTGTAGAACCGTGCGCGGGGAGTTTTGAAGATACTAAGCATCGCTAAGGTAAGGGATTACGCTCCTTAGCATTCGATTGCTCTTATCCTTTGTGTTAGGATTCTAAAAGTTTCATAAAGTATATGCTACCAAGTGTCCGGTAGTGATTTGTAGTCCCTCTTTATGAACGTTCTTGGAATATCTTACCATTGATGCGTTTTGTTCAATGTGTATCTATGCGAATTGAAATTGACTTATGTGTTCTCGTACCATGAACACTATATGTATATGATGTTAAATTTGTCCAATTGATACGGACTTTTTATGTTTGGGGTCGTTACATTGAAATGACCTAAGGCCTAAACAGATTGAAATGGTCTCAAAGTTAAATAAATTGGTCTAAACAGATTGAAATGACCTTCACTATAGAAGGAAGTGATATAAATTTTATAGATGTGATTATCATGATGCATCAGAATAAGGGGGCGCTTTGATAATAGCGTAAGATAACCTTATTCAACGATTGCCTGAAAAGGTGTATCGGAGTCGCCTAGATGATGTTGGGATTGGAGCCAAAACCAAGGAGAGGATCAAAACCATGGAGGACTGTTGAGGAGAGCGGCCGCGCTCGTGGTGGAGGGCGACCGCGCTAAGAGGACGGACGTGGGTGAAGAAGCCTCGGTCGATGAGGGCGGCCGCGCTGGAGGTCTTTGCGCGGCGCGCTTGTGGCGGACGGTTTCTTCTGCAGAGGCGTGTAAGGCTTGGAGTGGAATTAATTTTGGTAACAAATTGATTCCTAATTTATGTGATACTCCTTCCATGTCAAGGACTCCGGGTGAATCAAGTTTTGATTAGGAATAGGTTTTGTATCCCTATAAATACAGTGTGACTACCACCATAATATTTGTACCAAAAGAGGGGAAAAGTTAGGATATCAAGGAGAGCCACAAAATAGTATCTAGGAGAGTAGGGGCCTGGGAGGAGGAGAGCCGTGGGGGCGATCCTGCAACCCGGCCGTGGCGTGTTATTTTGTGTGTTCTTGGGGAGGTGAGATAATGTATATGAGAGATTGCTTATGGAGAGTTACTATGCTAGATACGTGTGAGTGCATATGTAAAGTTGTAATCCTTCATATATTATTATAGTGATGTCTGGCTTGGTGCCTCCAGGATGTAGTTCACGAGTTGGTGAATGAAGCGGGTTAACAAATTATCGGTGTTCTTGTTCTTGTTCTTTCATATTATCATGTGTTGATTTATTTTTCTCCATGTTGATGACCGCTAGTATGGGCTAGTGGATGTGGTGATCCCCCGATTTCACAACAACTGTATCGAGCTTTTGGTTCGAGATCTAGGAGAGATCCAAGGTGAAGAAAAGAGACAACAGATTTTCGTGCAGATTCTTCGTGTGGAAGACGTGCAGGGATTTGAGAGCTTCTAGGGTTTATGGTTGAAGCATGACTCGCGCCAAATAGGTCTACGATCGTGCGGAAGATCGGTAAGTCTGAAGAGTTCGTTTGTTTCTTGTTGAGATCTGCAGAAATTCGAGGTGGAATTTTGGAGATGCGGAAATCAAGATGGATCGGGAGATGTTCAAGGGTTATTGGGGCAGTCAAGGTGGTTGGAGAAAAATATGAAAGAAAAGAAGTCTAAGTCGAAGGATTGATGAGATCAAACGGGAAAAATCGTCGGAACAGGTTTACGGAGGCGAGGGCGGCGCGCTAGTGGTGGTGCGCGACCGCGCGGTTGGACGAGAGAATGAAGCTTGGCGAAATCCATTTGTGCGCGACCGCGACTGGAGGTGCTTCTTGGCCGCGCTCGTGACGGGGAAGGGATTTACTGCGGTGGTTTGTTTCCTATTTTGATACAATTTCTTCGTGCAAAGGTGAGTGGTATAAGCCGGTTGGACCACGTGAGAAGAGGAGGACTTCTCGCAAACGACGGATGAGGGGTAAGGAGGATGTTGTACTCTACCGACAACATCAATTTTGTTCGGGTGGGAGCAAGAGGCTTGGGGGCCGGCTGTTGGTGTAAAAGGAGAGACATCAATAAACGGTGTGTTAGGGTGGAGAGGTGACAACGTGTAGGCGGCCGGCAAGGAGACGATCCACAAGTACCTAACAAGAGAGCGAGAAAAGGTTCACGAGGAGACAATGCAAGAAGCAAGGTGTGTCCGAGTTTCATGGGGAGCATCAAGGGGAGCTGGATCTAGGAGGAAGAAGGCGAAGTTAGTCTTGCGAATAAATCAAGGTAGAAGTTGATTTGGGGAGGCAAGAAGGATCTAACACGGGGAGATTGAAGCGTCGCTTGGTTTCAATTCGCCTTATTACTTGGGCGTGGTGGCTCATGGTGGAGGAGCGTGGTGGCTCAAAAATGGTGGGGAAAATATTTGGTGGATCATTCTCGAGTGTGGGAGCATGATGGGAGCATGTCACAATGGTGGTTTATGTCTCCGAGGTGGGAGATTGTTGGGATTGGAGCCAAAACCAAGGAGAGGATCAAAACCGTGGAGAGGCTTGAGAGAGAGCGGCCGCGCTCGTGGTGGAGGGCGACCGCGCTAAGAGAGGACTGGACGTGGGTGAAGAAGCCTCGGTCGATGAGGGCGGCCGCGCGGAGGTCAGCTGCGCGCAGCGCTTGTGGCGGACGGTTTCTCGCGCAGGCGTGTAAGGCTTGGAGTGGAATTAATTTTGGTAACAAATTGATTCCTAATTTATGTGATACTCCTTCCATGTCAAGGACTCCGGGTGAATCAAGTTTTGATTAGGAATAGGTTTTGTATCCCTATAAATACAGTGTGACTACCACCATAATATTTGTACCAAAAGAGGGGAAAAGTTAGGATATCAAGGAGAGCCACAAAATAGTATCTAGGAGGGGCGGGGCTGGGAGAGCCGTGGGCGATCCTACAACCCGGCCATGACTGTGTTATTTTGTGTGTTCTTGGGGAGGTGAGCTAATGTATATGAGAGATTGCTTATGGAGAGTTACTATGCTAGATCTGTGTGAGTGCATATGTAAAGTTGTAATCCTTCATATATTATTATAGTGATGTCCTGGCTTGGTGCCTCCGGATGTAGTTCACGAGTTGGTGAATGAACCGGGTTAACAAATTATCGGTGTTCTTGTTCTTGTTCTTTCATATTATCATGTGTTGATTTATTTTTCTCCATGTTGATGACTGCTAGTATGGGCTAGTGGATGTGGTGATCCCCCCAATTTCACAACAGATGAAAGGTGCAAAAATACTTGAAATTGACGAACAAGTGTGTGTAAAGTTCTATATGTTATTTGTAAAAGTGTCACTAATTGTTATTTGAAAAAAATTATCCTTCTTTGACATTCTCAGTACCTAAACTATTTATTGTATCTGTTATCCTTTCATTGGTATATTGTTAAACTCCGTTCGTTCCGGTCGTCTCTTCTTAGAAACCGAAGAGACCCCGTATGAACTTACTGAGCTTTGTTCGCTCACCATTTCATATTCTTTCCCCTCCCAGGTAATAAATGATTGGAGTGAATTGACTGCGTGTTTGATGGATTAGCGGCTTTTGGAGTTCAAATAATTATTTTAGAACATTAAGTATTTTTGAGCTAGTGATTTGTACTAGCCGTAGAGATTGTTACCGTTTTCAGCATTTAAGTTTATTTCAAATAGTGATTAGTATTTTGAATTATGGTTTTAGTAGCCGTTGGAGGCTATTCTATTATTAAATTAAGTATTATCATTATTATGTGTGAAATTTGGGGTCGTTACACAACATATACTGATATACTCCCAACCCATAATGGTCTTTTATGCCTTTCTTAACTACCCATGGTGATCAACAACAGCTTCACCTGCAATGAAAATGTAAACAATTGTCAATCAGTTGGTAATGACATATAACAAAATTCAAACTCCATGAAGGTATGTGCTTCCATGAGATGTGGGCTGAGTCTAAGGTAGGTAAAAGCAGATACAATGTCTCCCATCTGGATCATTTAGAGGCTTCGCCTTCTCCAGAATATGATTATAACTTTCTTTGTCAAGGCAGGGAAGAGCATTTTCACTTGTAACCGGCAGGGAAATATCCCAAGCAGCATTGAATACCTACAATGTATGTGTATACGATATTAAAACTTAGAATTTACGAGTATCAAATAACTACATCACTTGCCACAATGAACCTACTTGTCCACTGTGCAAGTATATTAAAGATTAGCTTTTAATATTTCCATATTTTTCTTCTGCCCATCCACTGTGAGCTAATAATATATTGTACTCCCTCCGTCCCAAAATGAATGACCATTTTGCATTTAAGGGTCATTTTGAAAACGTTGATTTTTAGTAGAAAAAATGCATAAACGTTCGTGCTATTCACTTTCAAAATTTTAGTTTTGCAAATATATAATGAACTATGAAACAAAATTAGTAAAAGATCATTTTGGGGTAAAAATGGTCATTCAATTTGGGACAGAGATAGTAACTTCTATTCCATGCACATATATATGATAAAGATACAACTTCCATATCCTAATCATTGAGTATATTTGTAAATATCTAATGTAATCTTCTATTTATTTGTATCTATCTTTTCCTTATACTGTAATCATTTCCAAGTCAAGGCTAGTTAGGATTGTATATATATTCACAAGTACTCATCAATAATATTTAAGTTTTCCATTATTCTCTCAATTATAATATGGTATTCAGAGCATAAAAGATCCAAATTTTTTTTCTCTTCTCCTTGCCTGTAGTCGGAACCCTAATTCTCTTCCTTTCTCCTTGCCCCGCCGTCTTCCATGGCTTCCCCTGATCTTGCTCTTCTTCCCAACAATGCTGAACCCAATGTTCCCCTCATTGTTGTCTCTCTTGCTCATGTCCTCAAGCTCTCTCCCACCAACTACATCTCCTGAAAAATTCAGATTGAAGCCACTCTTATTGGTCATGATCTGTACAAATTCATAGACGGTACCCATCTTGCACCTCCTGAGAATATTCCCACAAACCCGCCTGCGCCTGCTACCACCACCATCACCACGGCTGATCAAGCCCCAGCCCCAACAGAACCCACCACCAGACCCAATCCCGCTTACACAACATGGTTCCGCCAAGATAAGCTAATCCTTGGCGCCTTGGCGGGTGCCCTCTCCCCGAATCTTGTCCCTCTTATCTCCCTATGTTCCACATCCTATTCCGCTTGGCAAACCCTAGCCAAGACCTACGCTAATCCCTCCAAAGGGCACCTAAAACAAATCAAAGACCGTCTGAAAAATGTAACCAAAGGACCTCGTTCCGTTACCGAATACATGCAAGAAATCAAAACTTGCACAGATCAGCTCTCCTCCCTTGGCAAAACCCTTGACCCGGAAGACATAGTTGAACGTGTTCTTGATCAAATCAATGATCCTGAAAGCAGTTCAGAGTCGTGGCACCCCGATTTCTTTTGATGAGCTACACGAGAAACTACTGAATAAGGAGATTTCCCTTAAGCAAAAATCAAAAACCTCTACTCTTTTTCCAGCCTCTGTCAACTATGCAGCCAAGCCTTCTACCCGTGCTTTCCCACCACGAAACCCCACTCCTAATTTGGGTCTGCTGCCTACACCCTCTCCTACCCACACATAAACTTCTAACCAAGCTGCACCCTTCAAGGGTCATTGCCAATGGTGTCGTACTACTGGACACTATCTGTCCCAATGTCCCCTCTTCCGCTCTCAATATCCCCATGTTACCATTCCCACTCCCAACTCATCAGGTTCCAACCCTCATAATCCATCCAGATCTTCGAACCACAACTCCACCAGAAATCAGAACCGTGGCCAGCCAAATTCATACCGTGGTCAGCCTGCTGCCTACACGGCCTCAACCGCGGCTGCTTCCCCTCACCCTTGGCTGCTTGACAGTGGTGCCACACACCACGCAACAAATGATCTTGACACGCTTGCTTTGCATTCTCCATATGACGGTACAGAGGAACTTATAATTGGGGACGGAACAGGTCTCTCTATATCTCACACTGGTTCTACATCTCTCTCTAACTCCACTTCCAAATTTTCTTTAAATAATGTTCTTTTTGTTCCTTCTATATCTCGCAACATCATATCTATCTCTAAGTTTTGTAAAGACAATAACTCCTCTATCACTTTCTTACCTTCTTCTTATATTGTGAAGGATCTTTCCACGGGCACCACTCTCCTCCAAGGTCCAACTAATTCTGGTGTCTACGAATGGAATCCTGTCCCTCCTCGTGCTCACTCCTCCATCTTGCAGTCCACCATTGATTGGCATCATCGTCTTGGTCATCCAGCACCTTCTATCTTAAGTTATCTCAGCAATAATTTTAATTTAAAAATTCCTAGCTCTAGATTTTTTCATTGCAATTCTTGCGATTGTAATAAGAGTCATAAACTCCCTTTCTACATTAATTCCATTTCATCTTTTGGACCTCTTGATGTGCTTTATAGTGATGTATGGACCTCCCCAGTCCCCTCTTTTGATGGTTTCAAGTACTATATAATTTTTGTTGACCATTTTTCCAAGTACATCTGGTTCTATCCTCTTAAACATAAAAGCGATGCTAACTCTGTCTTCTCTCATTTCAAACTGCTTGTCGAAAAATACTTCAAACGCTCCATCCTCACTATATACAGTGACAATGGAGGCGAATATATTGGCCTTCGTCCAATTCTTGCCTCTCATGGTATATCTCATCTTACCTCCCCCCTCGTACCCCTGAACATAATGGCTACTCAGAACGACGCCATCGACATATTGTTGAAACTGGCCTTTCTCTTCTCACTCACGCCTCTATGCCTCTAAAATACTGGTCTCTCGCCTTTCTTCTGACTTGTTATCTTATAAATCGTATGCCTACTCCCACTTTACAGTCAAGCTCTCCCTTCCTTACTCTTCACAAAAATCCTCCCAACTATCATAAACTTCGAAGTTTTGGTTGCTTGTGCTATCCTTAGCTCCGCCCTAATACCTCTCATAAACTAGAGCCTAAATCTACTCCATGTGTGTTTGTAGGATACTCTTCTACACAAAGTGCCTACTACTGCTTGGATCCCTTTTCACATAAAATATACACCTCTCGCCATGTTAAATTCATTGAACATGATTTTCCCTTCACTAAATTATCTCCTTCGCCTCCTACTTCAAATCCTGATGAATGGTGCACTCTTCACTTACCTACTCTGTGTACCCCTCTTACCACTCCTATTTCTTTCCCTCCAGTCGAGCCAATCCCACCTAGTAACCCTGTAACTCCTATTTCTTCCCCTCCAGTCGAGCCAATTCCTTCACCTGAAGAGATCAGACAACCTGGTTCGGCTCCACCAGTAAATAGCCCCAACCCCGTTGTTCCCCAAGCTCCCTCGGCCGAACCATCTACCACTATTCCTCCTCCTCTTTCATCGTTACCCCCCCCCATCTGGTCCTGTCACTCGTTCAAAAAATAACATCCATAAACCTATAACTAAATTGAACCTTCATGCCTCACTTCATACCTCCATTATACCAGAACCTGCCACTATTACTCAGGCTCTCAAGAGTAAAGTGTGGCATGACGCAATGCAAACAGAATATGATGCTTTAATCAAAAACCACACTTGGGATCTTGTTCCTCCTTCCCCTACTCAAAATTTAATTGGTTGCAAGTGGGTATTTCGCACTAAATTTAACCCTAATGGGTCAGTTGATCGCTACAAGGCTCGACTTGTTGCGAAAGGTTTTAACTAACGCCCTGGTATTGATTACTCTGAAACCTTCAGCCCCGTTGTTAAACCCACAACTGTTCGTCTCATTCTTAGTCTTGCTCTCTCCAAAGGGTGGTCTCTTCGTCAAGTTGACATTAATAATGTCTTTCTTCAAGGTTCTCTTCTTGATGATGTTTACATGTCTCAACCTCCGGGTTTCTCGAGTCCGTCTCATCCCTCTTATGTGTGTAAACTTCGTCAAGCTCTTTATGGCCTAAAGCAAGCCCCTCGTGCTTGGTATAATGAGCTTAAAACTTATCTTCTATCTGTCGGATTTACCAACTATATTTCTGACTCCTCTCTCTTTATTCTTCGTCATTCTCTTGGTCTCATCTACCTCCTTGTCTATGTCGACGATATTATTATCACTGGCTCCAGTTCCTCCTTTCTTAACTCTTATATTTCTACTTTATCCTCTCGTTTCTCGCTTAAGGATCTTGGGTCTCTCTCGTATTTCCTAGGTATTGAAGTTCTTCCTCACTCTGATGGCCTTTTCTTAAGTCAACAGAAATATATTAATGATCTACTCACCCGTGCCCATATGTCCATTTGCCAAACCTGTTCCGACTCCAATGGCTCCTAATCCTCCACTTTCTCTTCACTCTGGTACTCCTTTATCTAATCCCACTGAATTTCGTGCTCTAGTAGGTGGTCTCCAATATCTCTCTTTTACTCGCCTTGATATTTCTTATGCTGTAAATAAACTCTCTCAATATATGCACCGTCCCACTGATATTCATTTTGGTGCTCTCAAGCGTGTCCTCCGCTATCTTGCGGGCACATCTTCTCATGGTCTTCTACTTCGTCCTTGCTCCTCTATGTCACTTCATGCCTTTACTGATACCGATTGGGCAGGTGATAAGGATGATTATATATCTACTACTGGTTACATTGTTTATCTTGGCAAAAATCCTGTATCCTGGAGTTCTAGAAAACAACGAACTCTTGCTCGTTCCTCTACGGAAGCTGAATATCGTGCCACAGCCTCTACTACTGTTGAAGTCATTTGGGTACGCAATCTACTTCATGAGCTAGGTCTCTCTCTCCCCAGCACTCCAGCTATATTCTGTGACAATATTGGAGCCACATATGTTGCTGCCAATCCTAAGTTCCACTCTCGCATGAAACACTTGGGCCTAGACTATCATTTTGTTCGCGAGCTTGTTCAACAACAGTCCATTCGTGTTTCACATATTTCAGGATCGGATCAACTTGCTGATGTTCTTACAAAGTCATTACCCCGCACGCGCTTTCTTGACCTTATTTCCA
Organism: Adenophora triphylla var. japonica; assembly: GCA_022495995.1. NCBI lineage: Eukaryota > Viridiplantae > Streptophyta > Magnoliopsida > Asterales > Campanulaceae > Adenophora > Adenophora triphylla. The sequence goes on from JAFEMH010001981.1 coordinate 313,032, forward strand.
AGATTGGACTTACTCACTTACTCACAGACCGTCCATCTTGCGGGAGCCTGATAAAGATACAACTTCCATATCCTAATCATTGAGTATATTTGTAAATATCTAATGTAATCTTCTATTTATTTGTATCTATCTTTTCCTTATACTGTAATCATTTCCAAGTCAAGGCTAGTTAGGATTGTATATATATTTATAAGTACTCATCAATAATATTTAAGTTTTCCATTATTCTCTCAATTATAATAATATATACTCCCTCCTTCCCATAACATCTTACCCACTTCGCCATACCCACAAACTAAAATTTTATGGCCACTAGTCATACTCACAACCTCTTTCCCACTCACAATACTTTTGAATACATTTACTCTTTCCTTAATTCCCATATCCAAGCAAAATGGTGCAAGTTGTTTTGGGACGGAGGGAGTTTAAGTGTGTGTGTGTGTGTACACAAGTTACTAAACAACTCATTTTCTTACTGTTGACAATTGACAGGGGCAAGTTTTACACCACAGAGTTGGGGAGGGAGGAGGGGGTTGTAGAGGTTACCTGCCATGCTAGCCCATCAGAATCTCCCAGTGCTACTGACAAATCCACATCAGTATCCAAAATGTTGAATTCAGCACATGTGAAATTTAATGCAGCCCCATGCTTCTTTAACATTTCCATTATCCCAGAATAACCATCCCGGTTGGATGGGTTGTAAAAGCCTGCAGTCAGCTCAGCAGCATGGCTTGCTGTCTTGTACCACCAATGAATACCTGATAGCTGCTCCAGAATTAAAATGTGGCAAACAAATTGATCAAATCATACCCTAACATACGAGAAGGCATCAATTAACCCATAGCATAAGAAGAAAGGAAAAAAAAAAAAGAACAGGACTCGTTGAAAAGAACTTTAAAATTAACTGTTGAATATATTTTTAAAACTGAAATGGATAAACACCTATAATCTCCTTGCATACTTTACATTCAAGTACCATTTACTTCTAAAGACAAATTGTCGTACGGAGTAATAAACACTCAAAAGTCAAATCACATTTGCCAAATGTGTACTCCCTCAGTCCCGTTAGTAACCGCATTGTTACTGTTTGCGCGGGGATTAAGGAAAAAAATAATAATATAAATGTTGTGAGTGTAAAAGTAAAATAGGAGAGAGAATGAGTGGAGGGAATAGTAAATTATAATGGTGTTGTGAGTATTAAAATAATGTAGGAGAGAGAATGAGTGGAGGAAATAGTAAAAATTCTTTGCTATTTTAGGAAGTGTGCGGTTTGTAATGGGACGCCCAAAATAAAAAGTGTGCGATTTGTAGCGGGACAGAGGGAGTATAGTTTAAGGTTGAAAGCGGCTTATATAAAAAGAAAATTTTTCAATCATAGCTAAATTATAGCTTAAGAAGACCATCTTTCTTCATGTACTCCCTCGGTCCCAAAATGACTCGGTCCCAAAATGAATGTCTAATTTTCCAAAAGTCATGTCCCAAAATGAATTTCCAAAATCTGGAGAATTACTAAATCATCCATCTTCAAACAACAAGTTTCAATACAATTCACTTATGATGCAATATGTTGAGATCATTAAGGGTTTTTATGTACTTGTGCTACTAAAAATGCTTAAATTCCAACTTTCTTAAATGTCTCGCAAAGTTATAATTAACAAAGAACCTTTTAAAAGGACTGACCTTTGCGGGAATGAAAGTGCCTTCAAAAGCCAACTTCGCGAGAGAAAGCACTAGATCGCCGTGGTCAACCAATACCCGAGAATACCAACTGAGGAAAAACCTACCATAATAGCTATCATAATCACCTCCGTCACCAAAAAATCCGGTTTCATGTGGCCGAGAATTATAGGAACCGCATTATCTGGTCCTCGTGCCCAAAAGGAGTGTCCCCTTAATTCAGCTGCCTTCCTCAGGCTCTTCAACAAGTACTGATCATAGCACTGCACAACAACAAATGATTTAGATTGATGCTACGAGAATAACGCATTATTAAAATAAAAATAAGAGAGAAAAATAGAAGTCGAGAAGTGTTTTGCCACATCACAAACATTCCATGATATCAATATATAATATTATAAATGGTAATTACCTGAAATTCACCGATCCCTGGAAATCTCCAACCATGCTTTACTGAATTAGACGGATATCGAAGTTCCCCACATCTTTAGAAAATTAGTGCTTAGGATAATAATCAGTTATTCCACATAATATGTACTCCCTCTGTTCCTAAACGAATGTCCATTTTTTTTAAAAAAAGTATTGTCTCAAAAAGAAATTCATTTTTGAAAAAAAAAATTCACTAAATGTTTCCAAAAAAAATTCACTAGTTATTTTATACATACAAAATTAAATGTTAAGAAAGTTGATAACAAGAATATTTATACTATTTGCCATTAAAATATATAAAGAGGGAACATTTTCAGAATGTCTCTTAAAATAAAATTTGGGCATTCATTTAGGGACGGAGGGAGTAAATCTGAATGTTATTCATTAATGAGATCAAACAAATGTAATAGAATCCGGAAATACGAGATGACAAACAATTCATAGGGAAATAGTGATACACCTACATTACTTAAAGGCTGGATGTAATACCTCTATGGCAGTTCGGCCTCTCAAAACTCGTTCCTTGTCAATCCCCCATGACAGACATTCTGGGTTACGTCTTCCTGCTCTATCAGTGAAAAATATATCAGGGTTGCTTCGACCAATTTCTGCTACCCAATGAGGAAGAGGGATACAAACATCATCACCCACGTTGCCTCCGCATTCATGGAAAGACATTACAACCGGTGACAATTTCAAATAAAAACTCAAAAAGGATGCATACAAATCTCTAAGCGCAGTTATAGAGCAGCCATTTTTTCCAATTTACAAATCCTTCTACATGTACGACGCGTTTGTATTTTCATCTTAGAGCACCAATAACTATAAAAACTCTCCTATTGCTCGGACAGCAGACATTGCGAGTGATGGAATCAAGTACATTTCAATTTTTTTTAGCTTTTATAGTTTTTAGTCCAATGAGAACTATGCATAGTCACCGCTGAATTGTTATAGGAAAAAATGGTTTCTATTCTTTGTTTGTATAAAATACATCCCCCACCAGAAAATTAAAATATATATATATATATATATATATATATATATATATATATATATATATACATATATATACAGACATCAGATAACAAGAATTATTAGGTCCCTAGTGTTTTGGTCAAATTTAAGCAATTTAACTCTGAGGATGAGAATCAGGCACCATGGAATATGATGATATCAATTCAAGACGTTGAGACAGAAAAATTAACGAGGAAAGCCCTTGAACAACATGTCCGCCGGCATAAAACCTCGGAACAATGGAGTTTTATTAATATCATGGTGGTGAAATATGTCTTGGCGTAGGTACAAGGAGTGTAGATGTTCATAGTTCGTGAGTGTGTGTTTACATGTGTTACTTATCCCCTTATAAATATGGAAAACATCAAGATATCCCCCCTTTTCCGGATGAAGTGGTTTGAGCCTTTATTTTCTTGTTGAAACTGACCCTTGATGTAGTTCAAAACGGCCAAACTCTCCTCCTGAATACTTGGTCTTGTAACGGCCATGTAATCACAAGTTAATAGCCAAGTTGTTCCGTCAAGTGGATAGCTCAAGATGTCTTGCCAGGATGTAGATTTTTTTCAGCCTCAACAATTGCCCCTGAATTTTAAAGGAAAAGTTTTTTATTTTGAAAATTCATTTTACCGCTGGCGCCCACTTGGCTTTTGAGTTTAAACGGGGAAGTGACGCTTGGCAATTCCCGTAACCCTAGGTGTTGGAGTCATGATGATGGGGTCTGAAATTGTCAATGGCTTCACTGGAAAGAGATGTTACCGTAGATGTTACCCAACAACTTGGATAACACACTGACGGACAGCACACACACCAAATAAAATAGTTTGTAAAAACTTTGTGCAGCGGAATTAAATAACACAAGATATAATTTTCTCAAGTTATATAAATATATAACTTGAGTGTGCCTAGATGGCGAAGACTTTATAATCAATATAGGAAAATTACAAAGTCGAAAGTTCCCTATTGCTAATACAATGATGATGCTCTATGAAACTAAATGAGACAAAGCACGAATCCTATCCTTAGCCAACACTCTCTTAAACACTCGGTGTTTAAGCTAGAATCACAAGGGAGGAAGGATTATGCGAGCCAAAGAACTTTGTCTCTCTTGTGCTATGGTGTGTGTATTTCGTATTTGGCATATCTTCAAATGAATCACACCTAGCCTATTTATAGCCTTCAATTGCCTTGGAGGCTACTCCAAAATAACAACCTTGGACCTTCAGATCGTGTGAGAGGAGTGGAGAGATTTCTTGGCTTGAATTCCTCTTCTTGCGCCAACTTCCCTAGAATGTAGCAACCGAAACTTGAAGCCCAAGTCCTTGCTTCAACACCTTGTACTCTCTTGCTTTCTTTGTATTGTACACTTCAATTAATCAGCAACAACTCCATGACTTGGTCTTCCCACGTTTTTCTTTCTTCATCAAATAATATGGACCAAGCAAAAGTTACTCGTAAATCTACTATTTACGTGTAACTCCTTCACCAACTTCTTCCTTGTTTCTAGCAATTAATCCAACCATATATTAACCTGAAATATAGACCAACAAACACATATATCTTGCAAATAATATTAGACATTAGGATATAAATTAATATGGAAAGAATTATTAAATTACAAATCATTCCAGCTCGGGTAACACCCAAGTTTGCCGGTGATAGCACTTTGTGGTAACACCCACAGTCTGTACTAACAATCTCCCCCATAATTTATAATTTCTTTCCAAACTCTAAAGTGCTGATCCCTGCAAGAAAATGTTAGCCATATACAGAGCAACTTCATAGTTATCAACTCCCCCATAATCAAGGAATTAACAACCACAATGATTTATCACAAAAATACTAGTTATCAAAACATAATTTCCAAAATAAGTTTTCCAAATAACTAGCAACCTAAAGTACCAAAAATAAACCAAAGTTACTAAGCTACTCCATGTTCAAACAACCCTAAAAGTTTAATAACCAAAAGCAAATAAAACAAACCACCAAAGTATTAAAACATGTTCCGAATTAAAAACATAAAAGTAAATTGTTTTTCAACCACCAAAAATAACATAACCATGAGAGTGGCAACATCAATCTTCAGGCGATGTATTGTACTCACTCTTCTTGCTCATCATCAGCTTCTTCTTCCTCCTGTTCATCCCCTTCTTCATCTCCAGCATACTAAGCGGCACCTTCAGTGACATCTGCGGCGGCACCACTAGCATCTCCACCACCACTCGGACCGGCTCCATCGGCACTATTATCTCCCCCGGTTTGGGAAGAAACCTGCTGGATAAACTCATCAGTAATTTCCTTGAGCTTTGTCCAACCTTGCACAATCTCGGCAATGGTAGCTGTTTGTTTGTGGAGAAACGCCAAAACTGTGGTCTTTGGTATTTTTGGTGAAGCATTCCCCAACAAATTGTACACATTAGCAAGAACATGAGCTGCATCTGAGCCTGAAAAACTTAGAGATTTCGGAGTAACAATCGGGATAACAGTATGAGTAACACCCTTAGCATGAACCGCTTCACTTGACCCAAATTCATTTATCTTTGACCAAGAAAGATCACTAATGTACCTTACACTCTTAGTGTTCTTCTTAGTCAGCTGAGAATCTATAGCATAGAGATCAAGACTGGGCGTGTACTCATCCGACTCTTCAATGGGCAATTTTTGAGATTTCAAAATTTGGAAGATTAAGGAAGGGTAAGGAAACATTGTAATGTCTTTTCTTCTACCCCACGAAGCCAAATGTTTGAAGATTAATCTACCCAAGTTCACTCTTCGATTTTTTCCTAACTTATACAAGATTTCAGCTTGTTGCAATGTCACATATTACTCATTAGAAGTAGGAACCCAATTAAATATACAAAGCTTGTGAAGCACGGCAAAGAGTGAAGTGAGACGGGAAGCAAGAAAATGAACTTTGGTTTTGGGATTCGGGTTCTGAGGCCATTCATGCACGACATCACGAGAGATAAACCTAGCAATTTCATCCTTATGAACAATAGGACCATCATCATCCATATTTGGGAGTCCCAAAGTTTTGTTGATCAAAGAGGGTGTAATATAAAAAATTTTGTTCCTTAAAAACACCTTTTCAAATTGATCGGACTTCTCATTATCTAGGTTGGCATGAAGGTTGGCATAGAAATTTTTGACAATAGCTTCGACAAATTTCGAAGGGTGCAAGTTGGCTTTCAAAAATTTTCTATCCTCCAAGAACTGAAATACACCATGCTTTTTGAAATCAACCTCGTCAATATGCTTTTCCTTGAGAATTTTTGTGTCACTATGTTTCAACCAAAACTCCATATTTTCTTTTCGATAGAATTCCAATGAAAAGTAAGGTTTTGGAAAAGCAACATTTACATCATCAACTCTTTCTCAAGAAAATCAGTGGACTCAGAATAGGCAAACTCACTGATTGAAGACTTTGAAGCTTTAGAAACAGAGGATGTTACCTTGGGTGTTGCGGCTTTGGGTAACATCTTTGTGACTGGCCAGCTTGCTTTTGCCTTTAATGTTTCTTTTCACAACTTCATACAAGGGCTCTTCTTCCTCAATCTCCCAATCTTCAAATGTCTCAACAGAATGGCTCTTCTCAGCATCGGCATGGAAGTCTTCATCCGAAACATGAGCCGAGGAGAGACCAAGAGAGGATTCTTCAGAAACTTCAACAGGATCGGAGGATGTGTTGGATTTTGAAGTCCCTTTGTTCCTCATTGCAGTGAGCCTACTTGAGCTCCTCTTTTTGACGGGTTGTGCTTGGGGTTTGTGAGCAATGGCCTTTCTTTTTGGCTTTTTGGTTGATGGAACGGGTGGAAGAGGTGGTAAGGTCACAATGGGCAAGGGTTGCGCCATTGTTGTCACCAAAGGAGGATCATCAACCGACATTGTCATTGCCGGAGACACATTGAGTGGGGTGGTCGAAGTGTCCATAAGACTAGGACCACTTGAGCCAACGCCCGGAGACACCTCCAAAGGGGCGGATTGCTTCTTGGTAGGGGTTGCCATGCTTAGGGTTTAGGAAGGGTTTGAAATTTTGGAAGGTTGTTGATTTTGGAAGGTTTGAGAGAGAGATTGACTGTGACGGAGGGAGTATATACCGTGTAGAGAGAGAAGGGGTTAGGGCGGTTAGAGAGAGAGGAGAAAAATTAGGAATTTAAATTAGGATAAGTAATTTAAATTGATATGACATATCCCACTTCCTATTTTCACTCAATTTAAAAAAAAAAACTATCCTCCCCCTATTTCCTAGGCCACAAAGAATAAATCAACTACAAAACTCCTCACACAAAAATAAAAACATCCGGCCATTATTTTGAATTTTTTTTTTATTTTATTTTTTTTGAATTTTAAATTTTCAGATTTTTTGAATTTTTAATTTTTTTAAATATATAAAACGAAAATAAAAAATAAACATACCAAATATACTAAGTCCATATGGTTTTTGAAAATCAAATCCCTAAATTTTAGGACTTAGTTATTTGAGTAGTTTACTAAAGATAAACTAGGTTTGTTAAAGACTTTTTCAAACTTTGTAAACTCTTAAACAAATAAAAGACTTTCAAAGTTTAAAAACTTAAACAACAAACCCGAAAATAAAGAAAAAAAAACATAATATAGCACATACAAATATGTTAATGGCAATGATGGTAACATCTATGATAACACATATGATAAAAATTCCTTGATAAATATATACCGTTACAAACACTTGAGGTATAACAAGCTTAGCCATTTTCAGACACTTCAGGCATAACAAGCTTGTTAGACCACGAGGCATAACAATTTATAAAATTCTTTTACACTTCTTTAAACAAGGAAGCATCGTAGTAACGAGCTCCGTGCCCCGAGTCTTATTTCAAGTGTAAAGTTTCATTGATTTATGCCTTTCAAGTAGAGTACACTGTAGTAGCGAACTCCATGTCTCTAATACTAAGCATAACTCACTTCATACATTCCCATTGGCAAGAGTGCATCGTCGCCACGAACGCCGTGCCCCGAGCTCGAGAGAATAGTATGGTATAAGAATTGTCTCTTTGCCTTTTATTTATCACATATCAACATTAGTGACTTTGTCACTTTGAGCACAAAGGGAATTTTATCAAGTGTGTTATTCAGGGTGTTATCCTACCACAACAAAAAGGTCAGCATGTGCAGCCGTGAGAACTCTCAAAGCTCAGAGAACTCTAAGAATCCTTACAACATAGAAAATAAAACCAAACAAGCAAAAAATATGCACTAGTATACATGTGTTACCCCAAGTGTTATCAGCACCCATGGTAACACCTTTCAACAGAGGACATTTTTTAGAGAATACAAAGACCAAGAGATCTCTTTAGACTAGAGAATCTATCATGGTCTAAGGGTTTGGTGAAAATATCTGCAAGTTGATACTTTGTATCAATATGCTCTATATTTATTATCTTTTTATCTACCATATCTTTTAAAAAATGATGACGGATGTCAATATGTTTGGTACGGGAGTGTTGTACAGGATTTTTGAAAATATTAATAGCACTCAAATTATCACAGTATAAGGTCAACATATTACTATCAAGACCATAATCATCAAGCATGTATTTTAACCAAATTAGTTGCGAACAACAACTACCAGCCGCTACATATTCTGATTCAGCTGTGGATAATGAAACACAATTTTGTTTTCTACTATACCATGATACTAAATTATTTCCCAAGTAAAAACACCCCCCACTTGTACTTTTCCTATCATCCATATCTCCTGCCCAATCCGAGTCACTAAAGCCGACTAAATTAGTATTAGTATCTTTACTATACCAAATCCCTAAATCACTAGTTCCAGATACATATTTAATGATCTTTTTCACAGAATTTAGGTGAGACACTTTAGGATTGGATTGATATCTAGCACATACACACACACTGTACATCAAATCAGGACGACTAGAAGTAAGGTAAAGGAGACTACCAATCATGGAATGATATAGGGTTGGATCAACATCTTCTCCCACTTGATCTTTTCCAATCTTGAGAGAAGTGCCCATAGGAATTTTTGAGCTCTTCGAACCTTCCAACCCAAACTTCTTCACCAGGTTCCTTGCATATTTGCTTTGGGAGATGAAAATCCCTTCACTTGATTGCTTAACCTGCATGCCTAGAAAGAAGTTAAGTTCCCCCATCATGCTCATTTCAAATGTTGATGTCAGAGCCTCTACAAAATCATTTAAACAAGTTTTTGATGTAGAGCCATATACTATGTCATCAACATAGATTTGAACCACGACAAGTTCTTTTCCATGTTTAAGAATGAATAAAGTCCTATCTGCTTCTCCTCTAGTAAAACCATACTCTAGTAAAAAATTAGTTAACCTACCATACCATGCACGTGGAGCTTGCTTCAACCCATAAAGAGCTTTATCAAGTCTATACACATGGTCTGGTTGAAATGAATCTTCAAAGCCTTTTGGTTGTTCAACAAAAACTTCCTCATCTAAGTATCCATTTAAAAATCTTTGCTTTGACGTCCATTTGAAACAATGTGATTTTTAAGAAAACAACGCAATGCCCAATAAAAGTCTTATTGACTCAATTCTAGCCACGGGTGCAAAGGTCTCGTCATAGTCAATACCTTCCACTTGTGTATAGCCTTGAGCCACAAGACGAGCCTTGTTCCTAACAATGTTTCCATATTCATCGGTCTTGTTTTTTGAAAATTCATTTTGTCCCAATAACATTAGTGTTTGAGGAACGGGGTACTAACGACCAAACATTGTTACGAGAAAATTGATCAAGTTCATCTTGCATTGCTTGAATCCAAAAATTATCTTTCAAAGCTTCAATCACATTTTTAGGTTCTACGGATGAAGTAAAACAAGAGTATGTTACCTTTGAGTATGTGGTGGACATGCACACATACCTTACCATGTCACGGTCACTAATGGGATTCATACGTCTTGTTTGTACACCCTCATTCACCTCCCCAATTACTTGGGTTGTAGGATGATTCCTACTGATTCTAGGTGGAGGATCTCTTCTCACATTCTCGTGAACCTCTGTTTCAACTCCTTCTTGATCTTCATTTCTTTGGTGGAATCGAGATGCTATCGAGGTGTTATCTCATCAATGATAACACCTGCTCGGTTTCCGTGTTACTATCGGTGTTAGCATTCTTGGTAACACACTGTGGTAACACCTTACAGGCTGACTTCTTCCAACGGCTCGAGGTGTCTCTTGAACACTTTCTCATGAAATACTTGAGAGACCATCAAAAACAATATTTATAGCTTCTTGGATGGTTTTTAACCTTAGATTAAATACCACTATATGCACGACTATTTGAAGCATACCCAAGAAAAATGGCCTTATCACTCTTAGAGCCCAATTTTGCTAAGTAGTCCCGATCATTGAGAATGTAACACACGCATGACAAAAGACATGAAAATAATGAACTTTTGGTTTCCTACCATTCAAATTTTCGTATGGAGTCATGGTTGTCTTAGGGTCTTAGAAAAACTCTATTGTCCGTGTGACAAGCCGTATTTAGTGCCTCTGCCCAAAATCTTTTCGAAATTCTTTTTGAAAATAACATCACACGAGTCATTTCAAGTAAAGTCTTATTCTTCCTTTCAGCTACCCCATTTTGTTGAGGTGTTTTGGAGCTGAAAATTCATGGTGAATACCTTTTCTTTCACAAAAATTTGAAAAAGAAACATTCTCAAATTCCCTCCCATGATCGAACCTAATTCAAAAAATTGAAGCACAAAACATGTTTTTGATCCTAGAGTGCAAGATTTTGAACTTTTCAAAGGTCTCAGATTTTTCCCTTAAAAAATAAACCCAAGTAAATCTTGAAAAATCATCAACAATGACATAAGTATATTTCTTGCCTCCAAAACTTTCTATCTCAAGTGGACCCATTAAATCCATATGCAAGAGTTGAAAACAATGTGTCGTACCAGTGTGTTGCTCATTGTGTTGGGCAGCACTATGGGTAACACGAGTTTGTTTCCCTTTGAGACAATCCTCACAAACGATTTTTTGTTTAAGATCAAGACTAGGAATGCCTTGGACAGCATCTAGGTTAACAATCTTTTCTATGTTACGAAAGTGAACATGTTCCAACTTTTGATGCCACAATGTAGTGTCATCAATTTTTGCCGAATGGCATACTTGCTTGTCTTCGACAAGATAACAATTATCACTAGATCTTGTACTGTCATCACACAGTTGTTAGTCTTGTCATAAACTTCACAAGTATCTTTATTAAATTTCACCTCTAAGTTGTCATCACAAAGTTGACTAATACTAATTAAATTAGTTACAAGTCCGTCAACATGTAAGACATTCTTTAAGGTTGGAAATCCAGACACATTTAGTGTCCCTCTCCCAATGATATTACTCTTGCTCCCACCACCATACGTTACACTACCCCCATGAACCGTTTCATAGTCTTTTAAAAACAATTTTGTTCCTGTCATATGACGTGAACACCCACTATCAAAGTACCAAGAACCTTCAATATTTGTTTTTAAAGCAGCGTAAACAACATCACATCTCAGATTAGCTTTTGATTTCCACACCTTTTTTGAATTTTTACTATTCTGACTGGGTGTGTTATCCTATGTGTTGGGCAACACCTCAGGTAACACCAAGGGACTGGACGATTTTTTCGAAACAATATGGCATTTATTTTTAAAATGTCCACGTGTGTGACAATATTGACACACCTTTCCTTTGTCACATGGTTCTTTTGAAGAAGAATCTTTGTCATAAAAACGTTCCTTAACAAAACAATTCTCATTATCATTTCTAGACAAGGTAGAAATAATACTATTCAAAGATTCTTGGAAACCAATACCTGCTTTGAGAGGTGTAGTTAAGTTCAAGATCTCATCCAACTTGGTAGATCCAGTGTTGAGCTTCTTCAAGGTGGTTTCGGCTAGAGTCAAATTGCCCTTGACTCTTTCAAGCTCGATTTCTCTCTTGGTTGCTTGAATCTCCATATGAGTCACATAGGCCTGGAGTCCTTCGTTCTTCTTGGTTAAGGACTTAACCAACTTGTTCTCTTTCTTCCATTCCATGAGCAACGCCTCGTAAAGGTCTTTTAACCCGGAAATGAGGTAATCTTTGCTCTGCTCATCCTCTTGTGTACTTCCTGTATCAGGGTTAGAAGAGCTAACAAAACAAACAAAGATTATTATCACATAATTCATCATACACAATCGGGTGTGATCATAGATGTTATCTCAGACTGGATAACACCTTGGGTAACACTGTCCTTTTCCGTGTTACTTACTGTGACAAACATGGTTGTTTGATCAGATTCTACCTCCTGAGATGGTCCTTCATCCTCATCATCACTGAGAGAAACCCATAGGTTCTTTCCTCTCTTCCTTAGAGTATTTGCACACTCATTGGAATAGTGACCCCAACCCGAGCAAGCATGACATTGAATGGATTCAATGTGTTTTGGATCGACCTTAAGCGATCGATGATGCTCTTCTTGGGTTCAACCTTGGGTTAGATGGGAAAGTCCTTTTTGGCATCGAATCATAAACCTTGGTTTGCTTCTCCTTTGCTTTCACCTGCATTTTTTCATTGTTATACTTTCTAACCATAGAATTGTATTTTTTAGCAAGTAAAGCAACACTAGCATTCTCATCAATTTCTTCAAAAACCTCATCTTCATTTTCTTCCAAAGAACTCGAGGTTTGAGTTTTCAAAACAACATTTTTCTTCTTAGATGCTTCACTTTGATCTAGGAGATTTAACTCAAAGTTTTTCAAAATACTCATTAAAGAATTGATATCCATAGTTGAAAGATTGTGAGCCTCTTCTATAGATGAAACTTTCATATTAAAACGCTCAGGAAGGGTTCTAATTGCTTTTGAGACAAGTTGTTTGTTGGTAAAAGGTTCACCCAACAATTGACACTCATTAGCAATATCAAATAATTTTTCAAAATAAGAAGGAATAGTTTCATTTTCACCCATCCTTAATCTTTCAAATCGGCTAGTAAGACCCCTAAGTTTAGTTTCACGCACACTGCCATCACGTTCACAAAAACGTTGTAAAATGTCCCATGCTTCCTTTGCAGTGAAACTATTTTGAATAAGTTTGAAAATATGCATATCAACCCACTCAAAAATGGCATTAAGTGCCTTTTCATTGAAACTAGCTTGGTTGATCTCTTCCATGTTCCATTCTGATTCAGGTTTGACTTGCACGTCACCATCCTCATCAGCAGGTAACATTGGTAAGGAGTAACCATTTGTTATAGATCGCCATGCTCGAAGATCAATTGATTTGATATGCGAGCGTAGACGGATCTTCCAATAACAATAATTCGAGCCATCTAACACAGGAAGACGCTTATTGTTAGGATTAGTCGGATCATAAGCCATGACACCTAGACCAAGCACTTAGTATCGTCAAGTGACCTGCTCTGATACCAATTGAAATTGTCAATGGCTTCACTGGAAAGAGATGTTACCGTAGATGTTACCCAACAACTTGGATAACACACCGACGGACAAAGACACACACACCAAATAAAATAGTTTGTAAAAACTTTGTGCAGCGAAATTAAATAACACAAGATATAATTTTCTCAAGTTATATAAATATATAACTTGAGTGTGCCTAGATGGCGAAGACTTTATAATCAATATAGGAAAATTACAAAGTCGAAAGTTTCCTATTGTTAATACAATGATGATGCTCTATGGAACTAAATGAGACAAAGCACGAATCCTATCCTTAGCCAACACTCTCTTAAACACTCAGTGTTTAAGCTAGAATCACAAGGGAGGAAGGATTATGCGAACCAAAGAACTTTGTCTCTCTTGTGCTATGGTGTGTGTATTTCGTATTTGGCATATCTTCAAATGAATCACACCTAGCCTATTTATAGCCTTCAATTGCCTTGGAGGCTACTCCAAAATAACAGCCTTGGACCTTCAGATCGTGTGAGAGGAGTGGAGAGATTTCTTGGCTTGAATTCCTCTTCTTGCGCCAACTTCCCTAGAATGTAGCAACCGAAACTTGAAGCCCAAGTCCTTGCTTCATCACCTTGTACTCTCTTGCTTTCTTTGTATTGTACACTTCAATTAATCAGCAACAACTCCATGACTTGGTCTTCCCACGTTTTTCTTTCTTCATCAAATAATATGGACCAAGCAAAAGTTACTCGTAAATCTACTATTTACGTGTAACTCCTTCACCAACTTCTTCCTCGTTTCTAGCAATTAATCCAACCATATATTAACCTGAAATATAGACCAACAAACACATATATCTTGCAAATAATATTAGACATTAGGATATAAATTAATATGGAAAGAATTATTAAATTACAAATCATTCCAGCTCTGGTAACACCCAACTGCCAGTGATAGCACCTGTGGTAACACCCACAGTCTGTACTAACAGGGTCTACGAAGCATCTAGACTCTCCCTATTAAACCATAATACTACGCTAGGGTGATCTTAACTGCTACGGAGGGGGAAAATTTTTGCAGGTACGTCTCTCTCTCTCTCTCTCTTCTTCCTCTTGTTCTTCTTTGCATAATGGAAGGCCACAATGCTGATCTGCCCGAAGGTTTTTCTTCCATGGGTTATCTTGATAATCCTCATGAAGAGCGTTGCGAACTCACTTTGTCAGACCTTTTTAATTTGACCAACGCTTTTTCGGAGGGTACGATCTTTATGAACCCTAACCCTAGTATGGCTTTCGACTGTATTTCTTCTGAATGGGTGTGTTTTCTGGAATCTCCTTTTGTCATAGGGTTAAAATTTCCTTTCTCCCCTTTAATCACACGTTTCTTTAAAGTCACCGAACTTGCTTATACTCAATTGATGCCGGTAGGCCGGAGAATTTTAGAAATGTTTGATAGGTTAAGTATCTTGATAGGCTTGAGGGTTGGGATGGAGGAACTTGCTTGTTGTTATGATATAAGGTCACACGGGTCTTCTAGGTACGGTTTTAGGGTTAAATCTAGGGCGCAAGGCTTGTTGGCTGAATCCTTAGATAAGGATAGGGGTTAGAAAAACAGATTCTTTTATGAAAAGAAGAGCAGTCTGGCTGGTGGTGACAAAATGGTGTCTGAATGGAGGAAGGAAGGTAGTCTTGCTACTTGATCCTTTTTATCCTTCATTGTTTCATCTTGATTGCTGACTCTCTTTATCTTTCTGCAGTTCCTAAGTTGATCAAGTTATTCCCTGGTCTCCCCGATTCGTTGGAAATTGTTGAGCAAATTAGGGCTTTGCCTGAAAACCTTCGAAAATTTGTCTCGTTGTTTGTAGCATTGAGCATTGAGAAACTGGTTGTTGAACCGCCTAAAGAGTGTAGCCACAAAATGTCTTCTGGTAATCTTTTTTTTCCATTCTGAAGTTATACTTCATAGTTCTTATGGTACTGACATATTGACTTTGTATTTCTGCAGTAACCCGTTCTCAATCTGGATTTACAGCAAGTGAGTTGGTAGCAAAGTACAAAGGCAAGGGGAAGGTTGAAGGGAGTAACTTGCCCCAGGTGCCCAAACTGGAGGTTGGAGACAAGGTGATGGTCAAAAAGAGGAGAATACAAGAGGTGGTTGACGTGGAAATTGCGGTGCCCAGCGAAGATGAGCTTGAGAAGAAGGTAATGCACTGTCCCCCAAGAATTTCTTTCTTTCTACTAGCTTTGATTAAAACCGAGTGTTATCCTGGAGACAGATTGTGGCTGCTACAGGTTTGATGGCAAGTGAAGTTAAGCTGTGGAAGGAAAAGGCTGAGTCTTCTTCTAAGGCTAAGAAGGAAGCAGAAGAAAACCTCAAGGACATGCTGAAGAAGAAGAATGAGGAGATCGAAGCAAAGGACAACGAGTTGAACCAGTGGGTAATTAGGGTGGCTGAGTCAGGTAGGAGGCACAACAAGGAGGTGGAGTCCATTCGAAGTGAGCTGATGGCGGAGGCTGCGAAATCTGTTTTCGAAGCCAAGATAGAGATGATCAAAGAATACCAGGCTGGCAAGCATGCTGAAAGGGATTTGGAGGATGAGTATGCGGCTTTAAGGAGGATTGCAGGTGAAGAGACAGGTGAGGTGAATTTGAAGGTACAGGATGCAGGGAAGACGGAACAAATGGGTGAGACCCAAGAAGAGAAGGTGGAGAAGGTAAGGATGAAAAGTCATCTTAATTTTTCTTGAATGCTTTTGAAAAACAATTACTTTTAATTTGAGGGGTGGCCTCAAAAACAACTTATGGCTTGTTAACTTTGATATTTTTACTGAGGGATTTGTCCTCGCTTTAGATGATACACTTTTTTAGGTTGTAAGGTTTTATGCATGTCTGTGTGGACATGTTTTTGGTATTTCTCCATGTCTTTGTGGCAGTGTTCTAAAAATCGGCCTAGGCGGCCGCCTAGGCGCTAGGCGGTGGCCGGGCGCCGCAATTTATGCCTAGGTGGGGAATTAGGCGCTAGGCGGGTCTAGGCGGGCTGGGCGGTATTGGGCGGGTTTGGGTTGGGTTTTTTAGATTTAATTTAATTTTTATCTTTTTAATATCCACAAAAAACAAAACAAACAACACACAAATAGCTACTCTCTCTCTTCGATTATTGACCTAAGGTTGGGCTCAATCTCTCTCTACTCTCACGACGACGAGAGTCTCGCCGTTCTCTCTCCACCGTCTCCACCATCACAGTAAGCTTCTCTCTCTCTCCCTCTTGAATACACCAGTTATGTAAGCTTCTCTCTCTCTCTCTTGAATAAAATTTGGGGCTTTCAATTACTTGAAACTTTTAAGTAGTCTGTTGGGAACTTGGGATTGACTTGAATCAAAGACACTAAGATCTGCCTAAAGCTATAGTCGGACGTCGGTTTAGGTTTTTGATCAATTTGCTATAGATTTGTTTTCGTGAAAGTACCAGAATGACATAATCTGATAACCATTTGATGTTCATTTACATTTACCTACATTTGCTTTGAAATGAGGTTGGGTTTAGTTCCTACTTGTCCCTTATTCACCTTACTTGGCAATTGTAGAGCTATCTTTTAGTCATACTTGTGTTCTCATCACCACTGACTACAACCTTTACTGAAATTTCTTTGGCTCAATTAATTATTTAATTTGCTTAGTGCCTAAATGAGTTTATGCAACGTCTTGAAGCAAAATGAATGCATAATTTTCTGCTTATTTAATTTGTTTAGTGCCTAAATGAGTTTATGCAACATCTTTAATGAATGCATAATTTGTTTAGTGCCTCAATTAATTATTTAATTTGTTGAACTATGTTCTCATGGTTTACAAATGACTGAATGTTATAGTATTACTATTAATTAATAATTATTAAAAAGTCTACTATCCTTTTCTCTTTCTTTCAAGCAATTGGAATTCTAAACTTGCTATGGTATTGATTGTATTTGTAGTTTGTACATAACTTTGTTTTTGTTCCGTCATAAATTTGATTTGCTGTTGGCACCGGCAAGGTTTTATATGGAATATATGCAAAATTTGTCTAATTTCTCGGCCCTGCCTAGGCCCCGCTTAGGCCCCTAGGCGCTAGGCCCGACTCCACCGCCTAGCGCTTTTTAGAACCTTGCTTTGTGGTGACATGGTGGAAATTTTTAGGATATTTTGATAGTAAATTGGTGGGATTTCTAGGCGTAGCAAGTTGATGTTACGGCCTGGAAATATTTTTGGGAATGTAATGGGATAGGAATGAATAGATGTTGTTCCTACAACCTTTGTGTTCTTGTGGTAACATGTTGATGTTACGACCTGTTGTTTTATCTGGAGTTCATAATTTTAGTTAAGTGCAAGAAGGTAATCAACATGTACTTGACATGTTGGCCCACCTACAACTTAACTAAAACATGAAAAACGTGCGCCCGAGCGAAGGTGTGGATACCCTTAACAACTTTAAGAAAGATGTGAAATCTCTGACCCTTCAGAAAGGTATGTACCATTTTGGGTTTGGCGGTGAACGTTGAGGATCAACAATTCTGATATTGTTGCTACCCGAAATATCAGCCTGTTAATTTGTCCTATCCTACAACTTGGAATGTTTGGTAAGCTGAATGCTGACCTGATTTGGACATGTTGGTCATGCTGGTCTTAATGGGAACTCGCAAAATAAAGAACATGTTAGGGGTGAGCGTTAATTTGGTTAACGCTCATCCGGTGCTTAAGCTGGCAAGAGTTTAAGAAATATAAATTAAATCAGAATAACATAATTGAAAGTATAGTAAATCATACCTGACTCTTGGGAATGGATAGGCGAGCCATCATTTACATGAAATGCAATCTTGAGTAAAATTGCAGTCCGATTTTTCGAAATCTTTATCCTATCTAAGCTTGAGAGGGTGTGTGCCCCTTTTCCAGTTTTTGCCCACAGAGTCCATTCAGTTTGGCCGCAACTTTTTCTGCCCTTAGCCTCCTTAGTGCAACTTGAGAATAGTCCTTCGGCCTATTTCCCTTTCACCCGGTCAAGGTGTTTCATCAACATGTCGTTAGCTCCAACTTGTTAGGGTTCGTTGGTGTAAGCATTTGCTAGCCCGTTTCCTTGCCTTCGCATGGGGATATCGCGTCTTTGATTTTCGTAAAGACCTTAGTTTTTACCTATTTTTAGAAGTAGTCTGCCACCATGGATGCTTTGCCCCAGTACGACTGCTTTCTCCCAAATCGCTACCAATTCCTTATAATAAAGAGATCCTTCCTTGAGCCCCAGCCCGAAGGTTTTATGATCGTCAAGCGGATAACGATAATGGATTTGCACTCTGATGTTCTTCCTGGGA
Organism: Adenophora triphylla var. japonica; assembly: GCA_022495995.1. Taxonomy (NCBI): domain Eukaryota; kingdom Viridiplantae; phylum Streptophyta; class Magnoliopsida; order Asterales; family Campanulaceae; genus Adenophora; species Adenophora triphylla. The sequence continues at coordinate 331,899 of JAFEMH010001981.1, forward strand.
TTTGGTTCGATCTTTCAGTAGAGCCAACATTCTAGTTGGGTGTTTGCAACCTGGTGACGGTTCCGGTAGGCATCTTGAATCTTTCTAATCATCTAAAGACCATGGTTCCCACAGACGGCACCAAACTGTTTTGGTCAAATTTAAGCAATTTAACTCCGATGATGAGAATCGGACACCATGGAATATGATGATATCAATTCAAGACGTTGAGACAGAAAAATTAACGAGGAAAGCCCTTGAACAACATGTTCGCCGGCATAAAACCTCAGAACAATGGAGTTTTATTAATATCATGGTGGTGAAATATGTCTTGGCGTAGGTACAAGGAGTGTAGATGTTCATAGTTTGTGAGTGTGTGTTTACATGTGTTACTTATCCCCTTATAAATATGGAAAACGTCAAGATATCCCCCCTTTTCCGGATGAATTGGTTTGAGCCTTTATTTTCTTGTTGAAACTGACCCTTGATGTAGTTCAAAACGGCCGAACTCTCCTCCTGAATACTCGGTCTTGTAACGGCCATGTAATCACAAGTTAATAGCCAATTTGTTCCGTCAAGTGGATAGCTCAAGATGTCTTGCCAGGATGTAGATTTTTTCAGCCTCAACACCTAGAATTAACAGAAGCTAACTTATGGTTGTATACTGACATCAAATAACAGAAGCTAACCTATGGTTGATTCTCTGAACAAAATCATTATGGTTGTTGATGACGCCAGAGCTTTTCGGGGTCAGGAGCGGTTCAAGGATATCTGGCTAGGATATATTTAGTGGTTTTGTGTACCTAGATCACAACACAAACAAGCACCGTTAAGATCAAAGTTGGATGTTACTCCAACTCAGGCCCTCGGGTGTGAGAGTAAGAATACTGAGTAATAAGGCTTTGAATACCTTTGGAGTGTGTGTGTTTAGGTTTAGAGAGTAAAAGAGCTTACTCAATTGTATATGAAACTTACCTTGCCCAAGGGGGTAAAGGCCTTCTATTTATAGGCAATGCCATGGTGCTTGTTGAGGTAAGCACGAGATCGGCCACAGGGGCACTTTGGTATTTGACCGGCTACACGTGTCCGCGGCTAATTGGTCTGTCGGGGAGGGAACATTGATCGTCCAGTGGAACATTGGATCGTCCAGTGACATGGCCGAAAGGGACATGAGCCGCGTAGCCGCTTATTGCATTAAATGGAATAAGAGGCGCCTGATCGAGCCGTATTAAATGCGCTGGACTGGGAGCTTCTGCAAGAGCCGCTCGTCAGAGCTGCAAGCTAACTTGCTCGGTAAGGCTTCGACATTAACCGGGAAGCGGCGTGTGCCGCGGTCGACGTTGTGCCGCGGTCAAAGATATATGACGCGAGCACGGTTGATGCGGGCATGACTCATGCGGCGCGTATCCAACGGCGGGGTTCCAAGTGGTCCTCGACGGGGACGAACCGAGGAGGGACACGGTCTTGACCACAAGTGGCCTGTTGTCCGCGGTCTTCCCTCCAGCCGGTCTAGGAACTGCTACGTCATCGGTTCCTTGGACTAGACCAGCGCGGGCCCGGTCCAGTAGATCCGGGCTCATCGATGGCCCCTAGCTCCAAGTGTGATTATTTATGGTCGAGTGAGGAGCTACTAGAAGCTCGGTCTGCCTCACTGCTCTCGCGCGAGCACCGGTGTTAGCGTTTTCCTTGCTTGTTGCTGCCCTACGGGCCAAAGTGGAACGTTCGGGAGGCACCAGTGAGCGACACGTAGTCCCTCGTACGGCGTGCCTCCCGGTTAGCAGTGGGCCCCTTGGCGAGATGAAAAGACGGGTTAGTGGTACGTCAGGGTACGTGTCGGCCATCCAAGGGGTAATAAATGCAAAAGGTATTTAATTTTTCGAATTTTCAAACGTTGGAAACGGTTCATGGTCCGAGGTTGGATTTGTGGGCTAATTAATACGGGTTAACGGGTTAACCCGTATAGTAGGCCTTATAAATACCAAACCCTTAAACCTCAAACCCTTTTTACCGTTTCCAAATCTTCGTAGAGCTTTTGAGAGAGAAATCTTCTTTGCGAATTCTTGTGCAACCGTTCTCCGAATCCACCACTCAATCTTTCTTCTCGTAAGTAATTGGGTGTTTTCTTCTTCATCTCCTTCGTTTTTCTTTTCTTGGTTTCGAACAAAATGACCACTCGAGAGTTTGGACCCCGCCGTCCCATGAGTTAGGAGATGGGAGCACTCCAGATCTGTTTCTTTGTTTGCGTAAACGGACGTGGGGATATTTAGGAAGGTAGGCCATGGGTGGCTTAGATTATCCGCTCGAGTGCTTCCGGTATTTCGCGAAAATCCCAATGGGGCCTTTTGTCCCACCCCGGTTGTGGGAGGCCAAGGATAAAAGGGTAAAAAGGAACGGTGATGTTTTGGTGTTGGGGATACCAAGTAGCCGAGAAATTTTGTGATGGGGGTTTTGTGCGGGTTTCCCGCGAGAGAGGCTCGGCTCTGAACGCCATGAACTAGTGAGGAGAGCGATTCGCGTCCCGAAGTAGTTTGTGGCTGGGAAAAGTGCGAACCGATGGATCCCGAACAAACCAATCTGCCAAGGGCACCGGCACAGACTTGAATGACCCTTTAGATGTTACGCCCATAAGGACCATCTTTCCCCCGTTGTGCCCGCGGCCCACAGTGGCGAGGACACCGAGGCCGAGCAGCCGGCGAGGAACTTGACCCCCGACTTCGAGGTGGCCGGAACCCGAAGTGAAGCCGAGTCGGAGGCGGCCCCGCCGCTGGTGACCCCACCGGTCTCTTTGGCTCCTCGAGCTCTGAGAGGCAAGAAGATGACTCAAGGAGAGGGGATAGGAGGGCGGGGACCTCCAAGAAGGCCGCCGAGACCACCAATATAGTGGATGCCTTCGAGAGCTCGACTCCGGAGGAGGAGGAAGTGATTGTGGCCCCCGCCCGAAACAAAGGCAAGAGGCCGCCAGGAGGCGAATCCCCTGCCGCGTGGCAGTAAGAAGGCCAAGGAGGCGGCCACCATTGATTGGGAGGAGGACATATACGAAGTATATAATGTGGACCGCAAAGCATACCGTGTCCGCACCTTAGGGCAATGTTCATCTAAAGGACAAGGACAAGCTGCGGCCGAGACGGTGGCGATGTCCGCGAGAACAATAAGGCCTCGCATTTTTTATGGAGCCCAGTTTGAGAACGGATTGAGGCCGCCTGGACCCCTTCTTCTATTTCTTTACGGAGTTCAACTCCCGCCGCCCACGCACCTCGACTCCCAATGCCATCCGGCCATTGTCTCCTTCACAGCTGTGTGCAGATTCATGGGTTATGAACCTACCATTGCTGGGCTCTACGCCTACTACCAGAACCAAATTAGCCGCGGCATTCTGAGCCTGAAGGCTAGGAACTACTCCACCAGGACCTTCTCTCCTCCCTCCAACAAGTTTGACCAATGGAACCAGAGGGACATCCTGGTGATTGAGTCTAGATTCGGATGGCCCTTCTCCAAACCTTCACACCCTGTCCCTATGAAGGTGGCCGCTAGCAAATATCCGACCCTTCCACAGGCCGATGCGCTGCGCCTTTGCCATAGAGAGGCATCTGGCCTTTTACTTGGACAGCGGGGATGAGCCCGTATATGACGTGGGCGCCATAGTGGAGGATGAGCCTCTACTGATCTACTCGGGGGTGGCTCCTCGCAGGGAGGGCGCCCCACATGCCCCCAGAGTAGTAATAGAGCCTCTGCCCCGCGACCCTGATTGGCGGGTGCACGAACATTACCAGTTCGAGGCGGCCTGTAGGACACTGTATGCTTTGGGCGGCTGAGTGCGATCCCCCCGAAATAATTGGTCTCTGATTCCACTATGAAACTGTTTGCCAATTTACTTTGCTTTTGATTTTTTGAACTGCTTTGCTAACCATTTTTCTTTCCCTCCAGAGTAGATCCGGACCTGTACAATTTCTGATGGCTCCTCCACTAAACGCTGCTCAACTGAAGGCCAAGAACATGAAGGCCAACAAAGAAGCTGCCTGAAGAGGCAGAATGAGATGGGAGGGGTTCCCACAAAGGACAAGCACCGCGCCTCGTTGCGAGCAGAAAACCGGGGACACTCTACCTCGTTCCCGAATTATTCTCAAACCGGAATCTGCCTCCACCTCCCGGGGTCCTCCACCCCACGCTGTCAGGGCATCTTCTCCCGCCGCACTATTGCCTCCGGCACACCGTGAGCTTGCCCAAGAAAAGGACTGAGAGAGAAGCTGACCTGACGCACAGGGAGAGGTCTTCGAAGACCCAAAAAGTGGGGGATACCTCTACTCGCAGCCCCCCTGCTGCTGACACCGCCTCTACCACCGCTCCCCCCATCGCGGGGACAATTTGCTCGGGGACAATTTGCTCGGTGGCCTATCCGATTTCTTCCCTGGCCACCCGCGAGGAGGCATGGGAGAAAAGGAAGCAGGTGGGGACGTGCCCGCCATTCTGGGGTGGATGCATGCCGGTGCGCCCAAAATTCTGCTTTGTGGGCATTGGGGCGATCAACCGGCTCTTTGCCCACGACTTCTACCACCAAAGGGTGGCGGAGAAGGAGAACCCGTCGGCCTTGATGGGGGATATTGGGGTTGCCACTTGAGGTAGGGACCTTTCTTCCGGCTTCCTCACCTAGCCTTTGATTTTCCACCTAATTCGACTTTCTTCCTCGCGGGTGGGCAACAAGGCAATGAGGCTCCGGAGACTTGTGACGATCTGTCCATTGAGATTGCCAGCAATACCGAGGACACGGCGGGCAAACTCCGCGGCTTGGAGCAGCCCGGGAGAAGGTGGGTACTCTGAGCTCCCTCCTGGATGCCGAGGAGAAGGAATTCGCGACTCATGGAGTCCGATCTCGAAGGAGCTTCCGGGAGCGGGTTCTGCGAGCCGAGCGAGCCTAGAAAAGGCAAAGTGGTCGACGGAATGAGCTCCGCGGGCACAAGACCAAGCTGGAGCAAAGAAATGAAGAGCTCGCAACCAAACCGGGAGGCTGCGGAGGAGTCTGGTCAAACTCCCTGGAGGCTAAGGCGATGAGCTCTCCGAGAAGCTGCTACCCTTACGCAGTTTGAGTGGAGAGGAGAGGATGCTTGGCCGAGGCTCGCGAAGAAGTCAGTAGAGGAGTATAAGAACTCGACCTCGGTTCACCGCGGAGTGCTTAGCCCGGATATAGAGCAAAGTGTCCGGACACTGAATCCACGGAACCCGCGGCCAGCGGGCATGTTCTCCGTGCGACGGTTAGGCCGTAATTGGCTCATTTGGTTGCTGCGATACGGAGTGTGTGCCGGGCATGCGCTAGTTCCTCTGTCAGGAAGAGGTCGAGGTTGGATCTCTCTCTGCGGCCTCTGCCCCGGTGGCGAAGTGGCCCGCCACTCGGGCGATCTCGGCCCCGGATGCTCTGCGCCGGGGGCAAACCCTTATCCTTGGGGGATGCCACGGCTCGGGTTCTTCCGGGGGGCCGGCCCTTGGAGATCTATTCCCGCGGGCGGCTCCGGCTCCGGCCTCCGCGAGCTAGCTCCTCTACCAGCGAGGTGACTCAGGAGACCGGCTGCCTTCCCCGACTCCGGACTCAGAAGCGGGCGCGGGGTGCGGCACCGAGAGCCCAAGGAGAATGCTCCCTTAGTATAGGATTTTTGTTTTTTTCTTTTTGTAATAGTTTAGGACCCTTTTGTAATAAGTGTAGGAACTTGTAAATACTTTCTTAATATAAATAGAAGCATTTTTCTCCAACTTTGGCTCGCTTTATTTTTATCTTAATTGCTCGTCTCGTAGGCTATTTTGAGTAGTTTGGCAATCTTCGAGCATCTTAACACTTGCATTCTTGCCTTATCACTTTTTCCGAGCGTTTTTGACTTGCAATTAACTTTATACTCTCCTTGCGGGCGGCGGCTAATAGGCCCTTTCGCCGCATTTTTGAGTTTTCCTAACTCTTTATTCAAAACCACTTAGGTTTTTGTGAGAGTCGACCTTATTCTTCTATGATCGCGTTTGTTTAGCCTTGTGGCGAAAGTTAGGGGTCTTGACCCCGGTTGTCTATTTGGCTTTGTTAAACTAGTTTGATCACTCTCATCCATTTACACTTATTCCCGGCCTTGCGGCTGTTTGTGGTGTAAGTCAAAAGTAGCAATGCAAGCATACTTTCATAGGGCATGCAGGAAGGTGGCCGTGAGGCTATTGTCAGCCTTGACGAAAGGTAGGAGCATATTTTAGCATAGAGGCCACTTTAACCCACTGGCATCTGTATCCCCTTATTGGAGGTTCTCACTTATTTGACCACTTTATTCAAAACTCCCTAAGGTTTTCGTGAGGGTCTCGTGGCGATACGGTGAACGGGCTTATATGTAGGCCTTTGTCACATCTGAGGCGCGTACGAGTAACGGCCACTAACGAGGTCCTTCGCGCAATTAGTGGGTCGGACTTCGGTCATTGTCCCAGCTAGAGTCAGTAGGCACGGGCATCATGGCCTTTGTACTACGTTCATCTATATCCACTTATTTTTGGGTGTTGGTGTCACGCGAGCGAGGAGAGAGTCCTCCCGCGATCACGGTACGGATCGTAATGGATCTTTGTACATATATAGGCATGCGGATCCTTAGATCTTTGCGCATCGGTAAGTAGGAGCTCGTATGTTGGCTCTTGAACTCATTTGGCATCCGAACGCGGGCATCCGCATAGCTTTTGAAATTTGGTGGGAATTGATTTTTGCATCAAAATATGATGATAACTTCACCCTTATATATATATAGTCTATACTCCTTCCAAAAAATTACAAAAGACTTCAAAGAAGTATCTCTTAAGGTGGTCGCTATTCGGGAGTGCTTAAGCTCTTCTCCCTCTTTTGGTCGCAACATATAGGTGCCCTCTTTGACTATCTTTGTGACCTCGTATGGACCTTCCCATTTCGGGGATAGCTTGTTGAAACCGGGTTGGGTCCCTTGGACCTCTACGCTTACGAGTACCCAGTCTCAGCGAAAAACTCCTCTTATTTACTCTTTTATCATGATGCTTCTTCGCTTTTTGTTTGTAGTTCACCATTTTTTCATGTGCCGCATTCTCTTTCCTTCGAGATCGTCCAGGTCACACCTTACATTTGCCTCGTTTTGAGACTCGTCGAAGTATGTGACTCTGTACGAGGTAGGGCTACCTCAGCTGGAGCCATTGCCTCGACCCATACGTGAGCGAGAAGGGAGTTTCTCTGTTGAATTTCTTATCGTGGTGCGGACACCCCATAATGCGATGCGGAGCTCGTCCAACAACGTCCTCCTCGTCCTTCCAAATTTTTCTTTAAGGCGGTTAGGACTAGCTTGTTCGCGGCCTCGGCTTGACCATTTCCCCGAGGATAGGCAGCTGCGGACTTACGATGTTGCACCTTCATTCTCGCACATTCGGCGGTGAATTTTGCGGAGAGAATTGGGTGCCATTATACGAAATTATTGCTCGGGGAACCCCAAATCGACAATAGATGTGGTCGTGGACAAAGCGATAGTGTTATCCTCGGAAATAGTGGCGAAGCCCTTTGCTTCCGTCCACTTGGTGAAATAATCCACGGCCGCACGGCATACTTGATGCTTCCTCTAGCGATTGGAAATGGTCCGATAAGATCTATCCCCAGCGTATCAAACTAGCGCGACGACGGTACTACCAAAGTCTCGCTCTTTGTTGATGGTAGTCTAGGGATGTCCATGCAAATCTCGGCACTTATCACATTTTCTAACATACTCCTGCTTGCAATCCCTTCTCATTTGTGGGCGAAAAGAATCCTTGGAATTTGATCTTGTCACGAGAGGGTGCGAGCACTGGATGTCCGCCACAAACTCCTTCATGAACCTCGTAGAGCAAGTTGGTGACCGTGTGAGTCTTAACACATCTTAGTAAAGGCTTGGTGAATGATCGCCGAAAAAGCACCCCATCGAGGACGAGGTATTTCGCGGACACCGATTACGATGGCTCTAGCCTTTCTTGGATCCTCGGGGAGGGTTTGCTTCTCGATGTAATCCTTCATTTCATCCGCGATCCCTTACTTGATCCTCAATATTGTTTATACGTATTCGATCTATAGCGGGTCTCTCAGTGAATTCAATCGGCAATTTGTCTCCAACTCACCAATTTCTTGCTCGGTTATTCTTGAGAGGAGGTCGGCTTCCACATTGTCCTCTCTCGTGACTTGGTTCATTTCATAGTAAGTGAAATTTTTGATGAGGGTTTTGCGAGGTCACGATGCGAGTTAGTCTTGGGTTGATAGTATCATACTCCCCCTAATTTGATTAACTATGGTGAGAGTCACTATTGATCTCAATATTACGAACTCCCAAGTCTCTTGCCGGTTCCATGCCCGTATGATCGCTTCATATTCGGCTGATTGTTTGATGCCTCGAACTTGAACCTCGAGGCCCTCATGAATTTCTCCCCGCGAGGGTGCGATCAGTATGCCAGCTCCATTTGATTAACTTGCTCGCGGAGCCGTCCACATATAAAATCCACACCTCTTAGGACGCTCCCTTGGTTGAACAATTTACGTGCTCGGGCTTTTGGGTCATCTTACGATTACGCTTTCGCTTTCTTTTTCCGAGGTCATTTGTCAGCTAATTTGAATGATGATTCTACTACAAAATCAACTAAGGCTGCGCTTTGATTGTCTTTCTCGGGGAGTAGGTGATGCGGAACTCGGTGAGTTACATAGACCCAGCTAGCATTCTCCCCAGGGACTCTGGTTTGTGTAAAACCTTTCTAAGCGGGGCCTCGGTTAGTACGGTTATAGGATGTGCGAGAAAAGTAGGCTCTTAATTTTCGAGCGGATCTGAGCAACGGCGTAAGCTAACTTTTCTATATTAAGATAACGCCCTTCTACGGCGGACGGTGCCTTACTTACATAATAAAAATGGTTTTGGGAGTTATTCTCCTCCCTTACAAGAGCATTGCTCTTGCCCGGATCGATGTGGCTAAATACGGAAAAAGCTCTTCTCAGGGCACCGGCCGCCTGAGGTGGGTTTGCCCAGGTATGTCTTGACTTCTTAGCGATGGCACTCGGTGCTCCATGTAAATTCATCGGCTCTCTTCCCCCTTTGAGAGTTTTGAAGAAGGGGAGGCATCTCTCTGTGACCGCGAGATGAAGCGGCCGAGTGCGGTGATGCGACCGTTGAGTTTTTGTACATCCTTCACGCGGGCGGGAGGTTTCATGTCTAATAGGGCTGGATTTTCTCTGGATTAGCCTCTATCCCTCTTTGGTTGACCGTGAATCAGGAACTTGCCCGCCTTGACCGAAAGCGCACTTAAGGGGTTTAGCTTCATCTTTGTTATGGCGCAAGTTTTGAAGGTTTCCTCCACATCGAGTTCGTGGGAGTTTTCCTTAGTTTTTATGACCGTATGTCGTCGATGTAGGCCTCAGATTTACGCCTAGTTGGTTTTTAAAGACCCAGTTGACCGTGCGGCGATATGTGGCTCACACTGCATTTTTAGCCCAGAAGGGCATCGTAGTGTAGCGGTATGTCTTGCCGCGGCAAATGAAGGCTACGGGCGGACATCTTCGGGAGCCATCTGGATGCGGTGGTAGCGGAGTAGGCATCGATGAAGCTTAGAACTACGTGTCAGGCTATAGAATCCACCAATACGTACATGCGAGGAAGAGGGAAGCAATCTTTGGGGCATGCCTTGTTGAGATCGGTGAAATCAGCCTTGCGTCCTCCATTTGCCGTTGGATTTCTTAACCGCTGACCACATTGGCCGGCCCAGGGTAGGAGATCTCCTTTATTATCCCGCTTTTAGCAACTTTTCCACCTCTTCCTTGATGGCAATCTCTTTCTCAGGGAGAAATATACGGATTTACGGTGAATGTTTTTGAAGGAGGGGTCATCGTTGATTTTATGGAGGATCACGTCCTCGGCGATGCCTTGCATATCTTCCACCCTCAGCGAACACATCGCAATTTGCTCTAAGGAACTCGATAAGTATCCTTCTTTCCTCATTGTGAATTTCCGGTGACCTTAGCTTGTTTGCTCGGGAAGTGGGGATTGATTACCACCTCCTCGAGCTCGTCGTTAGGTTGAAGGTCGGCGATTTCACGATTGTGCGGGGAGTCGATAACAATAGTTGGGGGGTTGACACGAGCTTCGGTCGGTGTTGCCGTTGAATATATGATATCACGGTCAATTTCCCCCTATTCCTCGATCAATATATCCTCCCTCAACGAGGGCGGCCCAGTTGCTTTGATTTTACGCTCATTTTGAGCTCCGCCTTTGTGGAATGGAAAGAAAGCATGCCAATTAGTACGGGTGGCGGCGGGAGTGCGAGGGCTTTCCCCTTTTTTGACTTGTCCTCGCCACTTTCCCTCTATAATTTTGTCCTCGCCCTCTATCTGCGGGCGGGATGTACGGCCTTTCTGTTCTTTCCTTTTTTCCTCCGGTGCTCGGAGGAATCTCCGGCCGGTTCTTGATGGTAGCAACCCCGCGGGGTGTTAAATTTCACCCTTTGGTGGGGACGGACGCAACTATTCCCAATTCGGCTGAGCGATTACTGTGAGAATGGCATTGTATTGGGAAGGAAGATCGACCACCATGAAAGTTATCTTGGCCGTCTTACTGCGTAGGTTTTTCTCCAGTAGCTACGTCAAACACAATCGTCCCCTTTACCACTTACGGCGTGGTTTGTGAAGCCTTCGAGCATGCCCGCGTATGGAGTGAGATGTGCTTAGTCATTCTCATTCCAATCAAAGTATGGTAGTAAAGTATGTCGCGGGCGGCTCCGGTATCTACCCACACTTGCGGCTTTATGTTTGCCGGTTGATTCTCATTACGAGGGTGAGTGGGCGTGTGGAATGAAAAAAGGGTGGAGGCAAGTTCGCTCCTTTTGAACCCAATTTCCGGCTCTTCCTCCGGGGCCGGGCGGGGATGGAGAAAACCTTCTCTAATGTCCGAATTTGGAGAGACAATCGCTTACTAGTGGGAGGTTCCTCCCCGATGAAGTTAATGTCATAGTCCCCAAAATCGTCATCATTATTATCTCTTTCATTCCTGTCTGGTCCCCGCGTGTGTCGTGCCGCTGGCGATCATTGTTATTGGGGGCGATATTGTTTCCCTTAACCCGCTTGGTTAGCTCCCCGTTATTAATTTTCTGTTTGGATTACTCGCTTCAGGAAACAATCCTCGGTTCCGTGCCGTGGTCGTTGTGAAACTCACGAAATTTAAGTCTACTCCTCTCATTTGGCTTTCGAAGCGTGGGGGAGGAGGAGGAAAGTCTGAGGCTCTCATGATCACCACCCTTGGGTCGGTGAGCTGCAGTAAACTGTTTCGGCCACGGCTTTTTGAGCCTTTACGATCCCAGGCCTCTGCTTTTGCCACGATTATTGGTATGAGCGAGGCTCTGGGGTGGTCTCTGGACTTGGCTTATCCTTTCTTTCGCGAAGCTCGTGGAGCGGGCACACTAGGCTCTTCGGCGGAAGGCAATGGCCGAGGCCCTTTCATACATTTCCTCCATTTGATTTAGGTTTCTTTGGAGGCAAAATTCATTTTGAGGAAGGAGTTGCGAGGCCACCCTCAAAACATAGTGCGATATCACTCTCGTCCGGGTCCACAATCTCCTCGCTCACCTTCTGAACAGGATATATAATCTTTTGTAGGCTCATTTGGTGCACGCTTGACACGGACAAGATCTGTCTTTGGTCTACGGGCACACGCTGCTCCAGAAAGGCATTGAGGAAGAGGACTACGGGCTGGGCGAATATTTGGATCTGGCGGGGCTTGAGGGCTAGCATCAAGATAGGGCCTTGCGATGAAGGTCGCAGCCAGGCTTTGCACATCACGGACTCATCCGCGGAGAATAAAGCCATCGGCCCTCAAATCTTCCCATATGACTCTTGGCATTTTTGGATCCGTCATAGTGTCCATCTCGTGGGGTTTGCTCGCTCTTTCGATCGGTGCTCGCGCAATTTTATCGGCGAAGGCGTCCATAGTGCGGCCACACTTCGGCGACCTTCGATGGGTTTCCCACATCTTCGCATGAATTCCACAAACTCGGGGTTCGATCATCAACCTTTTGCTTTTTAGCTCGTGGAGCCACGGCCTTCTCCTTGGCCGGAGCCAAAGGTCCGGCTTTGGACTTCGCACGGTGATTTGGCTGTGCCTCTTCCCCCTTTCCTCGCTATCATCTACATGCACCACGCTCCGTAGGCCGTGTCCGCGCTCGAGGCCGGGTCGGCCCGGCTTTGCCCCAGCGGCTTGCTAGCAAGCGAGTGTGCGGGAGCTCGTTGGGAGAACCTTTGTGACCTCGAGGGAACCGTAGCCCTCCATTGGCCTCTATTTCAAATATTTCCATCTCCGCGTCGTTGATGGCCATGGCCTCCGCGACCGGTTTGGATTTGGAGGCTAGGATTTCCTTCCTTCTCGGGATCCGTTGCGGGAAAGTGGGGTGGTCAGATTGGTGTTTTTATGCGAGCTTGGGGAGTTTTTTGGGCTAGTGTTTAGTAGGGCTTGGGCTTTCTCGGCCACGGGCTTCCTCGGTAACCTGGTGGAGAACTCGTTGGTGGGGATTTTTGAGGCCGAGAATGGGCCCCCATTCTCGTTGAAGACAGAGTTGGTTTGCCTTTCCCTATTGTTATTGGAGGGTTCGGCTTGGTTTTCCTCCTCTATAGTTAAATGACCAAAGCATTTTTTAGAATTTGAGACATGTCACGTAAAGGTGAAAATAAGCGAAAAGAAGTGTCTTTTGACGATCAGATTGTTTAGGACTACAGGGGTATGTCTGAAAACAAAAGTTTTAAATGGGAAAAACTTAGTGACGTAAAATAGAAGAGCCTTTCGATTGAATTTGTTTAGGACACGTGAGGTGCCTTGAAAACAAAAGATTTTTAACGAGAAACGAAAGAAAGTCGGCTTCCTAAGAATGGAACCACCGATGACGCCACAGCCTTTTCGGGGTCGGGAGCGGTTCAAGGATATCCGGCTAGGATATATTTAGTGGTTTTGTGTACCTAGATCACAACACAAACAAGCACCGTTAAGGTCAAAGTTGGATGTTACTCCAACTCAGCCCTCGGGTGAGAGTAAGAATACCGAGTAATAAGGCTTTGAATACCTTTGGAGTGTGTGTGTGTTTAGGTTTAGAGAGTAAAAGAGCTTACTCAATCGTATATGAAACTTACCTTGCCCAAGCGGGGTAAAGGCCTTCTATTTATAGTGCAATGCCACGTGGTGCTTGTTGAGGTAAGCACGAGATCACCTAGGGCACTTTGGTATTTGACCAGCCTACACGTGTCCGCAGCCTAATTGGTCCCGTCGTGGGAGGGAACATTGACTGTCCAGGGAACATTGGTCCAGGGGGCGTAGGCCGAAAGGGACATAGTAGTGTGGCCTAGGCTTATCGCATTAAATGGAATAGTAGGCGCTGACCGAGCCGTATTAAATGCGCGATGGGGGGGAGTTTGGAGTGGCCTCGTCGTGAGCGGTAAGCTAACTTGCTCGGCAAGGCTTCGACATTAACCGGGAAGCAAGATGTGCCCGCGTCAACGCCAGGCCCGCAGCCAAAGATATATGACGCGAGCACGGCTGATGCGGCATGACTCATGCGGGCACAGATCCAGCCGAGGGTTCCAAGTGGTCCTCGACGGGGGACGAACCGAGGAGGGACACTGGCTCTTGACCACAAGGGCCTATTTGTCCGCGGTCTTCCCTCCAGCGGTCTAGGAACTGCTACGTCACTGGTTCCTTGGACTAGACCGAGCGCGGGCCCGGTCCAGTAGATCCGGGCTCATCAGTTGTACTAGAAAGTGTTATTCTCAGAAAAAATCATTTTGACTGCATAAAGTCAGAAATAATAATCAGCTGTGTAAGGAGGCATCTAAACTGAACATAACCACCTAGACTCTAGCAGGCATCCAAAGTCCAAACCACCGATGACCAGTAAGGCGAAACTAATAGCTGATTATTGGTATGATAAATCATAAATCTTCCCGAACAAGCTATTTAAAAATTTAAAAATAATTTCATTAAACTGACCTGTAACTTGAGCTTCAGCTCACGAACTATTTGGAACAACCTTTTGTAGCCCTTCCAGTTATACTCTTGGGGCGCATGTGCTTCCACAATACCCCACCAGCAATCAACCATGACACCATCAACATTAATTGACTTTAAGATTCTTAGTTGCTTGAGTAGACCATCAGGATCAACAAGTTCACACTTCATGTTGATGACACCCAACTGCCACCCAAAGAATTTGACACATATCAAGAGTCTTAAATTATTAAGTATGATTGAAGAGTTGAAAACCATGATATTACGATAGAGGAAAAACAAATTCTAAAGATTGTATGTGAACAAGCAGATGAAAGAGAAGTACAAAAAAATGCATATGCCTGCAGTTCAGGAAGTTCTTCCGGAGGAAACAATGCGTGAAAAGTAAAAACGCTGTGAAGTCAAGACAACTCACAGGCAACATCACGAAAACGGGAGCCTAAGGAGTACCGGAAAAATCTCGTTCATGTAGCTTCGAAGGCATGCCAACAACCTTACAAAAAAGTCAGAAAACCTAACGTGATGAACATAGTCAGTTTGATGTCCACAAGCATGTATATAGTACAAAAACATAATATAATTAACACTCCCTCCGTTCCACATTAAGATTCCATATTTGAAAGTCGAACTTTTAAATTTTGTACTTTATGCCTTTATATTTCTTATGATTTATATTAATAAGGTTATAGTATTCTTATACAGTACGCAAGAAAATATTTTTTATCATGTACTCCCTCCGTCTCATATTGTTTGGCCACTTTTGACTTTTGATGGTCAACACAAGTGAACATTGACCAAACATTAATGTCAATCTAATCATCCAAATAATATTCTAAAAATTATTATTAATAAATCACTTAGAAATTTATCAATAACAATTTTTAAAATTTCACTAGAATGATTAAATTGACATTAATAATTAGTCAAAGTTCAACTTGTCTTGACCATCTAAAGTCAAATGTGGCCAAACAAAATGATACGGAGGGAGTAAGATTTTTTTAAAATTTTTTTTGAGAAAAAAATTATAGCTTAATTATTGAATGTGAAATCTTTAAAAAAAAAAAAATCATCAAAAAGGAATAGTGGACGATTAACATGGAATGGAGGGAGTGTGATATATTCCTCGGGTCTAACCTGCCTACTGTCAACAGCATCCATGGGTACCCCAATAAGTGGATCAACCTGAGCATTAGCCCCAGCTTCCATCAAAGGATGGGACTGGGAACTTGGGACATCATAAGGAGTTGAAGAAGGCACAAAGAGACCATTTATCTGACATGCATCATCTTCGACTGCAATCTGACAACCGGATGAAATTCCTCCCAATGAAGGGGTCGGTGTCTGTGTCTGTGGCAGTGGTACATGTGAGGATGATGCAGTTACGACTGGAGTTGATGTGCCTCCAGAAGGTCTTGTTCCCTGTACAGTTGTAACGAAAAAAGTCCACATGATTCATAAAATTCAGAAAGAACAAAATACGATTTTATGCATGAGTGCATGACAATATTGATCATATTAAGCCATAGAGCTCTAGCTCGAGTGACATCAAGTACTCCTTTTAATAAAGGACAGGGGTTCAATCTCCATTAATGATGGAATTCACTCTCCACGTGTCACTCTTGAAATAGATTAAGTAATTAATAATAAGAAAGCATATTCTGATCACAATAAGCATTAAGAGAGGTGGCTGGCATGGTAAGGAGAGAAAAGTAGTGATATGATCCTTCTTTACCTCCCTAAAATTTTGAGTGGCCTCTTCATGTTAACTTGTTTGCTAATCCTATCAGTTCAAGTGGCTGGAGAAGTGACTTATATCTGCTGACGAGATCCAACACTAACCTAAGCAGGTATTATTAATAACACAGTGTGATGTTTGCATGTGTGTGTGTGTGTCTGTGCAGGCGTATGCATGCAAGTGTTGATGCAGGAGAGATGATGCTAATGTCATGTACTCCCTTTGTTGTCCCAGAATAAATGCCGCACTTTTTTGTATGGTAGTACTAAGGAACTTTGAGCAATAATTTTATGTTAATTTAATTATCCTAATAAAAATATAATACTTGTTATTGATACACCATTATAAATACTATACATAACACTTGTTAAATTTTCATTAGGATAATTAAATTAACCTAAATTATTGCTCAAAGTTCCTTCATACTAACATACAAAAAAGTGCGACATTTATTTTGGGACAGAGGGGGAAGTTGATACTCTTATCATTTGGATGCATCCTCTGATTCACTTTCTTACCATTTTAGCAACAAATACAATTTTAGGTTTCCGTAAGCTTCTCCATTACCTTATATGTGCAAATAATTTAAGGATATACTTAGAACTAGATTCCTTAAAAGTTACGCCAAGACAATCAAACATGAAAGCATCAACTCTCTAATTCTTTAAATCATCATTTATTTTTTGCCAAGAAAAAGAGAAAACATTACTACATCATTTTGAATCTCTGCAATAAAAATGAATAAAATTTCCACATCATTTTGGATGTAACTAGTCCATATTTCACCTATATGAACTGTTCATACCAAAACCTAGACAAAGACGAATAGCAAATACCCCATGCTCAATATATCACCAAGTGAATATTATGAAGAAACATACAAGAAAAAAAGTGAAAAATAAAATAAAAATACCTGTGATCTAGACGGAAAGGTGGTTCCATCAGGAAGAACAACCCACCCAGCTTCCCTTGCCAAAGCCGCAATCACATCGTTAATATCAGCCCTAACCCTTAGATTATAGTTTCCATGTCTTCTAAGTCCTGCCAATATCTTTGCGGTTATGGCCCTTCGTTGTCTCTCTCGAAGCTTAGTTCTCTCCTGCTCTTCTACAGATCTACACCTTCGACTCCCTCCTCCAGAACTCGATTGCTCCTGATATTGCTGGTGATGTTTAGACTGGTTATTGCTGCTCGTTGATGCAAATCCTCTATCAGAACCTGCCATCATCTGATTATTTCCCATGTTCTTATCCTCGTCATCTTCAACATTGTCGTCTTCATCTTTGACATCCATTCCCATTTCGTCATCATCCTCTTCATTAGTTCCAAATCTATAATTCTCAGTTGCCATAACATCCAACTTCTTGATCTTCTCCTTACCTAACTCCTACACCATGTAGACCACAGTTTGAAATATACTAACCCTCTACCTAAACTCCGAAATTGCTAGATTTGCAGCATGACAATCACTCCATTACAGACATCATAACTAACTTAAACCGTCTGAATAAATAGTAAAATCCACAACTATTTCAGTGAATTTTTCCACATTATCTAACGACATTCAAAGCTTGTTGTATGTATTTTTCTGACAACAATACAACATTCAAATAAGCATAAGTTAATACTCCCTCCGTCCCGGTTTAAGGTTCTTACTTTCCTTCTAAGTCTGTCCCAGTTTAAGGTTCTTAGTTAGTTGTTTTATTACCTAAAATAGACAATGAGACTCATTTGTCATTCTTACAACAAAAACTCTCTACCCACTTTCTCTCTCATATTTTACTTTTCATACTCACAAGCAGTGGCGTATCTAGGATTTAGAGTGAGGGTGTGAAAAAAAAAATATAGGGTGCAAACTGTAATTTTCGAAATAAGAGGGATTCAAAGTGTAAATATGTGAAAGTTAGATGCATCCCTTTTCTTTCGAAAATTACAGTTTGCACCCTATATGTATATATATGTATATATATATATATATATATATATATATATATATATATATATATTTATAAATACTCGGTATTTTTTTTTCAAAATGTCATTTGCACTTCCTGGCGCCATACTGGATCCGCCCCTGCTCACAAGTCAAGTCAAACTAAGAACAATAAACCGGGACGGAGAGAGTATCAGTTAAAAAATTATACTATCCCACGAAATTGAAAAAAAAAAATCTTCACATTTTAAAACACGAAGACAGTCATACACATGTCCATTTCTAGAAAAACTCCAGGTTATGAAGTCATTTTTGGTTGCATAAGCAAAGGTACATTCCTAAACACCACCTTAATTTCAATTTTCAAATGTCTAACTATGTTCTCGACAAAATGTTGATTTTGCATCTATTCATTTCACGGACTCAGGAAATCCAACTATGCAACAAGCTTTACCATAATTCGGTTACTATATGAGTAAATATCTAAAAGAAATGCAATCATAAACTATAAAGTAATCATAATAATAATGCACTTATTACTAATTCAGCTCAATTCATTTCCAATTACCTCATCAGCTATATCACTTCAAAGAAGTGCCGATCCTACTTCAACCACAGAACTTAAGCTTGGCGTAGTCACCGACACCAGATCCACCGGAAAAAGGATTTTCCGGCGAATACGCCGGAGCCAAGTATCCAGAAAGAAGTACGCAGAACTCGAAAATATTGGTAATTTAGAGAACGGAGTGAGTGTGGAGTGATTCGCCGGCGAGTTCCCGGCGGAGGAGGGCTTGGCGCGCGTGTGAGGGTTGTCACGGATGAAGCGTTTGGGAGGGACGAATATGAACCGGAACAAGTGGTCTGTACAATTGAGGAAAATGTGGGGGCCCCGAGAAATGGGTGGGTGGGAATCACGTGACCGACCCATGAGTAATGTTTTTCGTGCTAGTTACAGAAAAGAACCCAAAGTTGATGGACAGAACTCAGGTGAGAACATGAATATCCGTCTTATTCATGAGATGTGTCGGATTCATGATCCGTCCAAAAATGTCCCTCATTCAAAATAACTTTTTTTTTTACAGAGAGAAGCTTCGTTCTCTCTCTCTCTATACGCGATTTCGGCGATTCTACCTCCCCAGATTTCGGCGACCTCTCGCCTCCCAAACATGTCCATTTTCGGCGACCTCTCGCCTCCCAAACTCGCCAGTTCATCTCCCAAACAGATCGGAGTTGGGGAAGATAGATCTGAAAGGTGAGGAGGTCGGAGAAGATAGATCTGGAAGAGGGAGGTCGGAGTGGGGGAGGGGTCGTCGTCGGTGGGGGTGGTCGGAGTGGGAGGCGTCGCCGGAAGGTGGGGAGGGCAAAGGTCGCCGGAGGAGGCCCCATGGTCGCCGGCTATAGTTGTGCATGGCCCGCCCCAGGTGCTTTCCCTTTCGTTGTTTTCAGACTTATTACCCTCTTACCAAATAATCTCACTGCTGTGTTGTTTTGATATTTGTAACGGGAACCGGGAGTAATTAGAATATTGATGATATCCTGAATTTTGATTTTGTAATTTTGGTCATTAGGTTGGCAAGTCTCTTCTTATAAAGTCTCAGCACTATACCAAGCACATCGCCGGCCAAATGAGAAAGGAGAGAGAGAGAGAGAGAGAGAAAGTAACAAAGCTTTCTGTAAAAAAAAAAAAAGTGAAAAGTAATAGTTACTATAACATAATGTAATGATTGTATGCATATAAAGTAATAGTTTGTATACATTAAAGTAATACATATATACAGAAAAGTAATAGTGTTTTTCCCTATGTTTTCTTCGTTTGGCAAAAGTAATACTTATTATAACTAAAATGTAACAAACGTGTTATTTATATGTAATAGTATTTGTACATAATTGTAACACGTATGTATAGATATCTATATATTTTCAAACAATAAGTTACAATGAGTTCAAAATTATCATGATACATGTAAAAGTATTACATTATCTATAGAAATATGTTACAATTTATCTATCAAATTGTTACATTTACTTGTATAAACTATTACATTCATATACATAAGTTATTACATTTCAAATGTAATACATATAGTTTACATTACATTTGAAAAAATGGGTAAAAACGAGCTTTTGTTTTTTTAAAACAGGTATTACGTTTACTTATGAACAATGTTACTTTATATGTATACAGTCATTACATTAAGAGATGGTAACTATTACTTTTTCTAAACGTAATACATGTTTTAAAAGGCATGAGCTGTCACCCATGGATCGACCCGTCTCATGCATGAGACGGATCCCCTTGTTCTCACAGGAGACCAGCTCAAGTTGATGTTTCATCCTTTTTGGGTGGTTAGTTATTGCCGTTTAGTATTCCATTTTATATACTATTTCATATAAGTAAGCATCATTTGTTTTTCATTTTCATCTGTCATTTAGATTTGAATAAATTGGTGCATCAGACATAATACAATTTAAATTATTTTTTTTTAAATCTAAGATAAATATTGTTTTTGTTTTCCTTTAAAATAAGTGTTTTGAGTTTTTAGCTAAGATTTATTTTTTAATAGTATATTGTATCATGGTACAATGTACCTATGTATAAATAAAAATAAAGACCTATCAAAATTTTAATCCATCGTACTATAGTGAAAGTGAAGCTTCGATATTAATTATTTTTATTTTTTAAGCAATTAAATCACTTTACTTTGAATACACACTCATTCTAAAAAAAAACAATCAAAACAAGTACGTAGTTTTGAACTTTTTGGGAAAATGAATGATTATATAAAATATAATGATTAAAACTGATAAAAAAAAAGATAATTAAAATCGAAGTAGGACCATAATTAGAAGGAAATTGTGGATCATTTCCTCTTTGCAGTTTATACAAGCTGTGGATTGATCCTCATATAGGAGTTTGCATTCACAAAACCAAAGCAGGCGCTTATTCGGATGAAGCTAAAAAGAGGTGACCGAGAAATCAATACCTCTGCGCACCTACTAATCATATGCTACAGGCTTGATGTACGCCTTTTAAATACTCCCTACGTCCCAAAATGAATTTTCATTTTTTTTTTTTCAAATTTACTCTTGATCTACTGAAGGTCTGATACAGCTTCCCCTGCATAAGAAAAAAAAAAACTGTCAGATTCCCTGTTTATTACCATATGAATTAAGGTTGAGTGAAAAATACAGTATTCAGTACTTAATCTCTTGAGGTTGAAGCATGTAAGAGAAGCAACTTAAAAGAAAGTTTTCTTCAAGCATTTTTTTCTATTTGAAATTGTATTTGGCTTGGAATAAAGAGTTTGGCTCCGAGTGTATCAAATCCGCATCAAAACTACTGCTGGTGGTGAACCGATATAAGTCAATTAGACTTACAGGTTCATGATGCTATCAAGGGAAGTAAATGAATACTCCATCCATCCTGAAATAAATGTTACAGTTTTTCTTTTTTCTTTTTATTTCTGAATGGAATAATAGTGATGGTCAAGCCCAATGCATGAGGCCCAAAGTCTAAATCATATTGGAGATACATCAAATGAAATGGGCCTGCTAAACACCTACAATTCCACTAGCCCATCAGTATACATCAGTCGACCAAACTCATTGTCCGACCTTCATTGGTCCCATCCTAGATTCGTCAGACATACGATCTCCCACTTATACAATCTCTGCCTAGACAAGGCACGAATTCAGGTTGACCTCGATCAATCAGGCGACCTCAATCAAACAACACGTGCGTCTATACACGTCGTAATTCGTAACCGTCTTCCACAATCGCGGATATCTTACGCCCTCATTATTTTCGTGATCCAAGGGATTCGTAAACATTTCATATCACCACTATATATACCAGACTACATCTTACGTAAAAATGTAATGTCATCTTCACCATTTGAGATTTAAGTCATTCAATACAGTTTTATACAAACTTAACACTATATCTTATCATCACGCCGTATGGTATTAGCCGGAGACAATCCCGGCAAGTCGTTTGTTCGTGATTTTAGGTCATAGTAGCTTGATTACAACATATTATTGTACTAATGCTGATCCGGATTGTTTCCATCATGAGTTTGGTTCCATTGTCGGGAACTCGAAAACACTAGACCTTGAAACCTTGCATACTCATGATCATGGTATCTGAGGGACACACCGCTACTGCTTCAAGTGATATCATCCCTGAAAACATGGGTGGAAACAACCCAGGCACGGATGTAGGCGCTGGGAATCGTACGACTACGGCTAACTTGCCTCCTCCTCCTCCACCTGGACATCCCATAAGGAGACTCACCCGGTTAAACAGTGTGGCTGATGGGATAGGAATACAAGATAGAAGGAGGGACAAGAGACCCATGGCTAACCAAGGAGGAGGCCAACAAGCTAAAAAGATCCAAACGGGTCGAACAACTGTAGGCGACATGGCAGGTCCCTCAGTTTCTCACCC
The DNA here is from genome assembly GCA_022495995.1 of Adenophora triphylla var. japonica. Lineage (NCBI taxonomy): Eukaryota > Viridiplantae > Streptophyta > Magnoliopsida > Asterales > Campanulaceae > Adenophora > Adenophora triphylla. Next base: position 354,005 of record JAFEMH010001981.1, read on the forward strand.
TAGTAGGAAAGAAATCTTGCTAGAACGAGCAAGAGTGCTGCAGAGCTTGCTCTAGGTAAAGAACGAGTTGCTCGAGATACCAGGGTCTCCTAAAAAGGATGACAGAATATCACAGATGGTAGCTCCCTCTCTGCCCACACACAGACGGGCTAATGGGACTCCTAGGCCGTCAGGAGAAGAAAGAAGGAGTGACAAGCCTCCTCCCACTCATATCTCGGTTGATCAAACTGGGGACTTGAGAGACAGACTCAATAACCAAAGGGAACAAGAAGCTGACCCAGCTCAAAGGAGACAACTCGAGGCTGATAGAGCTCGACGTAGGTCGCCCCCAACAGGAGATCGATCACCTCATAGGAGAGATAGGAGAGAGAGGACTTCCCCTAGAGTTGAAAGGGAAAGAACACTTTCGAGGAAGGAGCACCACCGGGAGGAAAGTCAGAAATCCAACTCTGTCTCCCACCAAAGGGGCGACCTGGATGTTAGGAAGCTTTTGAACCTGAAAATGAGGTTGGATGAAATGGAAGCTGATCGACAGGTTCCAGGTGTCAAGGGCCAACAAAATGATTGTACTCTTCGCCCATTGGGCAAAAACATGCTTGACAAAGGCCCACCTGCAGCGTTCAAGATACCCGTGCTAGAGAAATATTCTGGCACAACCAACGCTTTGAACCACATGCAACATTTTGAGGCCACCATGTGTTTGATCTCCTATGAGGATGATGTGTTATGCAAGGCATTAACCAACACCTTCACCGGTGCAGCACTGACTTGGTTCCGTGGTCTATCAATTGGCCGCATCACCTCATGGAGTTATATGAGAAAAAAGTTTCTGAAAATGTTTTCAATAGCTGGGGCTCGTAAGAATACGGTCACCGACCTAAACAACAAGACTAAGGGAAATACAGAGATTATTATGAGCTATTTCACAAGGTTTAAAGAGTTGGTCAACCAAATAGAGGAGGACCTTAAAGACACAACTGCTTCAGGAATGGGGTGTCCTCACTTGATTTGGATTATTGGCTCCAAGTTAGGAAAGCCGCGACGAGAAAGGAGTTGTTTGAAAGGGCATATGATGTGGTCGTTGCTGAGGAACGCAATGAAAGGAAAAAAGAGAGAAGCTCGAAACACTTAGAAGCTGGGGAGTCGACCAAAGGGGATCAGCCAGGACTGACAATAACAACAACAAGGGAAAAACAAAACTAGGGCGACTGAGAGAGTCCCGAAAGCTTCACCCCACTTACAGTCAGTCGATATGAGATTATGAGCATGGTTGACTTGACCCCCCCCCCGGTCCTCGTGAACCCTCAAAATAAGTTCAGGCGGGACAATGGTAAATATTGTAAGTTCCACAAGGACACCGGTCATGATAGAAGAGTCTATGAATTTAAAAAGGATCATCCAAAAATGGGTGAATGAAGGCAGGCTAGATAAGTTTGTGAAAGGAGATCGTCCCCCAACGGGGGATCGACCAGCCAGAGGGGTACCAGAATCAAGGCAGCCTAGGCTGACACTAGGGGTAATAGCCGAGGAAACAAGCAACACTGCCCTTAAACACAAGATCTTCCAACTGAGTAAGGCTCCTTATGTCCCACCTAGGAGTTGTGTACAAGATGAGGTAATCAGTTTCTACCCTTACGAGCTGGCTACCAGTATGGCAGCAAGGGAGCAAATATTGGTCATTCCAGGGCTCATTGACGACTGCACCTCCAGCAGAATTTTGCTTGACACGGGGGCCTGCAAGGACATCCTTTATTACAAAACATTCTTGGACATGAGCCTAACAGATGTCAGGTTATCGCCTTACTCAGGTCGACTGGAGAGCTTCACCAACCACAGGGTCGACGCAAAAGGACAAATAGAGCTGGAGGTGGATGTCGGACAACACCCTTTGCAGACCACGACTAAGGTAACATTTATAGTAATTGACGTGATAAGTGATTACCATGCTATTCTAGGAATTCCTGGACATGTCGCCCTAGGAATGGTGCCCTCAATCCCCTACCAAAGGGTCAAGTTTCCTACCATCCTAGAAGTTGGATGTGTGTTGAGTACAACTAGGGAATACCTCGATCACTTGTTGAGGTCCAAGAAGAAGAGGGAACTAGAGATAGACACTCCAGAAGCTAGCTGGAAGTTCTCAAAGTCTGTCACTATGACCTCCAGGTTGCACCGATTCAATGTGTAGAGGACGACGTGGAATTGATGCTAGAAGAGTCGACATATCCTTCACATGACCTAGTCATGACTGAGCCGACACGTCCCTCAGAAAGCACAAGGGCTAACGCGGATACAGTTTTAGTCGACCAGATTGTCATTAGCAACCTATGCCTCAATGTCAACCAAAAATCAGGGGCCACCGACGAAGAAGTACCGTCGAGCTAGACGACATGATTGAGGCAAAGGCTCCACACCTAGTTGCAGAGGAAAGAAAGAGGGTCAGAGAGATCATTATTGAAACTTTGCAGTTTAGGGATGGCCCGAAGCTAGAACATGTGGACGAGCTGGAGGAGATCGAGGCCAATTCGTCCTACCCTGAAATAAAATCAAGGTAGGTAGACAGTTATCACCCGAGGAAAAGGATGAAATAACTGCCTTATCGAAAGAGAGTACAAATGTCTTTGCATGGAAAGTGGAAGACATGAGGGGAGTTAAGGAAGAAGTTGCAATACACCGCATTAAAGAGGCGTACTACACCACTTGGCTGGCAAATGTGATGATGGTTAAAAAAGCCAATGGGAATTGGAGAATGTGTGTCGACTTCGCTGACTTGAACTTGGCTTGCCCAAAGGATAGTTATCCCCTTCCTCGAATAGACAAGCTAGTCGACTCAATTACTGGGCATGCCACCCTCAGCTTTCTTGATGCTTATTCGGGTTACCACCAAATTAGGATGCACAGAGATGATATAGAGAAGACAGCCTTCCAGGCAGCAGGGGTATATTGCTACACTAAGATGCCATTTTGGGTTGAAAAATGCTGATGCGACCTATCAGAGGTTGGTAAACAAAGTATTTGCTAGTTAGATTGGCCGAAACACGGAGGCTTACATCGACGACATGGTCATCAAAACCAAGTCTGGTGGTCATGTTATCGACCTAAAAGAAACGTTCGCCAATCTACGAGCAAACGACATGAAACTGAACCCCAGCATGTGTGAGTTTGGAGTGGCAGTTGGCAAATATTTGGGTTTTATGGTATCACAGAGAGGTATAGAGGCTAATCCAGAAAAGATCAAAGCCTTAGTTGAAATGCAGGAGCCCATGTGCATCAAGGAAGTCCAACGCCTGAACGGTAGGGTTGCTGCTTTGGGTCGTTTTATAGACAAGTCGGCTGAGAGGCCTCCCCTTCTTCAAAACTTTGAGCGGGACGAAAGCCTATGAGTGTACGGCCAAATGTTCCTCGTTGTTCCAACAACTCGAGGAATACCTTGCCACTCCTCCTTTACTTAGTAGCCCGGTCTAGGAGAAAGCTTATATGTCTATCTGTCAGCCGGAGATCGAGCTGTGGCTGCAGTTCTGGTTCGAGAAGAAAATGGCATCCAAAAGCCAGTTTACTATGTCAGCAAGGCTTTGTCGGACGTAGAAGGGAGGTACTTTAACGCAGAAAAGGTGGCTTATGCCTTGGTCATAGCAGCAAGGAGGTTGCGAGCTTACTTCTCTGCTCACCCTATTGTCGTGCTGACTAATACTCCATTGAAGAAGATCATACATAAGCCAGAAAGTTCAGGTCGACTACTCAACTGGTAAATAGAATTAACAGAATTCGACATTGAGTACAAGCCTCGAAAGACACTACAAGCACAACCTCTGATAGACTTTTTGGTCGAGCTTACGTTCACAAAAGAGGATATCGTAAAGGCACCTCAAGGAAAGAACTCCAAAGGGAAGGAACCATCGAGTCAACAGTCAATCTGTTTGCCCAATGATTGCTGGAAAGTTTATTCAGATAGATCGGCCACAAAGAATGTCAGTGGGGCTGGAATTGCTTTAGTAGAACAAAAGAGTAATAAAGTGTTTGAGGAAGCATTGAGGTTCAAGTTTCAAACCTCCAACAACCATGCAAAGTATGAGGCCTTGATCGCAGCTATCGAATATGCCAAATGCTTTAGAGCGACCAAGATCATCGTGACTTATTGTGACTCCCAACTAATTGTGAATCAAGTCAAGTGAGAATACGAGATACTTAATCCAATTCTGGTCAAATATTGTGAGCTAGTCAAGAGGCTAATACAAGAATTAGACTTTTGGGAAATTCAGAGGGTAGGCCGCGAGGATAATGAATTGGCCGACCTACTCTCTAAGTTGGCCACTTCAGACGAACAATATGGTCAAACAATCTCATACTTAGAGCAACCAGCATACGAAAGAGTGCAATGCTCGGTCGACAGCCCTAAGTGTTGGATTGATGAAATGAAAGCCTACAATGAGACAGGATAGCTACCAGAAGAAGAGCAGAAGGCTAGAATGATAAGAAATCCCCAAGATTTACTATACACGGGGAAGCTTTGTTCAGAAGGTCCTTCATCAAGCCATTGCGGCTGAGGTGTGTCCATCCTCATGAAGTCCCTCACCTTTTGTTCGAGGTATACAGTGGAATATGCAGAGGACACCCTGGGGCCAGGACATTGGCAGACAAGGTAATAATGTTGGGATATTATTAGCCACACCTAAGGGAGGACGCTCGTGAGTTTGTGCAGAAGTGTGACAAATGCCAAAGGTATGCCGACCTACCAAGGCTACCAACCACCGAGCAAACCCCTATAGTTGCAGCTTGTCCGTTCGACATGTGGGGAGAGGGTAGATTTGATCGGACCCTTCCCACCCGACCGTGGAAATTGCAAGCAAGTGATCATAGCTATTGACTACTTCACCAAATGGATTGAAGTCAAACCTTTGGCTAAAATAACACAGGAAAACGCCATCAACTTCATTCACGATTATATTTGGTGTCGTTTTGGGGTGCCACATTCAATCGTCTCTGACAACAGACTATAGTTCTCAATAGCCTTCGAGACAGAAATGAATAGATTGGGAGTCAAACATTGGAAATCATCAGTTGCCTACCCACAAGGAAATGGGCAAGCAGAGGCAGCTAACAAGTTAGTTCTAACGGCCCTAAGTAAGAACCTTGATGGCCGAGCAGGCAGATGGTTGGACGAACTCCCCCTTGCCTTATGGGCAATCCACACAACCACCCGGGGGCCTACCGGGGAAACTCCATTTGGTCTCACTTTTGGGTCGAAGGTAATGGTACCGGCCGAGCTACAGATCCCTACAGCAAGAGTGGCACTATTTGATCAGAACTAGAATGACTCCAACAGATTGATCGACTTGGACCTACTCGAGGAAAGACGGATGACAGCCCAACTCAGTATGGTTAAATACAAGTAAAAAACTAAGGGATACTATGACAATAAGGTCAAGAAGAGGTCATTCAACGTTGGGGACTATGTCTTGAGAAAGATTGAAGTGACAGGACGGAAAGCCGAGCAAAACAAACTGTCTCCAAATTGGGAAGGTCCCTACATTATTACAAGGGTTGTTAAAGAAGGGACTTACATGATTGGCAATCCTAGAGAAAACGAGCTGAAACACCCTTGGCATGCTAGTCACTTAATTAAATATTATTTCTGAAGCATTCTCTATTTAACAATCTACTTATCAATAAAAAGGGGTTACCTCCAAGAAGTTATATTCACATTACTGCATTATGTTTGTAACATGTTCAATTCAGGTCCGACTCTTAGTCGACCTCAAAATCCTAAACAGGTTCGACTAAAGTATTGAGTCAACCTCGTTATTAATCAGGTCCGACTCGTAGTCGATCTCGAAATCTCAAAACAAGCTCGACTAAAACCTTGGTAAGCTTCGTTCTCAAATAAGCTCAACTAAAACCTTAGTCAGCTTCGTTCTCAAACAAGCTCGACTAAAACCTTAGTCAGCTTCGTTATCAAACAAGCTCGACTAAAACCTTAGTTAGCTTCGTTCTCAAACAAGTTCGACTAAAACCTTAGCCAACTTAGTTCTTAAACAGATTCGATCAAGGTCTTGGTCGATCTCATTGTTTAAAGATGGTCAAGCTAAGACTTTGATCGATATCTTACTTATGCTAGTTCAGCAATAAAATGAAAGTGCATGGATCAAACAAGAATGATTCAAAGTCTTCTAGCATATAAATAATTAGTCTCCCAAAAGCGCGCTAAGACTAACTTCAATAGAAGATGTCATAAGTTAAATTGCCTCCCAAACTGGGCCAAAGCATGAATAAACTAAAAATGATATCCAACAACTGTTCGATACATGTTCATATAAAAACATAAAAACTAAAAGATCAATCTTGTTAGTCGTCACATTGTTGTTCCGGCTGATGCTGCTGTTGCTCCACCTACTCAAACACTTGGTCCTGAGTGACCTCTTCATCATCTTCAGTTTCATCTGCGGCTGCTAGCTCCTGAAGGAGGGAGTTTAAGTTTCTTGTCTCGATGGCAGGGGCAACCTAGGGCTCAAGCCCGTCCCCAGTATCTTGCCTGGCTATAACAACCAAGTTATTATCAATATACGGCACAAGGGAGTGGCCGGCTCTAGCTTAGTCGTCATCGCGGTCGCCCACTGGGCCTACTTATCAACACTCAGGTCGACGGAGGGGTCCACTACAGCACGACGAGCCATGTGTTGGCGCCCAACATCATAGAAGTCCCTAGCTCGGGACGCAATGATGTTGTAGCACTCATCACTATCACTGTTCTTGAATTGCTCCACAGCAGCCTTCTCCCTGGCCAGAGCCTCTTCTTCCCACCTTAGCCGAGCTGCCTAGTGGTCGTTGTTCATTTGTTTGATCCTTCTGTTGCGATCGTGGACCAAACCAGACAGCTGCTCGAGCTGCCCCTCAACCTTCTCCTTCTCTCACCTGGTCCAAGCGCTACCTCTTCATCCAGAGCAGCTTTAATAGGGGCCCAAGAGTCCACCTCATCCTGCAGAGCAGCGAGCTGCTCCTTGGCTATGTTGAGTACGACCAAGGATTCATCCCTTTCCATCTCAGCATTGAAGTGGGCAGCCTGTAAAGCTCGGCATTGGGAGTCAGAGTCCTTGAGCTTTTGCCCTAGCTCAGCAGCCTCTCTGGACTTCCTGGAGTAATTGGCAGAGGCAATTTGCTCCTTCTCAAGGGCAGCCCTCAAGCTGCATTTAGATTGCTCGCTTAAAGGAAGAGACTGCACAAGTGAAAACATGGTTGGGTTACATAACGTCGATCAAAGGAACATCGATCAAACTAAAGGAAAAAAGTGCAAGTAGTACCTCGGAGGCAAGCAGGCAAGACATATCACTGAATTCTTCTGGAGTGAGCCCCTCCTCAACAAACTGGCCAGCAAATCCCTGTCAGCGGCCCTCCTCACAATTATTTGTCCCAGACCCAGCTCGGGGTACTGGCGACTTAAGCTGTTGACACCGGTAAGAGGGGGGACGTCACTCAACTTCTCAACCACAGCATGCACCTCTTCAGTCGTCTTCTGGTGGAAGGAGCTTGAGGGGGAGGATGACTAGAAGTAGAGCATTTGCCACTAGAAGTACCGGCACAGTCGTGTCCCGGCTCGGTGCAGGGACCTCTTCCTGGCCCAGGCCAATGGTGTCTTCTTAGAGATGTCGAGCTCTTCAACATCAAGCTCCAAATCCACTATTCTTTGGGGAGTCTGCCCCACAGATCCATGTCTAGGCTCAAAGCCGGACCTTTGCTCGGTCGACCTGTCGACCTCCCTCTCACCCCCCCAAAGACCTCAACTTGTGGCTACTGCACTATGGGCTCCACCTGCCCAGACCCGTCAATGGGGATCATCCCCACTCCTTCTTTTGAGAGTAAGTTGTTCCTATCTATTGCTTCCTTCTCTCTGTTGGCACGGGCATTGGCATCTCCGTGGGCCTTCTTGCTTCTCCTCCTATCACCTAAATCGACGATCCTATCCATTTGAACCTCTTGTTCGGGGTAAGAACTGCATGGCCAACAAAAAGAAAGTCAGTAGTACAGATTGACGAGCAAACAGTTGAAATATTAGGGAAAGTAAGACAAATACTTAACAGCCATAGTGGAGGAGACCCCTGCAATGGCCCGACTTTTTCTTGCAATAATGGCATTGGGTCTCGAATCTCTTCCTCTCATGGATCACTCAATCTGGGTATTTAAGACTCCTAATGATTAGGACCAGAGGGGCCACCTCACCATCTCCCCCAGCATCATCCCAGCTTGGATGAAAAAATCCTTATCCGACCCTAGAGCGGCCCAGCTTATGGTGTTCCTCCGATCTACCAAAGTCAACTTACGTGTTAGCTCGTCACTCCAATCTGGACCCAGTAGTCCTCCTCCTTCATCGATTCCGAGTCCTCCTCAGGCAATGGGAACTCCCATCCCTTCCTACTCTCAGCCAAGATCATATGGCTGTTCCACCCCGACACCTTGTCCGGCAAATTAACGAACAACTTGGGGGCCTTGGCCTTGGATGGGGTGCTGATCCCAAAAGTTTTGTCGTTCGTGACGACCTTGAAAAACTTCCTAAATACATACATACACGGCTCGAACCACACGAACCTGCATATCATAGCAAAACACACCAGCACCCTAACTCTGTTGGCACCAAGAGCACTCCAAGAACTCACAAATGTAAGGGTCAAGGGGTAGTCGTATGCTGACCTCAAATTGGCCATAGTAGAAGGCTACTCTGGTTTTGCTCAAGCCCCAGTACGTCCAAGACTGTGCTTTCCTTTGCCTCTCTGTGAAGTAGGTCAACTGAAAATCAGCTCAAGGTACCTCGAAGAAGTCATGGAGGATTTTGATACGGGAGTTAGCATTTTTCTTCCCAATAGCCGGCCTGAGGGCAACATCCCCATATTATGACCTGGTACCACTTTCGAGCAAAACTTGTCAACTATATTGCCTGAGGAGGCGCTCGACGATGTGGAACTCGAGGATTGCTGAGCAGCCATATCATAAGACACAGAAATAGGAAAACCAGACCTAGTAGAGGAAGAGTATGAGCTATCTAAGGACGACCACGAGGAAAAGGTGGTTTGTTGGACTTAATGTAGAAAATAATGAGATGGTCAATAAGTTTGTTGAAGAGACGGAAACGGATAATTCGTGGATCGTCCGCCTCCAAGTCTCCCATACTCTCACCTGCTGCTGGGAAATCTATCTCACCATAGAACAGAATCCACCTATGTAAGATTGTGATGCACTCATCTCGGGTCAATTCTCTCCATGGACCCTCTAATCTCTTGTAAATCCTAAGGTTTACACAGTTGTAGCTATACCTAACTCCTAGCTCGAAGCCAAAGATTCTAGCCATGCCAGAATCAAGGCGAAAGCTCAAAATTAAACCTAAAACATAGAAATTGAAGGGTACCTTGACGGTGTTGGGGAGGTAGAACTTTACGACGGAACGGGAGCTTGCTAACGTCGGAAAATTGTTTGTTTGCCTTTGCTCTTGTTGGGTTTATGAATGCTTGAAGATTGTAAAGTTTGTAAAGGTTTAGAATCCTTCCTTATATACGCCTCATTTTCCTTATCTGAATTGAAAAGGGTGGGGGACATGACCGTTCAGTTGTCAGAATAAAGGAATATTGATGTTCCCAATGTGGTTGTCCAATCGCCAGAACTGTCCCATTAATGCGGATATTACGGCACATTAAACAACATATCTAACCGCCAAAAGTCAAACGTCGAGAGCGACCTATCTTTGGCCTGTCGATCTCCAACCGGTGCCCTACGTAAGTCATCACAAATTTTTCTATAACTTCCTGATCGACAAGTCAACTCAGAAAGTTGGGGGCCACTGAACGGAATAAAAGTGATGGGCCAGGCCCAATGCATGAGGCCCAAAGACTAGATCATATTGGAGATACATCAAATGAAATGGGTCTACTAAACAGCTACAATTCCACTAGCCCATTAGTAGATCAGTCGACCAAGCTAATTGTCCGACCTTCCCTGGTCCCGACCTAGCTTCGTCCGACATACGATCTCCCACTTGTATAATCTCTGCCTAGCCAAGGCACGAATTCAGGTCGACCTCGATCATTCAGGCGACCTCGATCAAACAACACGTGCGTCTATCCACGTCATGATTTGTAACTGTCTCCTACAATCGCGGAGATCGTTACGCCCTCATTATTTCCGTGATCCAAGGGATTCGTAAACATCTCATATCACCACTATATATACCAGACTACATACTACGTAAAAAGGTAATGTCATCTTCAATATTTGAGATTTAAGTCGTTCAATACAGTTTTATACAAACTTAACACTATATCTCATCATCACGCCAGAGGGTATTAGCCGGATACAATCCCGGCAAGTCGTTGTTCGTGGTTTCAGGTCATGGTAGCTGGATTACAACTTATTGCTGGACTAAGGCTGATTCGGATTATTTCCTACATCATCAGTTTCCTATATTGCTCTAGTATGTCCTATTTAAGGTCAACCATTCATCATTCAATTGATATTTAGGCTCCTGCTCCATTCACCAGCGTAGCATAGCCTTATTTTCCAAGGTAGATTAGTTTTTGGGATACTGCACAATGTTAAGCAATAGCTCCCACAATATTCAGACTCCTTATTCTAAGAAAGGGCATTTTAGGGAGATCGCCAAACTTTGTACTATTTTTAGAAATGCGACATTTATTTTGGAACAAACCAAAATGGAAAGGGCAACATTTGTTCTGGGACGGAAGGATTATAAAGATTTCTCTCATGGAGAAACTCATTGCAATCCCTACATGTAGTGTAACATGACTTGTTCTGTGTCATTTTAGTAATACATCCATCAGAAAGACTTGAATGAATATTTATTAAGATTGGGGAAAAGGGAACACACAAAAGGATAGTATTTTTACCGTGCATTTTCTTAACGAATCGTTCGAACTCTCCAAAGTTGTGGTCCTCCAGGAGATCTGAGTTAAGTCTGAGGTAGGTAAAAGCAGATAAATGTCTACCATCAGGATCAGTTAGAGGCTTTGCATTTTCAAGTATCTTGTTGTAACCTTCTCTGTCATAGCACGGAAGAGCATTTTCACTTGCAACTGGTATGTTAACATCCCACGCAGCATTCAATACCTGAAACAGACGACTCACAAGAAAGCAAGAAACGTGTAAACAAGAGGCACCAAAGGAGAGAGCGGTGGACTAGGGAGACATTAAGCAGAGTAAAAATTCCACAAGTTTATAAATCTTAGTTGCTTACCTGCCAAACTAATCCCTCAGGATCTGCGAGTGCCTCGGGGAAGTCCTCTTGCTGGTCCATTGTACGCAACTCAACACATGTAAAGTTTAAAGCAGTGCCATGCTTCTTTAACATTAATGCAATTGGAGCATAGCCATCACGATTGCATGGGTTGTAAAATCCAGCAGTTAACTCGGCAGCATGGCTGGCTGTCTTGTACCACCAATGAATACCTGAAAGCTAGCCGTACGCAAAAACAACAACATATCAAATAGAATGGAACAATCTTTTTTTTTTATTTTTAATTATCTTGAATAACATTAATCTTTACAATAGATAGCAGAATCCCAAAGAGCTGACTCACCTTTGTGGCAATAGAAGTTCCTTCAAAGGCCAGATTTGCTAGGCCAAGTACCCTATCCCCGTGATCAATCAAAACTTTACTATACCAATTGAGGAAAAATCTACCATAATAGCTATCGTAATCCCCTCCATCACAAAAGAACCTGGTTTCATGAGGCTGGGAGTTATAAGCACCTGCATTGTCCGGCGCTTCACCCCAAAATGAGTGTCCCCTCGCTTCTGCGGCTTTTTTCAGACTTTTCATCAAATAATTATCATAGCACTGTGAGGGAAAGCATTGTGAAAAGACAAGAAGTATCACTAGGTATGAAACGAAATCATTTTCAATCATAAATATCTCATGTTAGCCTCCGTAGTCTCAAGTACGATTTAGCCTTATGATTTTAGAAGACATTACCTGAAATTCTCCAATACCAGGATATTTCCAACCATGATTAGCAGGATAAGAAGGGTAACGTAACTCTCCACATGGACCTAGTCCTATTTCAATCTCAGTGATGGTTCCATCTTGAAAGAACTCATCAAATTCAACGCGGAAGCTCCTCATGTAATCAAAGTAGACCTACACAAGAAAACTACAACTAAATACTACGCATCGTAAGCTTTAATAAACCACTTCAGGAAAGCAATGATGCTTAACTGTACTTCAAGTCATATAACTCTTGTAACTCGGTTAACAATTATCGAAGTACCAAGGCATAGATAAAATGTGTATAAAACGGAAGTTATTACTTTTGCAGCAGTAAGGAAGTATTCTAAGCAGCAAAATGCATTACTCTCTCCGTCTTATAATAAATGTCGCATTTGACTTGTCCACGTTCATAAGGAATGTGCTTTATTTGTTTGTAGCTAGAAAATTTTGGGAAGGGGGTCAAGTTTGCTTTAAAAATAAATACTATTAAGTACGGCATCCAAATTTATCATAGAAGGGGGTCAAAAAATTATTTACTGCAAATTCACTGAAAATTAAAGGATAAAATTGCTAATTTTAGAGGGAACATGTCATTTTCTTAAAATTTTAAGGTGCAAAAATTGACAAGTTTCAAATTTGAAGGGGTCAAGTGACCCCCTTCCCTATAACCTCCCTATAACCTGGCTTCGCCAGTGTATAGGTTGCACAATGGTAAAATACACTAAAATTATTTCCTTATCTATAAGCACGACATTTATTTTGGGACGGACAAAAAAGGAAAGCTTGAGAATGGTTTATTCCCCAAGTTTAGCGAGATACATTGCATAAAATTTATTCTTGCAAGGTACATATGCACAATACCAAACTGTAGAAACAATAGAAGAGTATAGTACCTCAACAGCAGTCCGACCTCTTAAAACCCGTTCCTTGTCAATTCCCCAAGTAAGGGATTCAGAATTGCACCTTCCATCTCTGTCTCTGAAATATATGTCGGGATTTTTTTGACCAATTTCTGTCACCCATTCAGGGAGTGGTATATGAACATCATCGCCAACATTACCCCCACATTCATGAAAAGACATCACAACCTGTAGTTTTTCGGTGAATATCAAGTGCCAACAAGAATTACTAGAAATTTTGGGTAAAAAATAGCAAACATATCCGAGCAACAAAATGCCATTATTCCGAAGGGTGGTCCATTAATAGCATACGAAATGTCTACCCATAAGCAACATCTAGAAAAGAAATGGAAAACGGAGTGCCAATAGCAATAGGAAACATCAAGATTGTTGAAGAATATCACATTCCCAAGAAAGAAAATAGTAATAAGAAATCAGCTACAAGTTAAAGTTTAATCTCACATGATATATAGCAAAGTATGCTGCTAAAATCAATTGTACTTTGCTCCTTTTTCCTTTATTCTTCAACTGGTTTAAATACTTTTGTGATGATTTACCAAAGTCCTAGCTTCAATGAATCAACCTGCATATTCTACTCCTTAATATTCTGTACCACTGTTTCTTTATATGAACCAAGATTATGTCCAAGAATAAACATTCTGGAGTATGGTTAACTTTTAAGAAAGTTTTCAGATCCTTTCAGACGAACCTGCAGCTTCTACTCCTTAATTTTCTCATAGCCATAGGGGATATAAAATGGCCATACGTGAGTAGGGAACTAATCAGAGAAAGTACAAATTAAAAAGTCTTTTATGCTTAAGAACTAGGCTACCACCGGCTGTCAGATCCATCATGCACACACTACTGACTTATGATTGTTGCTTACTTGCTGAAAGGTCTTGACACAGTGAGCTAAAGAAAAAAGGCTACATACACAGTCTTTACAAGCTGAAATTCCCTTTCATTTTCATTGGTGCATACATGCTAATAAATGTGAACTAAATGATTCAAAGAATAAGTAGGCAACTACAGATACCATAAACATCTTGTAATTTTTAGCTGCAAAGAAATATTTCATACAAAGAGCCTGGTATAACTGACGTACCTGTAACTTTAGGTTGAGGTCTCGCACGATCTGAAAGAGTTTCATGTATCCATTCCACTTGTACTGTTGTGGATTTTGAGCCTCTACAATCCCCCACCAGCAGTCAACCATAACACCATCAACATTAGCTGACTTTAAGATCTTTAGTTCATTCATCAGATTATCGGGATCAACCAGCTCACAATCCATATTAATGATGCCCAGCTGGCCCAAAACGAAAGCATAAAACACAATTTACCAAATATTATTGATGATATAGTGGGCAAGAATGGGAACTGAAGCACAAAGAGTCCATGAGAAGAGCAAATCAATTCAAAGAAAGCTATAGAAATGGCATCAAGTAGTCAATAAAAATGACAAAAATGTATAATTTAAGATGAATGAGATTTTAGAGCATAATGAAGAAAGATTTATAACTCACAGGTAACATAACATATACGGGAACATACGGCGTGCCAGAAAAATCTCGCTCTGGCACCTTCGGTGGCATGTCTACAACCTGTACGGAAAGAAGTAGCATGATCAGACCAAGTTACATAAATGGGGTTATCAAACATGTATTATAGCATCCAGAATTTACTAACGGGTAAAACCATAAATCTTCTGGTAGGTCATCACAGTATATTGAAAATATATGAAAATTAGATACAATAGTATCTATGCAATGAGAGTTATTCAAATAGGAATGATGTTCATAGCAACATTTCTGAACACTTATTATACCATATTATTTGCTTCAAATCAATAGGCTGTTAAAACCCAAGGGTCAGTCTATACTACATGAATCATCTATGAATAAGAGATCTTTTGCCTTTACATACCGATATAATCTCTGCTAACCTTAATAAAGTTAGCTGGCCTAAAAAGTAACTGAGAGTTATTATATGAAGCCACACTTTTCACATTTCCCAACAGAGTTTAGGGGCCAACTCAAGAGTAGCAGTTTAACCCTGAAATAGCCCAGATCAGTGCACCGCAGAGCCTTTTCGTTACAACAGAGGACTATGAAAATTATGGCCCCCTTGCTGAGCCAGCTCATTGCCAGCCACTGAATCAGTGACAACTATTGGCCTGGGAAATAAGTAAACACTTGGAAGAATAGCTCAATTCAAACCGGTGATGTTTAAGTAAATAGAGCTAGATGAGTACTTTCCTCCATTCAGTTCAACCAAAGCACAATGTTATACCCCCTACGTCCCAAAATCGGTGTCCTACTTTGACTTTATTGGTCAATTTGCTTGAATTTGAAAAAAAAATATGAAACTTTTATTATTTTCATGAAATTCTATAAAAGTTACTGATAGTTTTTTAATGACACATCTAGAACAACCTTTAGAATATCACAAGGATAAATAATTCTTCATAATCAATTAAGTTGACCAAGAAAGTAAAAGTATAGAGGGAGTTATAAAGATATTTTTATTTTATTTTTATAAAATGTAAATTTGCAATATAGCATCCCTTTGTTCCACCATTGCCTCTAATTCAGAAATAACTACATCATTTTTTATTTTATTTTATTTTTCAAACTTTTAATCCTAACATTTCCTCTAATGTAAAGATTACAGGGATAGAGCAAGTAAATGTCAACTAATCAAATTACAATCCATCTATGCATAATTAACACACAATTATGACTCCATAACAATGATAACCTGCTCGCTATCGGCCATATATACACATAATCAACAGACAAAAATGACTACAAAGATATAATTAACACACAAATACAACTCCAAATCAATGATTACCTGCTCGCAATCAGGCGTACCGACTCCATCAACACTCAAAAGAGGATCATCTATCTCCTCTCCTCCTCCATTATCACTCACAACAGCCGAAGTCCGAGCAAGATCACTTGAATTGACCGAAACGCCCCTCAAACGACGGCAACTGCGAGCGCAATTGACTCTAGTCGGAAGTGGACAAGGCCCTGGCAGCAAGCAAAACGAAGAACCAGAACAGACACGTACGAAATTTGATCTATGTAGAAATGAAATCGCCATTTTTGAGCTGTAATTTGCGATTCTACATGTAATCACACATGAATGTGAGGAATTTTTGAACTCTGTGTGTGTGGTGTGTGTGAGAAGATGGCGGGGAAAGAAAGGGGATGAGCGCGGGATCCGAGAAATGGAGATTTGTGTAAAGGAAATAAATTAAATATTGGTGAAATTTTGAATTGGGAGGGGGAGAGAAGAGAAAGGAAAACGCTAACGCTAACGCTTAAACTAAAGGCTCGAGTTAAGTAAGATTTTGGGCCCTAGTTATGTCGGCCATAATAGAGGTCCCAGGTTTATGGAGATAGACATAGACGTGCCGTTTTATCGCGCAGTAGTTTGGTGGATTTGCAAATTCGATCATCTATTTGCATTTTCGACCGTTTTCATTTTTCTCTTCTATTACGCAGAATGACCAGGACCAAGCTTTCAATTCAAGGTAAGGCCTCCTTTAGTAAGCTCCAAAAAGAAGCAAAGGAGGTGTTGCTGCTTTCTATCTCATTAATCAGATGTGACTCTGTCCGCTCGTTGGTAAGAGCACATGCAACAATGACTTTACTCCATGGCAGAATCTGATGTGGCGCCATAAAATTTCTCAACCATGACTTTTATAAAGTCATGGATAACTTTTTTTTTTTTTTGTGTTGCCAGACAATAATGGGCTTCACGGCACTTCAAACGCTGACAAAAGGTGGGACCAAATGATTCACATGCCTCCACTAGTGATTCACGGGTGAAGTCACGGGAATTATATGATTTTCAAAAAAAAAATGTTTCAATATTAAACAACAGTAATTTTTCTCTTCCTATAAATTGAGTCAAAATTTTATATACTCCCTACAATCTCTACAAACATTTTATTTTGTTCAACATTGGCCAATTTATTCATTTTAACTTTGTCCAGAAATTTTCATTTTATAATTATGGATCCTAATTTTCCTAATTAT
Source organism: Adenophora triphylla var. japonica (assembly GCA_022495995.1). Classification (NCBI taxonomy): domain Eukaryota; kingdom Viridiplantae; phylum Streptophyta; class Magnoliopsida; order Asterales; family Campanulaceae; genus Adenophora; species Adenophora triphylla. The sequence continues at coordinate 370,937 of JAFEMH010001981.1, forward strand.
TATGAAAATAGTCAATATTCCCAACAAAATTCAAATGCCAATAGAAATTCAAATGCCCAAATGCCTCTAGATCCAAATTTGTTAAACCATCCTCAACTATCTCAATTATTGAGATTTTATCCAACCAACCAAATTTTGAATCCTGTTAATGCTCCAAGTTTTTTTCAATCCCAAATTAATCCACATTTATTTTCTTCCCCAAATATGCACCCTACTCAAAATGCTCAATTTTCTTCTCCAAACCTTGAATATCTATCATCTCAACAATATAATAGGTCTCCTAGAACACCTGTTGGTGATGTAGGTAGTTCAAGAACTTTATTTCAAGATATTGAAGATGATGATGAAGAGGGTGACATTACTCCTTCTAATCAATCCGGTAAATCCAAAAGTAAGCCTGATAAGATCGCATGGAACATAGCTGAAGACAAAGCCCTATGTTCGTCTTACCTTGAGGCAGGTGGAGATGTTGCGATTGGAACTGATCAAAAGAGGGGTGACCTTTGGGCAAATATAATGCTAAAATTTGATGCAGCTCAAAGAGAAAATTCAAGCACCATAAATGTTAGAAATAAGGATGCAGCATTTTCTCGTTGGAGAAGAATTAACGCTCAGGTGAATAAGTGGGTTAGGATCTATGCAGAAGCACAACAAAAAAGGAAGAGTGGGTGGAGCGAAGTTAATGTTATAGGAGAAGCTCGAGAAATATGGGAAAAAACTAACAATGGAAAAAAAAATTCTACTCGAGCATTGTTGGGATATTCTAAAACACTTTCTGAAGTGGCAAGGTGGGATGATTGCTGAAGATCAGCAAAGCAGTCACAGTTCTAAGAGATCAAACTCAGATACACCAACAATTGAGGTTCGTCCTATGGGAGTGAAGAGGGCTAAACGAAAGGGTAAGTCAACTACTTCTCAAGTTGATGTAGATCATGTAATAAACTGCATCAATAGTCTAACTTCAAGTCGCGAGCTAGATGCTGAGAGGCTTCAACCGGATAAACAAATGTTTGACTTTTTTAAAGAGAAAGAAGAAAAAAAGCAAGCAGAGAAGGATCAAAAGAGAAGGTTCAAACTGTACAATACATTAATGGGAAAATCAATTTTGTCATCAGAAGAAATGGAGCTTTATGCCAGATTGCACGAAGAATTCAAGAATATTTAGTTATGTTAGTTTGATTTTGAACATGTGAATTATTTGTTTTAGTTTAACTATTATTGTGATGTTATTTAGTTTCTAATGTTTTATGTAATATTTGTAATGTGTGTTTATTTATTAAATGAAAATGTTATTTATGTTTACATTTATGTTGATATGACATAATGTTCTCCATCCTTTCTTTCCTGTCTACTTCAATTCCTGACCTCATTATAAATGTTCTCCATCCTTTCTTTCCTGTCTACTTGACCTCATCTCTCTCTCTCTCTCTCCTCCTCCTTAATCTAAACCAAAAACCACGCATAGGAAGCAAACAAAAATCAACCCTTTCTCTCTCTATTTCTTTTTTCTTCATCTAAAAAGGAAGAAAAATCTACACTCATCTTCATTTCTTCTTAAGCATAATGTCTTCATCATCAAGCTCATCGTCTTCAAGTTCAAATGATACAAGCTTCGACCAAATGATGACCAGAAAGATGGAATGGAATCAAAGATACTTAGAAAGATGCCAAAATGAAGAGGCGGTTGTACACTCAATCATTCCTCTAATATCATCAACAATTGAGAGGCCTCCGTCTGAAGATCGAAGAAGATATGTGCACAGAGAACGTGAGCAAGCACATGACATATTGTATAGACAATATTTCGCTAAACATCCAAGTTTCTCAGAGGAAACATTCCGTCGTAGATATCGAATGAGACGCCATGTCTTCCATCGTATCATGGAAGCATTGCGTGCTTCTGATGAGTATTTTCAACAAAAACCCGATGGAACCGGCAGGTTTGGTTTAACAACCGAGCAAAAATGCACCGCCACTATGTGAATGCTAGCATATGGTACCGCATATGACTCGGTTGATGAACATCTAAGTATTGCAGAATCTACAGCGAAAGAGTGTCTTCTTCATTTTATTGAAGGAGTCATAATTCAATTTCGCAACCATTACATGCGAAGGCCGAATGCTGATGATATGGCTGTGTTATTACAAGAAGGAGAGGAGCGTAGATTTCCAGGGATGATGGGAAGTATTGACTGTATGCATTGGACATGGAAAAATTGTCCACGCGGTTAGAGAGGACAATTTCAAGGTAGAGGTAAGACACCAACTTTAATCCTAGAAGCCGTAGCCTCGCGTGATTTGTGGATTTGGCATGATTTCTTCGGAACACCAGGTTCGTGTAATGATATAAATGTCCTTGATCGTTCTCCGGTGTTTACAGACATTATGGAAGGTCAAGCTCCACCTGTTAATTATATGGTAAATAATCATTCATACAATATGGGTTATTATCTAACTGATGGAATATATCCACAATGAGCGGCATTTATTCATTCCATTAGTGCCCCGCAGACAGCAAAGCAAAAATTATTTGCTAAAAAACAAGAGTCTGCGAGAAAAGATGTGGAGCGGAGTTTTACATGCTCGATTCGCTATAATTCGACAACCTGCTCTAGCATGGAGTAGGGATATACTGGGAAAAATTATTCTTGCTTGTATCATCATGCACAACATGATTGTCGAGGATGAACGTGCAACCTACAAGAATTATCGGGATATAATAAGAGAATTTGAAGAAGACCGACCTCAAAATCATGCATCAAGTAGCACTGAAAATGACAGATTTACTTACTCCAATGTTCGAAGATATAATTTATCATCATATATGAGTAACAAAAGTCGAGTTTGAGATACAAATATCCATATGCCACTGAAGGAAGACTTGATTGAGAATATATGGGAAAAATTTAATGAGGAAGTGGATGATTAAAATGTTTTGTTCCATATCAGAGGGTATCCCATGTAATTTTTAATATTTCTATGCTTTATTACGCATTTTAATGTATTTTGTTTCGTATGTAGTTTTCATGTTATAATTTATTAGATATAAACTTCTTTAAATAATATAAATAAAACTAATAAATATTAATAAAATAATTAATTATAATGAAATTTATAATTAATTATTTATATAGTACAATAATTAATAATTATTTATAGTAGTAATAAATGTAATATAAATGAGTAGGAAAGAGAAAATATGGTGGGGTATAATAAAAAGTAGGAGAGAGAAACTGATGACTTTTGTCATGAATGGAGATAAAATTGTTTGGAGTTGTGTTATTGATGACTGATGACGTGGTGCTGAGGTGGAGGAGAGAGGGTGGGTTTTGAAGTGGTATTGATAAAGATGCTCTAAGGTGAGAGCTTCAAGCCCGATTTCTGGTTGAGTTTAAATAGGTTGAATTAAAAAATAGATTAGATTATGGCTTGTTGAATTGGTTAAATGTACAATCACACATGAGACTGGTTCAACGTAGGTTTAGCTGCCCAGAGATTGGTCATACAATGAGCTCTCATACGTGCACATACGTGTGTGTACACACACCCACATACGCACTCCCATCGAAATTCACTATAAGATGGCTGCGCTCCAGCTCACTCAAGAATGGGACGACAGTGGTCCACCGACAAGCTCGTTCTGATCTTGGACGCAGTACATTGGAATCCTGAAGCACCATCACGAACGCTACCACGCGTTCGCCTGCGGTGCGGTAAGGCACGAAATTTTGAGAAATTCTATAAAGATAGTCCGGATTAAGGCTCAATAAGACTGTATTTGGTTACCTGATTTTTGTAAAAGTTCTATGAATATCAAATCAGCATTAGTCTAGCAATAGGTTGATCTTCAGCAATTATTATCGGAAACCACGAACAAACGACTAGACGGCATGTTATCCGTCTAATACCATACGACGTGATAATTAAATGTGGTGTTATTAGTTTGTATAAAACTTTATGGAAAATAACGTAATCTCCAAATAACCAAAAAGATATTATCATTTTACATTTAATGTAGTCTGATATATATGTGAGCTTCGTAGGATAATTAGAAATCCCTTAAATCGTGTAGATAATGTGGGCGTAACGATTTTCGTGATTATAAAAGGCGGTTACACATTGAGTCGTAGATAGACGCACGTTTCTGTAGGTCGAGGTCGCCTGAATGTTTGAATTCAACCTGACTTTGTGCCTTACCTTAGATGTGAATTATATAAATGATCATATTTCGTACGAATATAGGTCGGGAGCAAAGATAGTCGGACAATGAGATATGTCGACTGACCTTATGATGGTGGGTCGTAGGCTTAGTGGCAACTGGATTGGCTCAATTAATAAATGTGTCTGTGTAATGCATGGAATGTTGGTATTCAATCATTGGGCCTAGCACATCACTTTTATTCCGTTCAGTGGCCCCCAACTTTCTGTGTTGACGTTGTCGAGCATGAAGTTATAAAAAATTTATGTGATGACTTACGTGACTCGCTGTTGAAAGGTCGACTGAGTAGACGTATGTCGCTCTTGACCATTGACTTCTAACGGTTGGATACGCTGTTTAATATGCCGTAATTTTGTTATAATGATGCGATTCTGGCAATTAGACAGTTGTATTCGGAACCGCTGCAGATCATTAACTGACAAATCTGAACGGTTATTTCCCCCACCCTTTCCAATTCAGGTAAGGAAAAGGAGGCGTATAATCTAGGTCGGGAGAGGACACTCCATTCCTAAAGCATTTGATGACCTCCCTATCTATAAGGTCTTCCTCATGGTCACCAACTCTTTGAATCTGGTGAAGTAACTCATATTACTCTTCGTCTTACCCTGAGTCATGTTGTTTAGGTCAGTGACTATTTTCTTACGAGCTCCCGCTGTAGAAAACCGCTCTAGGAACTTCCTCCTTATATAGCTCCATGAAGTGATGCAACCAGTGGATAGACCATGGAACCAAGTCAGTGCTACACCTGTGAAGGTGCTGGTTAATGCCTTGCATAGCACATCATCCTCAGAAGAGACCACACATATGGTGGCCTCAAAGTGCTGCATGTGATTCAAGGCATTGGTCATGCCTGAATACTTTTCCAACATTGGAAAATTGAACCCAGGTGGGCCTTTGTCGAGCATGTCTTTGGCCAAAGGTCGAAGAGTACAGTCATTTCGTTCGACCTTCCCATTGGTTGCTTTCCTATCTGCCTCCATATCATCCAATCTTCGCTTCAAGTTGAGAAGCTCCCTAACATCCATGTCGCTTCTTTGATGGGAGATAGAGTTAGACTTTTGTCTCTCCTCCCGGAGGGGTTCCCTTCTAGAGAGGTTCCTTTGTCTCTCATTCCTTGGGGGAGTTATTTCTCTCCTTTCCTGACAGGGAAATGACCTCTCTCCCCTTTGTGGCGACATACGCTGAGCCCTTTAGCTTCGAGCCGCCTCCTCTGAGCTGAGTCGGCCTCTTGTTCCCTTTGCTGGTTGAGCCTATCTCATTAGCACGCCTATGCAAGGTGGGAGAAGGGGCTACCCTTTGGGATATTCTGTTGTCCTTCTTAGGAGACTCAGGTAGGTCGAGCAGCTCATTATGTACCTCGAGGAGGCTATGTAGCAATCTAGTCTGCTACAGCAAAATCTCCTTCTACCAAGGTGAGAAGCTGAGGGACCTGCGATGTCGCCTGCAGCTTGTCAACCTGTGTGGACCCTTTTAACTTGCTAGCTCACAGCTTGATTAGGCAAGGGCCTTTTCTCTCTCCTCCTATCTTGCAGCCCCATTCCCTCAGCCACTCTGTTAGAGCGAGTGGCCCTCCTAGTGGGATGCCCATGTGGAGGAGGAGGTAAGTTAGCATTAAGATTCCCCATACCCACGTCTATGTTTCCCCCAACATACTGACGTAATGGTTCACTAGAGGCAGTAGTTGTATGTTCGTCTGAGACCATGTTTGTGATTAAGCGAAGTTTCAAGGTCTAGTGCGATCGTTTCCCGGTAATGGAACCAAACTGATGACGCAGGAAACGATCCAAATCAGTCTTAGTACAGCAACAGGTTGATCTCCAGCAACTATGATCTGAAACCACGAACAAATGACTAGCCGGGATGGTCTCCGACTAAGACCCTCCAACGTGATGACGAGATGTGGTGTTATGAGTTTGTATAAAACTGTATGTAAAATAACGTAATCTCCAAATAGTCAAGAAGACATTACCCTTTTACGTTGAATGTAGTCTGGTATATATAGGAGCTCCGTAGGATAATTAGGAATCCCTCAAATCTTGGAGATAATGTGGGCGTAACGATTTCCGTGATTATAGGATGGGGTTACACATTGAGTCGTAGATAGACGTAGGTTTTTGTAGGTCGAGGTCGCCCGAATGTTCGAAATCGACATGACTTTGTGCCTTGGCTTATATGTGAATTATATAAGTGATTGTATGTCGGACGAAGCTAGGTTGGGAACAAAGATGGTCGGAAAATGAGATGGGTCGACTGACCTTATGTTGGTGGGACGTATGATTAGTGGCAACTGGATTGGCCCAATTAAATATTGTGCCTGTGTAATGCATGGAATGTTGGGATTCAATTATTGGGCATATCCCGTCACTTTTATTCTGTTCACTCTTTATTAATGATATTTTGGTCATTTTGTTCAGCTCGTCATTTCTACCCATTTGATCGCTCTTTGTCGCATCCCCATCGGCACAACTTCTGTGCGATCCAATCACACGGAACCCAAATCCTGATTGTCTAGACTTGAAATCTAAAATGCTGGTTAGAAGCAACGGTTCAAATTGTAAAGGCTTGAAAAGTTTATAATATTTTTTAATTATTGAGACTCTCACTTGTCATACATCAATTAACATGATTACTATTTTCTGCTTCATAATAATCATTACCCCACTATTCACGAGAAAAGCCCCTTTTTCGTCCCTGAACTATTGTTTTCAGTACCTTTTCGTCCTTGAACTATTTTTTGGTACCTTTTCGTCCCTGACCTCTTTTTTTTTTTTAAGGATTAAGACATCCTTCCGTCTCTTTGACGTTAAATCTTTCGTTAAAGGCTTCTTACTTGTGTAAGTACCCAAATCTGGCTCATGCCTTCCGGTTAATTTTCCCGACATTTCGGTAAGTTTTCCGGTAATTTCCCGGACTTTCCTAGTGTTCCGGAAATGTCCTGGAACAGTCCAAATTTAAATTAGGGCTGTAAGGAGCCTTCCTAATTAAGAAAACACGTTTTTCTTAATTAGGGAGAAGCTTCTAGAATAATGCCACCTTGCATGGTTCTAGAATGCTTTGAGTCATCATGGATAAGACCGCACGGCCTCATTTCGCGAGACGTGCAGCTCGCACGGCTTCATTAGCCTTATCCAGGTGCCTATAAATAGAGCCTTCCTCTGCCCATTTCAACAACAACAACAACAACACAAACAATCACACACACACACACACCTCCATAGCAGTCCGTACGTGAAGAAAAACCCTTGAAGGCTCAAGAAGGCGAAGAAGAAGCTCAAGAAGCCATCTCCCTCCTCCTTGAAGACCCAAGAAGAACCTCTCCTCCTAGCTCCATCCGAAGAAGCAAAGGAAACGATTGGTAACCTCGCACGCCCTAACCTTGCATTTTAATTGATATACTTGCTCATTGCATTCATATATCTTGCTTGGGACTTGGCATTTATTCATAAAGATCATATCTTTATCACCCCCTTTCCCCTTTGCATTGCATTAAGACCTCATTTGTCATAAAAATGTAGTCTTTTTCATAAAGAGTGCATCCTTTGCACCTAAAATCCCTATTTTCCAATAAAAATGTTATCTTTATGCATCATTTGCATACAAAGATCAAATCTTTTTCAATAAAAATGCATCCTTTCGCATCAAAACCCCTTTTTCAATGCATCATTTGCATAAAAATCAAATCTTTATGCATCATTTTGCATAAAGATCATTTCTTTAAATCAAAAAGCATCATTTGCTAAAACCAAAATGTCATCTTTTCATTAAAGAGTCATTTTTTTTATCATGCATTTCCCCTTTCCCCAACCTTGGAACGGACCGGTGTAAAAGTTCTCATCTTTGCATCGTTCCTTCCATTAAAGGTTCATGATTTCTTTAGGAAAAGGATAACCTTGAACCCTATATCTCCGATTATCGCTTAAGAATGAGTATGAAGCCTCTATACGAGCTCGACCGTCTTAAAGCGTAGGATTGATGGGCTAAGGACATTCCTTCCTAAAGAACCTCATCTTTGACCCAAAAGAGAGTCATTCTCTCGATCACGCAAGTCCCGAGGGTCCCGAGGTTTAAAATGCGATGATCATAAGTCATAAGATGAGGACGGGATCATAATCCCAAATACATAAATTCCAAGGAATCCCTAGCGACAACCAACAAATGGTTTGTACGTCCGGAAGACAGCACTTGGGACATTCTCCCCCTTATTTTCAAACACATGCACACAAAGAAAGCACGCAAGCAAACACGATTAATGAAATCTAGGGAGACTTGCTCCGGCAAGGCACTTTGGGTGAACGCCAAACGTTCTTCCCAAGGGGTAACTTAACCTCCGAACCCATAAAAAACCTTTTTTTCAAAGTTTTGAGGTAATCAAAATGGCGTGGCGACTCCGTTTTTCAAATAACTCGGATGTCTTCAAACTCGCGTGAATTCCAATAAACAAAAGAATTTGGGCACACACATTCACAGCTTGGCGACTCACTGGGAATACCCAAAGGAGAAAAGCTTCTATTTTCAAAACAAAAAAATTGATACTCGTATATAGGTGGAAACCACTTACCCTTCTGTACACTCCCTGACGTGGGAGTTGGGATAACCGGTGGTTTAACAATCCACGTACCGAGTATCCTTTTTCGAAAACAATTTTGAAAAAAAAAAATAATAAAAGAAAGCTTTTCCCTTTGAGCGGGTTAGACTCCCATCGCCGATTTCATTAATCGTGCTTGCTTTCTTTACCATGCATTGCATCATTTGCATCTTGGAATCTGTGTGCATACTTTGAAACGGAAATAACCCGAAAAATAGCAAAAGGAGTGGAACCTCGGAAAATTGATCCATGCAAGCCGCACGGCTAATCCTCATAGGATTCTCGACCATACGACCTCGGGCAATTCCACCAGAAAAAATCATGGTTAACTGGCAAGCCCTAGCACTGGGGCTATTCACTCCATGACCGATCTGGGCTCCTGTAAAAATTTACGTGCTTATGTCTGTCGCATTTTCCCGTCCCGAAAATCATTCCTTTAAAAACACATTATGAAAATCTGCTTTTAACTCAAAAAGGAACATTTTTAGGAAAAGCTAAAGGCAAAGAAAGGTGAAGGGGTCCACTCCATCCTTACACCTGTCTCTCGACCCATTACTTTATAAAAGGAGGGACACAATATGATGAAAGTGATCGCGGATCTCCTTGCAGAAAACCCTTCTAGAGAACCTTGAGAAAGTTAGGGGAAAGCCACCAATCCCGCTCGAAGAATGTTCCTTGATTTGCCGATATCCTCGGGGCTACCACTACCGTTCGTAATGAGTACGTCTTCAAAGGAAATCCGGCCAAAGTTGTCAAAAGGTCGCACTCCTGGGACAATGGACTTCTCCGCCTTTGAGTTAGCTCTTCCAAAGATCGCCCGTGATAGAAAGCCGCCACAGCTGAAGTCGGCCAAATGTTTGCAAGAGTTGTTTGACGAAGAAGCACAAATCCCGCACTTGATCGACTTCAGCCTCGTATGATGAGATAGTTGCCGTTATTGGAGACGATGGTGAAAGTCATTTTGATCCTCGCACTTTGGGTGACTAAGACAATGCCATTGAAGAATTGGGAGACATTCTCAGTGGCCGATAGCCGGGCCGACAAAGAAATGATCACTGAGCTTGGATTGGGTACCCCGTCCTCCTCAACCCGGCCGTGTCAAACACCCCGTTGTCTTTTCGGCTGAGTCAGAATCTTCGAATTCCTGGGCCTCGTAGTCATCCGAAGGCCTCACGCCCGAGGATTATGAAATGTAATCGATGTCATCTTTCCCACTTATCTTGAATGAAATGACAAATCTTTCTCGATTATCCTCTTATTGCCAACTTAACAAATGATAAATTAACTCAAAACTTAACAACGCTTAATAATGAATCATTTGAACAAGATGCAAACACACTAAACTTGAACAATACATTAAAGAAATCTTTAAGCCAGGTTTTCGTAAAAGAGGAAAACCGGGCCCAAGCCGCCGAGGAGATTTTGATAAGTGTGAACTTGGGTACTATTGAGGAACCTAAAGAGACACAAAGATTGGAAGCTTCTTCCAGGGGGTTGAAAGGGACAGAGACTAATCGAGCCGCTTCTCGTAGAATACGTCGACGTGTTTGCGTACGGTCATACAAAGATATTATGCCGCTGGCTAGACAGCCTCGATAGTAGAACACGTAATCCCTCTAGCACCGGCATGCCAAGCCGCAAAGCGTAAACCGAGAAAGATCAAGCCGGAATGGTCTCTACTGTGTCAAAGAAGAAATTGAGAAGCTACCGCGGGTAGGATTCATCGTAGTTATTGAATACCCGACATGGTTGTCCAACATCGTGACCGTAACCAAGGCCATGGGAAGGTGCGCCGCTGTGTGGATTTCCGAGATCCGAACAAGGCCAAATTTCCAAAGACGACTACCCTCTCGCCAAACATAGACATCCCGGTGGACTCCACCGCCAACTACGAAGTCAAATCCTTCGTTGATGGTTTCTTGGCAGCTACAACCGCAGATCAAGATGGCCAAGGAAGACCAAGAAAAGACAGCCTCTTCACCACACCGTGGGAACCTACCGTTATACGCAATGCCATTCGGGCTCAAGAATGCCGGGGCTACTTACCAAAGGGCAACACCGCACTTTTTCATGACATGATCCACAAGGAGATTGAGGTCTACGTAGACGACATGATAATCCACTCCAAAGGAGAAGGTGGGCAAGCACTTTGTTGACCTACGAAAATTCTTTTCGAGAGGCCGAGACAAAGATTCCATGAGACTAAACCCCGCCAAATGCACCTTCTGAGTGACAAGGGGAAAAGTGCTCGGTACATACGGTCACGAGCGAGGTATAGAAGTTGACCCCGAAAGATCAAAGCTATCATGGATATGAGGCCACCTCAAACCTGCATGGAAGTCAAAAGCTTCATGGGTAAATTGCAAGACATCGCCCGCTTTGTCAATCGCTGACTACTATGTGCGAGCCCCCATCTTCAAGCTCATGAAGAAGAATGTGGACACGTAATGGACCGAAGAATGCCAGACGCCGACCAGATCAAGGCATACTTAGTACATCCCCTGCATTATGCCCCCACATAGACGTAAGGCCTCTTCGCTCTATCTCATTCATCGTACACGGCAAGCTGGGGCTATGCTTGCTCAAGAGAAGAAAGACTTCTCGGGTAGAAAATGCCATTTACTTTGTCACCTAAGCTACAAGTGGAGTGAGCTCAATTACTCGAACAGGTGAAAAGACTCATGCGGGACTCGGTCCGGGGTAGTCGGCAAGTTCAAGCATTATATGCAAGCCCACCCCGTGAATTTGGTCTCGAAAATGGACCCCATCAAGTACATCTTTGACAAGCCTTCCCTCTCGATGCGCCTAGCGAAGTGGTCCTTCTTTCTTGGCGTACGACATCAACTATGTGACCGTAAAGGCCATCAAGGGCCAAGCATTGTCGATCACCCGGCGAACTTCCCCGCAATGAAGACAGAGGGCCCGAACCCCAATTTCCGCATGAAGGGATCTTTGCAACAGCTCGAAAAATAGATGGCAGTTGTTCTTTGACTGAGCCGCTAACAAAAAGAGGAAATGGTGTAGGAATGCTATTCGTCGATCCGAAAGATGAGCATACCCCCATGCCCTCAAGTTGAACTTTCCGCCACGAACAATGCCGCCGAGTATGAAGCCCGCATTGGCCGGCTGGAGGCCGCCTTAGAAAGAAATGTCAAGGAGCTCGAAGTTTACGGAGACTGCACTGATCATCAACCAAGTCTCCAACAAGTGGAAGACTCGTAGACCCTAATCCGCAACGGTATCATGCCCATATATGGAGGAGTTGACTGGATAGCTCCGAGGAGTGACTTTCCACTACTGCCGAGGGAAAAGAACAGACTTCGCAGATGCTCTAGCTACTCTAGCCTCATTGGTAGAGATCCCCGAGGGAAAAGCCATAAAGCCCTTCAGAGTGGGTAGAAGAGAAGCCCCAGCTCTTCTGTTGTGAAGTGGACCTCGGGACCCGAGCCTATAAAGGAACCTTGGTATAATCGATTTACCAATTTCTCAAAGACTTTGCAGAGTCACTTTCGTGCAGACGAAGAAGGTAGACCAAAAGAAGGAGTCGTGAGCCAAAGCTTGCAAGCCCCGAAAAGGTTGGCTTCTCGCATGTCATTCTAGGAGGCAACCTATACAAGAAGCGGTATCAAGGACCACTCCTCTTATGTGTCACTCAAGAAAGAGCCAGAGAGTTGATGACCGAAGTCCACAATGGTCCCCGCGGTCCTCACATGAATGCTGAGCCCCGATGCAAGTGATCCTCGAATGGGTTACTACTGGATCTCCATGGAAACAGATCGCGTCAAAGACGTCCGAACTCGCGACAAATGCCGCCGGCTTTGCTAACCTCAACCATCTCCCACCTCACGACTCCGTACCGCATGACGACTCCTTGGCCGTTTGCAACTTGGGGCATTGACGTGATAGGGAAAATATCCCCCAGAAGCAATGGGCATGAGTTCGTGTTGGTAGCCATCGACTACTTCACAAAGTGGGTAGAGGCCAAGTCCTACAAGGTCCTCACTTCCGGTAAAAGTGGCCCAGCTTCATCAAAGAAAACATAATGTGCGTATACGGGTGCCCAACGAGATCATTTCGATAATGGGTCACACTTCAAGGAGACTGCGATAGACCGCCGTCGACCCGTAGTTACTCGCCACAAGTCGTCCCCGCATGCACCTCAAACCAATGGAGCCGTGAAGCCGCTAATAAGACACTCGAGCGGATCATCCGAAGATGGCCACCCGTGGTCGTGATTGGCCCGAAAAGCCGCACCTAGCACTCTGGGGCTACAGTAACGTCTGTCAGAACAGCCACAGGAGAAACTCCTTTTGCCCTAACTTACTGGGATGGAAGCAAAGTGTTACCAGTGGAGTTGGAAATCCCGTCATTAAGGGTCCTCCCGGAAAACAAAGTGTCAATGAAGTGGAATGGTTGCGCAAATTCGCATGATGAGTTAGCCCCGCTGACGAGAGAAGGCTAAAAGCCATGGAACACACCCGAGCCTACCAAAGGCGAATGGCCGTAGCGTTTGATAAAAAGGTCAAGGCCAGAGACATCAAAGAGGGCGACTTAGTGCCGAAAGTAAAGCCCCTACCGCAGACAACCCCGGGAAAATGGGAACCCGTCTCGGATCGGCCCTTATGTGGTGCGTAAAATACCGTCGGAGGAGCAATGAAGCTTGCAGACTTGGATGGCAATCCCTTTGTCCACCCAAATAACATGGTGATAAACTCCGAAGATACTATGTCCGATAAAAAATAAAAAAAAATAATAAAAAAAAAAAAAGAAGAAAAAAAAAAAAAAAAAGTGCAAAAGAGTAATGCCCACTAGGCCGAAGACCCCAAAAGGGCGCCTAGGCAAAAGACAGTGGCCGCACATAAAAAATATATATAAAAAAAAAAAAGAAAAAAAAAAAAAAAAAAGTGCAAAAAGAGTAATGCCCACTAGGCCGAAGACCCCAAAAGGGCAGCCTAGGCAAAAGACAGGCCGCACATGAAAAAAATTATTAGTTCACCGTAATGAACTACGTAGACCCGAGCCCCTTAGCCTTTCTTGTAAAAGGGGAACGTAGGGCCATATATGGTTCGGTCTAAGCAATAAAAAGGACGATTAAGTTTCCATGAAATGTGTCCTAAGCAATAAAAAGGACGATTAAGCTTCCATGAAGTGTATCCTAAATAGTAAAGGGCATTTCAGCGGGTCCCAATCAATAAAGACATTTGAATTTCCATGAAATGTGTCTTGATTAATTTCTAAAATAATATTTCTTGTTCATTACAAGTTAAAAACTTCTTGATTGAGTTCAAGCACGCCTACCTCTTAACTCGCTAACCTCGCTAAAAAGATCTAAAATACAATAAAATGCCTAAATAAACTAATGTGTTTGCAAAATGGCAATAAGAGGATCTTGAGAAAAGACTTGTCGCCGTCATTCGCCGAGTCTTCTTCGCCTTCTTCCCTTTTCCTCGCCTCGTCGAGTCTTCTTCCTTTTCTTCTCAATAATGCTCAGTATCCCTCATCCCGACCTCTCGGTATCCTCACCGGAGCCTCTACCAACCCCGTGTCAATGAGCGCCTCTCTATCCGAGCACGAGTCCGCACCTCCTCCCTCCGAGCCTCGGGCCAAAGGAGCAACCTCTGACAATCTCTTGTACCGAGCCTCCATATCCCCGACCAAGTCACTCTCTGATTGGTTATGGCAACTCGCCTTAGCCTCGCCTCCCTCGTAGTCCTACTCGAGTCGCAGCCGCCTCCCAATAAAGCTCGACGTCTATCCTCCAAGATAGCCTCGAGTCGTTCCCATCTCCCTCTCGTACTCACCCAAGTAGACAAAGTGGTCAAGATGGTGCTCTTCCCGCTCCCGAAGATAGCCCCGTGGGAAAGCAAGATGTGTCCAAGCCTCGAGAAGAAAGAGAAGCCGGGCCGGATCTCTCATATCCAATGACACCACCTCCATGGTCCTGATGTCCTCCCCAATCACTCAATGGCTCCCGTAAAGCCCCAAACCGCCCGGGATACCAAGCAGTGGTATGTAGAAGGACGACCAGCAGAATCCCGGAACCCTCACAAAGATAAGACTCCCGAAATATCCTCCCGGGTCCGCAACCTCCAATGTGGTATCCACCAACGGATGTCCGAAGTGGATAGCCTAGCCATCATCGCCTCCCAGCCTACTCCCGTTCGCCGCCTAGGCGCACCTCTCCGAGAAATCACCCAAGGGCACCGAGTCGGCAAAGCCCCGTGCAAAGCCCCGAGCCTCTCCCCGCAGCCCACAGAGTCAACATAGCCGGACTCCCTGACCTCATGAAACGGTCTCCCGAGCCATCCTATCAATCCCATGAAATGTCTCTCCCAAAACCAATGACAATATCCCGCCTACACCCGCAGCCTTCGACCATGTCCAAGAGACCACTATGACACATCCCCACTGACTCAAAGAAATAACAAAATAGAGAATACGCAGAGAATGAAAGCATCCATAGCCACCGTGGTCGCAGCCATATCCGGAGACCCAAACCCGCCCGGATATCGTAAAGATCAATCCTATCCGGGCTACCATCATCCTCTCAGCCTCTCCCAAAGGAATCTCGCAAAAAGATGCAAGCTTTACCGTCACCGCACGTCTCCGATCAGCGGAATAGATATAGCCTCGCCTCGGGACTCCCAATCAAGGCTCAAGTCTTCGTGCGCTGGGACGATTTCGTTGTAAGAAAAGCAAGAACATGTCTCCTGACGTCCTGTAACTTTGCCGCGGCTCTCAACAGATCCCAATCGGGCGGGAGATCCCTCAAATGCCATAAAGACTTGATCTTGAAGGAAGAATCAAGCAGCCCTCTTGTGATTTTGGAAGTTATATCTCGCCCAAGATTGAAGACCGGATAGAAAATGGTCTCGCTTTCCCCTTTGCAATCTAACGGGATTCTCCATCGCAAAGTGATCAAAGATGGTGCTTTTAGGTCCAAAATATGCTCGAAACAATTGGGACAAGTCTAGAGTGAAAATGAAATGAAATGGCCAAGCCTTGCTTTTATTCGTAAAATAACCAGCTCAGACAGAATCGTTAGCCGCACGGCTACATTTGCCCTCAAGGCCATGCCGCACGGCCACATTAGCTCTCTCGCAGAAAATTCTGCAGCAACCAAAGTTGCTGCCCAAGGGAGTTTTCACCCCACATTTTCAACCAAAACCTGTACAAAAACATATCCAGAAGCCATTCAAGCATTCATACACCATTATAAATCATTCTGGCCCAGTTTCAGCCCCAATTCCAAGCAAAAAAAGTCGCCCCAAGGCTCAGATAATATGCAAATTGAAAAAGCATGAATTAGAAAAGCAAATAAAACATAAATACAATGTTTTCGCCCCATCGGCGCCCAAATAAAACAAAAAATAAGCAAAGTGTGCATCAAATTGTAAATTGTTTGTTTTTGTTCCAAGTCTATTCTAGAGACCTCCTAGGCCTCCGATTCTTCTTCCTCCTCATCGCTGCTCAGCTCATAAATGCTAGCCTCCCTCATCAGGTCCTCCTGGTCGCTCACATCAGATAGATGGACATTATCGTGCCCGTACTCACCACCGCTCCAGAATGTCAGCGTTGGGTCCCCGCCCCGAGGCATAGCACTGGAAGAGTACTCCGAGGCCGATGAGGTAGACGCTGTGCCCCGACGTGCCGTCTCGCGCCTGTGCTCCCGTGCATCCGCCGCCGCCTTCGAAGCGCAGCCGCCTTCCTCGAAGAGACCGGCACATGTCCTTCCAAACCCTATTCTCGCCTAACCACTTATCGTAAGTGCGAGCCGGAACTCCGAGAAAAAGAAGAGAAAAATCTCGTAAAATCTCGTAAAATAGCAAAAGCGTAAAATCAAAGCTAAAAAGTGGAATAAGACCCTAAGAGTACACTTACAAGGCTATCAAAGTGCAAGGTGTACCGGGGCTCCCTAGCATCGGGGACAGTATCCTCATCCTCCTCGGCACTCCACGGACCACGTAGGACAAATGCGCAGGAGGGATCGGCGGGTCAAGAGGCTCATCCTCCCCATATCCCCGAGTGACCGCCAGCCTTCACTAGCTTCGTGGCGCCCTCGTGCGCCGCTTCCACAAACACACCGTAGGGGGTGTCCATATCAAAGTACTCCTCTCGCAGCCACGCCCGCTCGGTACCTCTCAATCTCATCCACCGCCGCTCCCTCGGGCCGCAGATCTCGTGCCGGAGGGTCGAAGGAGTAATGGCATCTAGCTGGGAACATGACCACGCCGTCTCGAGAAGCGGTCCCCCAAGTAGATGACATCACATGTCGCCCCGGTAAGCCACCTCCTCTCGCCTCGTCACCTCTATAGCATCTCCCAAAGAAAATCTCTCGGGATACCCGCCCTGTGGGTAGAAGTCCACTCCATCGTGCCCATCCTCGTTGATGACCGGCCTCACCATTTTGTAATCGAAGGTAATCCGGGTCTTCCCCGTGAATTTATCTCTCGCATCTCCTCCAAATAACCATAGCAGGGAAGATGGTGACATCACTCGCCGGGTTCCAAGGGAAGAACCCGATCACCTCGCAAAACCAGCCCGCATGTTCAAAATCAAAAGGTCATTTTCTCTTATAAAAGTCTCAAGACAGAAAAGAGAAAAGAAAGGAGACTACCTCAAGTGGCAAAAGAAAAGCACCCATCGAAGCACTTTGTTCCGACCGTACATGTCCAACGAGAAGTACAACTCCGCCAATCCGGCCTCTCCCCAAGAGACCGTCCCAATCCCATCAACATCCTCCAGAGAGTCGAGGAGGCAAGTCATAGCTATCGTCCTGCACTGGCAAAGATGGTGACTGATAGCATCAACCATATGAATGCTCTAGCCACCTGGCCAAGGGCCACATCATTAGCAAGAAAATTCTCGCATGCTAGTCTCGAATCGCCACCTCGACATTCCGTGTCTCCATCCCCACCCCTGGGAATCAGCTCAAACCCGACCAAAGCCCGAAACTCCTCGCCAGCAATATGGTCTCTCCAAGTCACGGGCCTCCCTGAACCGTAAGGCCCGTAATAGCAAGAAAATCGCAGAGTCACCGTCGCCTCCTCCCCACTGTGTGAAAGCTATGAGTACCGGCCCCACTGTAACTCGTAAAGGGCCTCGGACTAAGCCTCGCTTCTTCGAGGTGATGTGGACACCCCGCCGATAGCCTCTACAAATGCATCCAAAGCCGCAGCCCTCACTCACCGCTGGGATTCATCCCATCCTTCTCAAAATCCGGCATCCTCGCCAAAGCTTGACCGCTATCTCCGACGGTCCTCTAGACTTGTTCTCCCGTAGACAAGCACATCAAAAGAAGCGTCAAATTCCTTCATATCATTTCAAAAGCATGCATATATTCAAAAGTGCACATATTTTCAAAAGAAAAGCATTCATAAAAGTTTTTCTAGCATAACTTTTGCATAAAAACGTGTCTTTCATCACTTGAAACGCGTCATTGCTTTCCTAAAGCACAAAATCACAATTTTTCGCACACAAGCATTATTTTTCAAAAATGGCATGCATGAATCATTTTCATCTTCCAAAATCATGTTTTCTCATTGAAAATCAGAATTTTGACCTAGTTCCAAAGACAAGGCAAGAACTCCGTCTCATATTTTGAAAAATTCTTACTTCATTTTGCGAGAAAAAAAAAGTGAGTCATTCTCATAATTTCACAAATAAAATTGCACATGCATATTCTTAGCCTCATAGGTTGTTCATGCATCTCAAAATCATTCAAAAAAAAAAAAATCATTCAAAATCCTATAATTCGGGTCAAGCCCTAAATCATTCAAAAATCAAGCAAAATCATCTGATTTGAGCAAAATGAGAATGCTTACCCCAACCGATCGCGGTTCGTTGATTTGTGCTCCCTTCTCCCCTGATAAAGCTCCGATGGAGGCGTAAGGAAGTCATACTTCCTCTCCGTCCTCACGAGCTCCTTCCTCCTCCTTCTCGCGGCCGCCAAGATGTTTCTCCTTGCTTGCCTTGGTATGGGATTGCCCTCCGGATCCATTTCAAATCAAAGTGGAAGCAAAAGGGTTGAAGAATTTCGAAATTCTCTCTCTCTCTCTCTCTCTCTCGCGTTCTTGGGCGGCAACAAGTGCCCAATGCCCGTTCAAAACCTGATTTTAAATAATCTGGAAAAACAGCTTCTAGCCGTACGGCTTCTTTTTTCTCCATCTCATGCCGGCGGCTTCATTCGCTCCGAGCGTAAATTACAATCCCGCCCGGACCTTCCACTTGGGCATGCAATTTCCGTTATCTTTTAACCAAGATAACATCTTTTCGTAAAATATCCCTTATCTCTTTAGCAATCAAGCTTTATTCCCGCCGCTTCCGTTAATTCCGTTATAACGGGATAACACTAGGTGACAACCTCCGAATTGTCAGAACTCTAAACTTGTGCTACCTCTATCCGCGAATAGTGAAGTATGCCCAAGTCATTCCAACTTGTGCTACCTCTATCCGCGAATAGTGAAGTATGCCCAAGTCATTCCAACTTGTGCTACCTCTATCCGCGAATAGTGACGTATGCCCAAGTCATTCCAACTTGTGCTACCTCTATCCGCGAATAATGAAGTATGCCCAAGTCATTCCAACTTGTGCTACCTCTATCCGCGAATAGTGAAGTATGCCCAAGTCATTCCAACTTGTGCTACCTCTATCCGCGAATAGTGAAGTATGCCCAAGTCATTCCAACTTATGCTACCTCTATCCGCGAATAGTGACGTATGCCCAAGTCATTCCAACTTGTGCTACCTCTATCCGCGAATAGTGAAGTATGCCCAAGTCATTCCAACTTGTGCTACCTCTATCCGCGAATAGTGAAGTATGCCCAAGTCATTCCAACTTGTGCTACCTCTATCCGCGAATAGTGACGAATGCCCAAGTCATTTCAACTTGTGCTACCACTATCCGCGAATAGTGACGAATGCCCAAGTCATTTCAACTTGTGCTACCGCTATCCGCGAATAGTGACGTATGCCCAAGTCATTTCAAATTGTGCTACCACTATCCGCGAATAGTGACGTATGCCCAAGTCTCAACTTGTGCTACCACTATCCGCGAATAGTGACGTACGCTCAAGTTTCCCAACTTAAGTTACCTCTATCTCCGTCATAAAGAGATAGCGCCATAAGCTCTAGCTTCCTCAGGTGACAGCCTCCGAATTGTCAAAATCTCAAGGATCCTAGACATCGTTCCTAACTATCTAGTGATGCTTGAACTACGATCAAGGCTTGATTCCTCCGGGATACGTAGGTAGCCTTTTATAAAAGGTTCACCATTCGACCACTTTCGTCACCCCGCTTTTGTCACTCCTCAGCCGATAAAGCGCCTCATAAAAATTCAAATATTCGACCACCCGGGTCACTCCTAGCATGTCCCCAAGAGGATCAATTGCTTGACCTCCTAGGTCATTTTCTCTTCTTTTCCCAAAGAAGAGACCAGCTTCTCTTCTTCCTTCCCCGCCGGATCCTAATTCCGAACTACGGCCTCGGCTTCGATTCCTCCGGATACGTAGGTAGCCTTCCAAAAGGTTCAGCCACTCGACCACCTTGGTCACCCAATCCGTCTCCTGCATTCGCCGCATCGGATCCTTTTCTATCGACAACCCCACTCGCCTTGCAAGTGACGTTGCCGAGGGGCTTCGTAAGTACCCAAATCCGCTCATGCCTTCCTGCTAATTTTCCCGACATTTCGGTAAGTTTTCCGGTAATTCCCCACTTTCCTAGTGTTCCTGAATGTCCCGGAACAAATTCAAATTTAAATTAGGGTCTGTAGAGCCTTCCTAATTAAGAAAACACGTTTTTCTTAATTAGGAGAAGCTTCTAGAATAATGCCACCTTGCATGGTTCTAGAATGCCGAGTCATCATGGATAAGACCGCACGGCCTCATTTCCGCAAAGCGGCCTCGCAGCCGCACGGCTTCATTAGCCTTATCCAGATCGCCTATAAATAGAGCCTTCCTCTACCCATTTCAACAACAACAACAACACAAACAATCACACACACACACACACACACTCCATAGCACCCGTACGTGAAGAAAACCCTCAAGGCTCAAGAAGGCGAAGAAGAAGCTCAAGAAGCCATCTCCCTCCTCCTCAAGACCCAAGAAGAACCTCTCCTCCTAGCTCCATCCGAAGAAGCAAAGGAAACGATTGGTAACCTCGCACGCCCTAACCTTGCATTTTAATTGATATACTTGCTCATCGTATTCATATATCTTGCTTGGGACTTGGCATTTATTCTTAAAGATCATATCTTTATCACCCCCTTTCCCCTTTTGCATGCATTAAGACCTCATTTGTCATAAAAATGTAGTCCTTTTCATAAAGGTGCATCCTTTGCACCTAAAATCCCTATTTTCCAATAAAATGTTATCTTTATGCATCATTTGCATACAAAGATCAAATCTTTTTCAATAAAAATGCATCCTTTGCATCAAAACCCCCTTTTTTCAATGCATCATTTGCATAAAAATCAAATCTTTATGCATCATTTGCATAAAGATCATTTCCTTTAAATCAAAAAGCATCATTTGCTAAAACCAAAATGTCATCTTTTCATTAAAGAGTCATTTTTTTATCATGCATTTCCCCTTTCCCCAACCTTGGAACGGACCGGTGTAAAAGTTCTCATCTTTGCATCGTTCCTTCCATTAAAGGTTCATGATTTCTTTAGGAAAAGGATAACCTTGAACCCTATATCTCCGATTATCGCTTAAGAATGAGTATGAAGCCTCTATACGAGCTCGACCGTCTTAAAGCGTAGGATTGATGGGCTAAGGACATTCCTTCCTAAAGAACCTCATCTTCGACCCAAAAGAGAGTCATTCTCTCGATCACGCAAGTCCCGAGGGTCCCGAGGTTTAAAATGCGATGATCATAAGTCATAAGATGAGGACGGGATCATAATCCCAAATACATAAATTCCAAGGAATCCCGAGCGACAACCAACAAATGGCTCAGACGTCCGGAAGACAACTTGGGACATTCTCCCCTTATTTTCAAACACATGCACACAAAGAAAGCACGCAAGCAAACACGATTAATGAAATCTAGGAGACTTGCTCCGGCAAGGCACTTTGGGTGAACGCCAAACGTTCTTCCCAAGGGGTAACTTAACCTCCGAACCCATAAAACCTTTTTTTTCAAAGTTTTGAGGTAATCAAATGGCGTGGCGACTCCGTTTTTCAAATAACTCGATGTCTTCAAACTCGCGTGAATTCCAATAAACAAAAGAATTTGGGGCACACATTTCACAACTTGGCATTGATTTACATACTGGATATTATCGAGGTCTCCAACTCAATATTTAAGACTAGTCAAACCCACACATAAGTCACGCTGGGTGAAATATGCGGAGAATTCCCCTAAACCCGACTTATACCCTCCCAAATTAAACCCTTCCGCAAGATCGCTAAGGGCATATTGAAAAATCGATAAACGTAAGAAGAAGAGAAGTCGACGAAGAGTGTGGAAGAATCGAACCACCATTTAACAAAATCTAGTAAGTTTCTCCATCGATTGACAATTATCGAGTTGTTTTTATTTGATTTTGGTTATGAATTTGACTTAGGGTTTCGTTGTTTTCGTGTAGGGTTTGTGAAATTGAAGGTTGTTTGATTACTCGCTTATGTAAGTATTTTATCTTCTCTTTGATAATGTCGAGTAGTTGTTTTTTAACATTATATAAGTAGATCGAGGGTTTCGTTGTTTTTATTATACCGTTAGTATGGAAGATGATCCTTATGCTTATGAGCGTAATCTTAATGAGTTAAGAAGAGCCTCGAAATATTAAACTTATATTATCCTTCTATGACTCAAAAATGTTGGTGTAAATGAACCAAATTCTAATATTATCAAGGACAAAACATAGAGAATGTTGATATGAATGGTCGTTATGGATGATGATACTTGCTGGGTCGATAATGAATATGTAGATTGATAATATAACTTTTCGCCAGTGGTAGAAATTATAATGGGAATGTTGATGGGGAAGATTCTCGATGATTGTGGATTCTATGATTGATGATGATGAGTACTTGCATAATAGGAATGTAGCATCCGCAAGTAGGAAAAAATTTGGGGGAATTTTCGATTCGAGAAGAGGATAATGGCGAAGATTTGAATGAGGAGAATATTGTCAATGAAAATGTGGGAGGTAAAAATTTTGGTGGTGAGCCACGCTTTGATTGAAGGAGGATAGGTTCCGGATCTGATCCGCAATAATGGGAGAGAGAAATAATGTAGTTGTATGCTTTTCATTAACTTTTACATTTATGTGCTTTTATTCTCAAAGTTTTTGTTCAATAAATGCACATGTTTTTTTTTTTTTTTATGATAGGCTGAGACAACAAGAGCAGATGGAATGGAGGGGAAGAGAAGTACAATTGCTTAGAATTGCTGCAAGTGGGGTAAGTTTTTGATAAAACATTACTTTTGTGATCCCCACAAATTTCTTATTTTTTTGTTCCCCCAACTAGTTCTTATTTATTTTCAATTTGATTAACTATAAGGTGAATATGCCAAGTACAATTGGTCTCGAACCATCATTCACTAGGAGGAACATGAGTTTCATCACATCTCAAGTTAATTGCAACAACAATCCAAATCGCAAGAAGAACAAAAAGTTGGGGTTTACATTGAAGTTGGTGTTGTTCTTTACTTAGGCAAATGTTTTTGTTGTTTTAGGGGTGGTGATAAAACCTATTTAAACTTTTTAATG